>SRLM01000085.1:1114803-1371143 GCA_015708895.1 Populus ilicifolia | reverse complement strand
GGGGGGGTTTTGGTTGGATTGTTTTTCATGCATCCATGTAAATGAGACTCAAAATAAAATAGTCTAAACAAAAAGTAAAAGCATACAACTATGATCTGTGATAAACAAGCTTCAAAGTCATTTGTGCCGATTTCAAAGGAAATCCAATGGGAAGTAGGTATTTTATTAATATAAACCTTTCACTTTGCATGTAAACATGAACATGGACAAGATCATTGCTTCCCTCGATCCCCCTCTCGTACATTCCCATTAGAGCTGTGATATGAATGGGATTTTTCTTCTACAACACGGCAGGTTATCATGATTCAGCTTTTGATTCCAAGATTGGAGGAAGCCCTGCGTGGTTGATAAAATCCCTTTCTAAAGGTCAATATAAAATACAGATTAATTCTTTCGGATTCTCATCAGATAGATCAGCCTCGTAAAAGTCAAAGAATTTAAACCGGGCATGAGAAGAAACAATCGAAATGGCCACGAAGATTCGAAGGATACCATTAAAGCCAGCATGAATCGGTCTACGCAAAGAAGAGTTCATCAGTCATATACTGGCTCTTTATGCTTAACGTTATTATGACTATTGTATCAAAAATATTAAAATTAATAAAGCTTCTTTCTTTGTGTATTTGGTTGAGTCTTCTTGATGTATTTTATAAACAGAAATAATTAATAAGCCTCTAGATTTAATTCACACTAATATTTATGAGTAAGATTTCGTACAAGCTAGAGATGGTAAAATGTATTTTAATTTAATGATTGCACAAATCATTGTTAGATCTATTTGCTAAGTAGATATCCCATTATAGCTATGATTAATATGTAAGATTTTAGAAATGTTCAAACATTTTAAAAGTAAGGTTGAAAATCAACTTAGCATTCGAAGTGATAAGAAGCAATTGAGAATGATATTGCTAAATAAAATAACTCAATACTAAAAGAATTGATGATAATATATTTATAAGTTTAGGATTATCATAGAACTTGTGAGGGATATTTTATTAGCAAATTATATTATAAATAAAATACATTTTAAGAAGTTAGAAAAGATACCATATGAGTTATGAAATAGTCAAATACTTTCTTAGAAATACATGAAAGTATAAGAGTGTCTAGTCCAAGTTATGGTTCATCCATAAAAAAATAGTAAAAAATATGGATTTTATTATATGAGATATCCAATTTTACTTGAAGGGTATAACAATATTAATTATATATCTGATACTAAAGTTTCAAAATTCATAAATGAATTTATTTTTACTGTTAGAGGAGTTGTAGTCTCATGGAACTAAATAAGCATGCATATTTAAGCCCCGAAAGATTTTGAGTTTATAACTTAAAATAAAGCTGAAAAAGAATGACTACTAGTCTCTTTTTTTCAATGATATTCCAAGTTGGCTAAAATATATACCAACAATTTGTATATATTATGATAGCTAATTTGAAATTGGTAAAGAATAAAATAATGCATATATGATGGTAAGTCTTGACATATTTGTTAAAGACATAATATCATAAAACAGTTGCTCTCAAATTAGATTATTTTTATTAACTATATAAAGTTAAAGGATAATATTGCATATTTACTTATAAAATATTTAACAAGAAAGTAAGTTGATAAATTATCAAGTAAAATGAGAATGTATTTTCTGTTTAAAGAATTATCATACTGTTAACTCAATCTAGTTGATTGAAGATCTCAAGATTTAGGTTTAAATGAACAACTGAATTATTAGTTAATTTAGTTGTAGCACTCTTACCCATTTATACGAAGAGTGTTACTTGTAATGAAAACATGATAAGCTAAGCTTTTAATAATTCTTATAACTTGAGAAATTTAAATGGGGTATTGCATAAAACTTTTAATAAGAATCACCTATGCGAGTATGAAACAAGACCACTTCTATAAAAATTGAAAATACTAAATTTTTTAAAACTAGGACATGTTCGAAGTTAAAATAAACATAACCATGAAATCCAAAATTGTAAGAAAAGGAATTATGTGATTTCTATTGTTTGATTTCATATAAAAATTTGAATAATTCAAGATAACA
Organism: Populus ilicifolia; assembly: GCA_015708895.1. Taxonomy (NCBI): domain Eukaryota; kingdom Viridiplantae; phylum Streptophyta; class Magnoliopsida; order Malpighiales; family Salicaceae; genus Populus; species Populus ilicifolia. The sequence goes on along the minus strand of SRLM01000085.1, from coordinate 1,369,095 downwards.
TGTTAATTATTTAGGTAAGTGAGTCCGCTAGTTTTCAACATAGAAAAAACATGTTAAGTTTAAGGATATCTAACATCAAACAAATTAGAAAAGAAACATTTTACTTAGTAACATAGAAAACCCATTTCAACAATTGGAAACGTGATTTAGTAAAGAATTCAAAAACAAAAGCTTTTTGTCCCTGTTGTAATTTTTTTAAAAAAAAATTAAGAATCAAAATTAGAAATAAGAAAATTAAGGATAAAAACTTAAGTATCATCAAATATTGAATTGAATGGAAAAATTGAAAAGAAAAGTCAAATTCACAAAAAAAATAAGAAAAACAAAGAATACTAATTTTTAACGAACTCAGCAATGATGAATGAATTTTGTAAAAAATTAATTAAAAATAACTGAAGCCAACTCGATCAAACTTTTAGAACTTCTGACACAGATCATAATGCTAAATCACAACATAAAAGACAAACATAGAAAAAAATTACAATGTTAAATTCTCAACCAACCAAAATAATTAAGGATAAACTTGAAAAAACAAATAAAAAAAAAGTGGTTTAAAAAAAGAAGGCTTGAAAAGAAAAGAACTAAATTTGACATAAAAAACCGAACTATAAAAGATGAAATTGAAAAATAATTTCAATTAAGAAAAGGATAAGAACAACTAAAAATAATAAAAAAAATAAGGATCATATTTGATATAAAAATAAAATATCAAGGGATAAAACTCAAAGATAAATTAATTCAATAAAGGATCCAAGACCAAATATATCATAATTAAAAGAAGAAAGATCAAATTTAATATTAAAATCAAGTATAAAGGGATGAAAATAATAATAAAAATAACTTAATAAATGATTTATAACTAAATACATTGTAATTAAAAGAATGATGAGTAATCTGATATAAAAATCAAGTGTTAAGGGATGAAATTAAAAAAATAAATTAATTCAATAAATGTTTTAAAACTAAATACATTGCAATTAAAAAAATGATGAGCAATCTGATATAAATATCAAGTGTAGATGAAAGAAATTGAAAAGAAAAATTCACTTAATAGATGATTCAAATTCAAAACTAAATACATTGCAATAAACCAAATTAATTTAACTTAGCAACCAAATAGCCATACCTTTTTGTTTGTTTCTTAATAGCCAACATGATTTTCAAAAAGAAGAGAAAGAAAAGAAAAAATAGAGAAAAACTTATATAGTAGCTTATCTGAGTGATGATTATAAATACGAGCTTTATCATCGTGATGGAGGTGGTGAGACACATCAACTTGAAAAGCACAAGAAACGCCTGCATGCTGACACTTTTTAATTTAAATAATAATGTATGTATCTTAAAATATTTAATTATTCTTTATCCTACTTTAGAATTATAACTAAAGAATTTTATCATTTTACTATTTAAAAATAAAAAAAATAAAAAAATTACTCTGTATATGTTAATTTTTTTTCCTCCTAGCTATTTACTTTTTTTGAAAAAGACAAAAGAAGCACTCATCCAAAGTTTTTTTTAATATATTTTTTATGTTTCTTAAGGTATAATAATCATTACAATATAACATAGAAATATGTCTAATCATTTTGTTCCCAATTAATTTTGCAATAATGAAGATAATATTTAATATATATATATATATACACACACACTATTCTAATTTATAGGGTTTTAATTCATAATATTTTCTATCTAAAGCCACAATAAAAATCAGATCTCTTTTAATAATTTTTTAATAGAAAAAACTTATTTTTTTTTATCAAACATTGTATTGGAGATTTTTTTTAAAAAAGTAGAAATTAAATTAACTAAATCAATTAATGTAAATCTTGAACCTATGATCCACTTTGGATTTCATAACCATATAGGATTTCATAACCATGTTTTCTATGATTCTTTCAACCATCCAGGATAACTATTTGTTTTTTCTGTTTTTTTTTTCTAACTGATTTTTTTGGGTGATAAATGATAATTAACCTTAAAAAACATTAATACTTTTTTATAAGTATTATATTGATAAAAAATAGTTGTTAAAAATAATAAAAAAAGTTTTTGAAGTGTTTGAGAGGGTAATAACAATTAATTTTTAGAAAAAAATTATTTAAAAATATATCAAAATAATATATTTTAATTTCAATGTATCAACTATTTAAAAATTATTTTTTTTTAATTTTTAAAAATTCTTTAATACAAACACCCGCCTTAATTAGGATACGAAAGCTTGATAAAATAAATAAATAAATTGTTATAATCGGGGGTATTTTTAAAGTTTGCCCATTTTCTCTTCGCTTCTCTTCCCCTCGTCACTCGCTCACCAAACAACCGCACCTCCACTTCACTAAAACAGAACAAAATGGGAAGCCCGAACAACAAACCCACCAGAATCTTCTCTCTTCACCACCACAATACACCACCATGCACCCGCTCCCACCAGATTGGCGCTCTCCTCTTAGTCGCCTCCACTTTCTTCCTAACTCGCCTCTTCGACCACCCGTTCACTACTTGCCCCCCCTCCTCCTTAAATCACAACCACGCATCACAAAACGTCGTGCACTTTTCCGACGATGGATCTCTCTCCTGGCCCCAGATGGGCTACGGGACCCACCTCTCCCTCAAGATCTACGTCTACGAGGAAGAAGAAATTGACGGATTGAAGGAACTCTTGCGAGGCAGAGAAGGAAAAATCTCTGCTGATGCTTGCGTTAAAGGCCAGTGGGGCACTCAGGTAGTTTCTTGCAAACTCCAAGGGCTTTCAGCTATTACTCATTCTCTTTTTATAATTTTATTCGACTCAATTACAGGTTAAGATACACAGGTTGTTGTTGCAATCGAGATTTAGGACTAGAAAGAAAGACGAAGCTAATTTATTCTTTGTGCCTGCCTATGTTAAATGTGTACGGATGATGGGTGGTTTGAATGATAAGGAAATTAACCACACTTATGTTAAGGTAATTTTTTTTAAATTTAAATAATACTTCTTTAATTCAACCTGAAGTTGTAATTTTTATTAGTGATGTCAATTTTTCAGGCATTGAGTCAAATGCCCTACTTTAGAAGATCAGGAGGACGTGATCACATTTTTGTCTTCCCTAGGTATATAACCATTCTTTGGCTTCAACTTGAATTCGCTATGATTTATTAGAATGCTTTTCGCAGTGATCCGCTTCATCTATTTTTTTTGGGATGTTGACGCATATGTGTTTGCTTTTGTGCGATTGCAGTGGTGCCGGAGCTCACTTATTTAGATCTTGGGCGACTTACATTAATCGTTCCATAATTCTTACTCCTGAGGTACCATTCTTACTTCTTGACTGCTACATTTACCTGCTTGAGTTGCTGATGTTTCTATATGGTCCTAATTCTGTGTGATTTTGATGCTTATGGCTTTAAGAATGTCGGGTTGTGTGCTAGTGTAGGGGGATAGGACTGATAAGAAAGACACGAGTTCTTTTAATACATGGAAAGACGTTATTATTCCTGGGAATGTTGAAGATGGGATGACTAAAAGAGGGGCAGCGATGGCTCAACCTCTACCTTTGTCAAAGAGGAAGTATTTGGCGAATTATTTAGGTCGTGCACAAGGGAAAGTTGGGCGCCTGAAGTTAATAGAGCTTGCAAAGCAGTATCCACATAAGGTTTATTTATTTATATATTTATTCAGTTTTTGACAATTAGATTAGGTATGTTGTGTGATGTTATGTGATTTTGTGGTTACCCATACGGGTTTGTCTTGATGTGTAGAAGAACATATCATATCTTTCATTGTTGATTTAGTTTTGGTCTCTGTATGAACTTGAAGCACAAATTCTGAAATGTTCACATGGCTCAGTGTCCATCTTTTTGGCTTTTGAAGCTGACCATGCTTAGCTAATCTGTCATATATAAAACATGAATTATGTATCTGTTAGAATAGTCATAGTAGGAACTCAACATTAGCCTTGTGCTCACTTCATTGCATAGTTTTGCACATGCAAACTGAATCCAATCAATGTATTTCTGTGGCAGTGACTTCAGTCTATGATTGGATTGGGGACACTTGTGCATTCCTTTGGCAAAGGAACAGAGTCTTTATGAGTGTGTGTGGGTTGTCACTTGTTTGTGCATTCCTTTGGCAAAGGAACAGAGTCTTTATGAGTGTTTGTGGGTTGTCACTTGTTTGTGCATTCTGTTTAACATACTCAGCCTTGTAAATTTGTTTCAGAGGATATTCTCCATTGTGCTTGAGATGAAGATTACTGTTAATGCTCATATTTGTTTGTAAGTGATATAGCGAATGCATAATGACATCATAAACAGTTGGAATGTCCAGAGTTGAAGTTCAGCGGTCCTGAGAAATTTGGAAGGATGGAATATTTTCAACACCTGCGCAATGCAAAGTTTTGCATTGCTCCACGTGGAGAGTCTTCTTGGACACTTCGGTTTTATGAGTCTTTTTTTGTGGTCTCTCTCTCTCTCTCTCTCTCTCTCTCTCTCTCGCACACACACCCACACACACATGCAGGTCAGTTAAAGTGATTCTATGTATTTGCTAAACAGGAGTGTGTCCCAGTTATATTATCAGATCAAGCAGAATTTCCTTTCCAAAACGTGATTGACTACACCCAGATATCAATCAAATGGCCATCTACTCGAATAGGGCAGGAACTCTTGGAGTATCTAGAATCAATTCCAGGTTAAATTAAAAATGATTGCTTCTTCCATGTTTTGGATACTGTCCTGGGTCATGCAGTTAACGTTGAGCTTGCTTTTCAGATGAAGATGTAGAGCGGATGATAGCTGCAGGTAGACAAGTAAGATGCTTGTGGGTGTATGCTCCAGAACTTGAGTTGTGTTCTGCAATGCAAGGAATAATGTGGGAACTTCAGAGAAAAGTACGGCAATTTCACCAATCAGCTGAGACATTCTGGCTGCACAATCGAACTATTGTTAACAGAAACATGGTTGAGTTCTCAAGCTGGAAGCCTCCCATGCCTTTGCCTTGATCATTCTTAAATGCTTGTGGTTCCTTAACATCACTGATTCTTTGATTTGGCTATCTACTTTTACTTTCCATTTGCCTTGTGCCTCTGATTCAAACACTGCTGATCATTTTTTCACGATACTCGTCCTTTTCTATTATTAAATATGAATTCTATGTATAAGCATTGTAGACAATGTATATAGACTTGAAGAGAAATTGTTGATGATAGTAGCATAGACGCCGTATTTTTGTTGAAATAGCACGTGGATTTATCCTTGCAAATCACGTTATGCATTCAGTTCCATTTCCCATCACGCGTTTATTGAATTGGGTATTTGGCCATCACAATGAAGTTTCAAGCACGGTGGAATGCGATTCTCTGTAGGCATATGACCGCTGTTACTCACCTGATATTTGCTTGGCGTCTATGTGCACTAAATTGCAGTCTCTTTCAGGAATCTTTGTATTAAATTCCAAAGTTGCAGGTCCCAGTGGTATTCTAAACTCTCCTGTGTTCATGGTGATTTCCGTATGCTGAAACTTTTTTTATGAGTAGTGATTTTGAGGCTGTAATTTTTTTTTTATATATATACACAAACACTACGTTTTTAATGAACATGTTAACATTGACATTATTACATTTTTGCAACGTAAATTTGCTATGTTCCTGGATTTTTTATAAAACATTTATGTGTTATAATTTATTTTGTTTTGAATGTACTTACATCTGCCGTGTTTAAAAAATTACAAAATATAATTTTAGGTTAAAGAAAAAAATGGAGCTCTTTTTTCGCTCTCACTGTTCAAAATGAGTGATTAGAAAAGAGAGGAGAAAGAGGACTGGTGGGGTACGTTCCGATCATACAAAAGATCAATCAATTTTAATGAATGTGATTTTTTTCTTCAAACTGTGAAGTTCTTTTTTAATTGGTTTGGCATTTTATTTGTACACTATTTAGGATTAATATTGTGTTTGTCAAAGTTTTTAATTTTTTAAAATGTACTTTTAGATGAAAAAAATTGAAATTTGGGATTTAAGGTTTGAAAACTTGAATCTTAATTATTATTTTTCTTCTTCACTGAAAGTGACCATAAAATATTCAAGTTAAAGATAAGTCATTTATTCTATTAATGCTATACTAGTTTATTCATGCTAAATTAGTTTTTATCTTTTAGAAAAACCTGATTTAACATGAGTTATTTTTTACAAAAATGCTTGATTTGACATGTTATTTTTGAATTATTATATTAGTTTTTTTTAAAAGCTTGTTATTTTCATGATCTGAGAATAATACTTTACAAATTAATTTATGATAATATGATTTATTTTTTGTTATTTTTATTAGAATTTTCATAAAATTTATTATTTAATATTAGATTTGACAGAGTCGAATGGAAATGGAGCTCTATAATTTATTTTAATTTATTTTTTTATATTAGTCTTATGACTAGAGATATATTTGGCAAGTTAATCTGAGCTAAATAATGTTTTTATTTTTATTTTTTATAAGATTATCATGGTGTCATCCATTTTAATATTGAAGAATGAAATAAGAAGAAAAATCAATTTAAAAAAATTATCAAAGTGAAAAAAATAGCAATACAAAAAATAAGGATCAAAGTTGATTGACAAAAAGAAGTCAAAAACGATGAAAATGTTAAAAAAATTATCTTTAGTAAAAAAAATAGTAATGAAAAGAATTGCGGAAAAATTTAAAATATGAAAAAAAATAAAGGGGGATGAAATTGGAAAAAAAAAATAATTTTATAAATTATTCCAAATAAAAAATAGCAATTAAAAAAACATGGACTAAATTTAAAGGAATAACAAATTGAGGGTTGTTTTTAAAACTTGAAAGGGCAAGTATTAAAATTGAGGAAAGAAAGGAAAAAGATAAGCATGAAATCAGATAGTTTTATCCATATACACCATCTGATAACGATAAAAACATCGAGATAATTCCAACACCACCATGGTAAGAAGTATTTGGTAACTAGATGGCCTTTGTACAACTTCTAAAAGGCGTAAGGGTCACTCACGTGCTCACTACTACAATACATGCATCAACTATTTTTTTAATATAATATTTATATTTATTATATGATAAAGTTGCCCTTAAACTAACTTAATAGTAACAAAAAAATAAAAAACTCAAACAAAAATATAAAAAGGCCCTTGGATGTAAGCTAGAAAAAATTCAATTTTAAGAGCATTTAAATCATTTCATTGTTCTTAAAAAATTAAAAATACAAAACACCCTTGTATATCATCTTTAACATTTTTTAACCTAAGGGTACAATTGTCATTTTACTATGCATGCTAAAAGTGAAAAATACTTAATTTCCCCCTTTAAATTTGACAATGACAAATATGTTTTTGTGAAATTATCAAATTATCTGCTTAACAAGTTTACTGGTTTTGTTTTAAAAGAAAAAAAAATGAGATTTTCACTATGGATTGCTAGAGTGAAAACCTCGTGCCTTTTATATTTTGTTAAAGTTTAAAATAGATAATGATGTAGAAAGTGCACTACATGTTTTTAATATAATGTTGGATATGTGTATAGTTATACGAATAAAATAATGTTATTCTAAGCTAACTCTTTTATAGGTTGTATAGAGAAATTTTAGATATCTTTTATGGTATTTGTTCAAAAGACCCATGCTAATGATATTATTAGTATATATGCTTAGTTATATTTGATACTAATTTTATTTAAATACAAATATATTTGTTATTAATAAAAAAAATTTTATTTTTAATATTTAGTTATGTTTGAATTACAAAACTAGAGTAAAGATATAAAGTAGTTGAGACAAAATGTTCTTTTGTAATTGAATTTATAATGTGATTCTAACAATGAGATTCTTATTTTAATAAAATATTATTTTTAGATATTCTTAGTTTATTCTCTATTAAGACTTTATATTAATTTGAGCTATTGAGGCCAATATATATTATATTATTTTCTTTATAAAAAAAATAGTTATTCTAATAAGTTAAAAAATAAAAAATAACTAGAATTAATATATAGGTGTTTGTTAGATGATATGTACACTAAACTCATATACATGAAAATTTCATATGAAAACATCATTTATCTTTATAGGAATACTCATGTGACAATTCTATAAATGATTTTTAGACTTCAAATTACTAAATTATCTTATATGGAGAATATTATACTTTGATCTAATTATACGTTGTATTAACCAAGGTTAATAAACAACTAGATATTAGAAACGATATGAACTATATAAAGATAATTTAGTTTTAGGTGAAGTAGAAAAAATATTTTACCTGTTCTCAAAAAATATTGATTATAAAATCTTTGCACAAGATAGAATGAATTTTAAAAAGAGTTTTACATTTTATTCAAATAATTAACAATTATATTATCAAGAACAAATATGATTTAACAAAGTATACATACTCTTTACTTAAATATCTAAATCAAAATATTTTTGATAAATGAATAATAATTACATTGAAAAGTTGGACACTAAAAAATAAAGTTAAACCACTTATGACTTTTTAATATTTGATGGATCATGAAACATTACTGAACAGTGCACTTGATTTTCAAATATAAATCAATTAGTTTTAAAATTGATATTAAATTAAGTTGTTTAATTTATTCAATTTTATTTTATTTAGAATTATAACTTATATTTAGATTAACATATTAAAGAACCTAATAAGTTACATACATTAAGAACCATTGGGAATTAAACTAAAATGATTAATCAAGTGTGACTTAATTGTAAATAAATTTTAGTAATTAAGAACTATAATGTTATTAATACATGTAATTATAATTCTAGATATAGAAAAATCAAGTAAAATATAGACCTTGTTTATTTGTTGAAAAGTAGTTTACTTTTGAAAAATAAATTATTTTTTGATATTTAGTAGTGTTGTGAAAAATAAATTAAAAAATAATTTTCAGTGTTTGATTATGCCATAAAAATGAGTTAGAAAATAATTTATTAATTTTTTATTTTTTTTAAGTTTGTTAAAATAATGAGAAACAAATCTTATAAATTAAAAAAGTTAAATGAGAATAAAATTAAAAAATATCTTATTTTATAAATTATCTTAAATAAAATAAATAAAAATAAAAATAATGGATATCAAATCTAACAAATAAAAAAGTTGAAAGATGATGAAATTAAAAAAAAATATAATTTCATAAATTATTTAAAATAAAATAAGTAAAATTCAAAAGAATAAGAACAAAATCTGATAGATAAAAAATTTTAATTAAAAAAATAAAAAAAAATAATTATAAAAATAAGGATTAAAGTTAATGTTAAAATTAAATTAAATTAAATTTTAAGGAATGAAATTATAAAAAATATTAAAACAAAATATGTAGCAATCAAAAGTTTGAAGATCAAATTTGATAAAATTAACAAATAATATAGTATTTTTTAATTTTTTCACATATTCTAAAAAAAAAATTTATCCAAAATAAAAGAAATTTTTTTTCTTAAAAATCAAATCATTTTTTATTTGAAAAGTTTTTTTTATTAAAAAATAAAAATAAAAAAATATGAAAAATGATTTTTAGAAAATCACTTTTCATAAAAAAATAGGGTCTTAATTGCATAAATTTTTAAAATTATTCTAGAATGGTATATAAGATGCTATATTGGATATCTGCATGGTGTGCATACTAGGATTTTTATATGTCTGATAATGTTCGCAAATTTGTCATGAAATTTAATTAGAATTATATCCTTATAATTTTAAAATATATGAAAATTAGACTTTCCTTTAACATCTAATTTGTTTAGAATGCTACAGTTATTATAAGCTAAACTTACTTGCAAATCTGGTCTAGCACTTTTGGATTACATCTTCAAATAGGGAACTAGACCCATGAGTTCGTAGAGTTCATAGGCAAAAGATACCAGGCATGAGCAAAGGAAGAAAATCCATGTTGCTTTGGATAGTTTATATGAACATTTAAGATAAATAGGAGATACACCGCTGCATAAATGCGCCTTCTCTTTTGCTCAAGTCTTGTCTGAAAAAGGTTGGCTTGGAATGCCAAGTCTAAATGGTGTTCTGAAAAGAAGGAACAATCGAACTGATTACCCCCAGGAGAAATGAAAATGGGAGGCAATGCAAGGAATAAGAGAGATTGTGATAGTTTCTTGAATCGTGCTCTTATTTTGGATCTTGCTGTTTAGCTCTACTTGTCTGGCAGGGGCAAAATGCACCCCAGTAATGCTCTGGTTTCCGATGTATGAAATTCTCTTCGCAATGGAATACAAATATCGGGTGTCTGCTACAACATTTGCGATGCCACCCATGTATATCCCATTTACTTTGTCTCACCTCTACTGTACTGGTCAATCTTCTTTACATTTGTGCTCAACAATGTTGGAAGATGAACTGCATGAAAAATGCAAATCGATTGCTAGCTAGCTGTCTTGTCTGAACTCCAACTTCCAATAAATGAAGGATTGGAATTTTTTTTCTGGATTATGCTGAGAGCTTTAGATTTTACTGGCGCAATTCTGATGACTTGAGTTGTCATTTCATGTCTGCTTAGCCTTGCCGTCATGGTACAGAATAAGATCATAAATAATGCAGATTATGAGAGGTGCCACGATTCACCAGGATTGTTCTTCCATTCATGATTGATAGTTAAGATACTCGAGAAGAAAGATATATCATCCATAAGTTTTCCGGGAAATCAACTGTCGGTGATAAGCCAAGCGCATGACTTAATAATGATCACTTCGGATAGGGGATGACATCTAGCATAAGAGCAAACATAATTGGGTGCGATGGAGCCGAGTTCATGTTCTTTATTATTATTTAAAATATTGTCGAGTTTCACTTTTGCAAGATATCATGTTCTTTATTATTATTATTATTTCTTTTAATGATTTGTTACGAAACATATTAAAGCATAAGTCACATGAACTTTTTATATAACAAGAGAGGCAAAAAAATTTCAATTCCCATCCATTTCCATCCCATCACGATTTTTTTTCTAAACACTGCTGTTGAGGGGATGGCATCCCTTAATTTGTAGCACTAGTCTTTCCAGATTCAGGGAGTTTACAAACTTACAATAGTCGACGAGCAGCCAGAGATTACCAGATACCAGGAAAAGAGGAAGAAACCCTAATCGAGGATGATCACTGTTTTTTTTTGTTTTTCCTAAACATTGTTAGAAGCAACAGAGAGCTATCATCATCTTTGAACTTATTCCAAGTAATGCAGGAACATTGCATCATGTGAAATTGGACATAAGAAATTGGGAGGTGCCATATTTTTATTTTCACTATCTATTGAAAAGGAAGGAACGTTAGCTTTTCTGATGCCAGGTAAGGCGGCATTTAATCTTCCCAGTGCCATTCTGATGCCATACCAAATGTTAAAATCAGGCATGAGTACCCCATTAGCTATAACGATAAGGTGGACTCTCTCTCTCTCTCTCTCTCTCTCTCTCTCTCTCTCTCGAGTTTCCGTCAAAATCCCTATCAATTCCATCGCAACTGCCCGACCTTTAACACATATAATTGAAATACGGGAAAGATGTCTTTGAAATTCCATTTTGTGCCTAATAATTCAGCTAATATCGTCCGTATGTGTGCCGAAATTCTTCAGATTCCTTTTGATAATAAACTAGTATACCGACCCAACTTCTATTATATATATAGACTTTTTTAACTTTGTTACTAAACTTATGAATTAATTTTAAATTTTTTTGAGTGAACTCTTAGTATAACTCAAGTATTTAATTAAATATTGTAAGAGTTAGGTAGAATTAAATTAATTGATTTTATAAATTTAAATATAATTTTGATTATTGATAAAAATATAATTTAATTTAAAATAAAAATTTAAAATGATAATTTTTTAAACAAATATTTAAAAAATAATAAATTAAATTGACCTCAACTCCCCTGTAACCCAAGTCATAAATTCTATTAAGTTTAATAAAAAAATTTATCTAACTATATAATAAAAATAGATACTCATAAAATTAAACATCAACCTAAAAATAGACATATTTGAGACAATTATCTTTATAAAGCAAACAAAAATCAATAATGCAATTCATTTCTCAACCAATCTAATATTTAATAAAAAAAATTAAAAAAAGAATAAATTAAAAAAAATAAAAACAAAAAACAAAAAAAAGCATACCCTATCAATTGGTAGACTCACCAGACCTATGAATCGTGTAAGCTAGTTTAGTACACCAAACTCGTGAATTGGGTTATTGACTCCACTAAGATTATAATTATTATAATTTATTTTTTAAATTATTTTTTATTTAATTATATGATAATAAAAATAGATGATTGAGAAATCAAACATAAACTCAATGTCAAGATGTTTTTTAAATCGCGATAACTTCATAAAAAATAAAATAAAATCAATTATGAAATTGAATTTCTAATTAACCTAATATCTAAAAAAAAACTAATTTAAAATAGTTAAACTTGTCAAACTTGCAAACCTAATCAACTAACCAAACCTTTGAATAAATTCATGAACTTTATAAAGTTTAATAACATATTTTTTTTAAAAAAATTGTTTTTTAAACTATATAATAAAAAAATAGATGATAAAAAGTCAAGTTTAATTAAAAAAGACCCACCAAAGTCATAAAATAGAACAACTCAAGTTAACTTGACAAACTTACAAATCATACTAACCTTATAATAAACTAAAAGATAAAAAATAACAACTTATGAAGCTAAATTCTCAATTCAAATATTAAAAGATGAAATCAACAAAAATAAATTTGAAAAAAAAACATAACAAAAATTTAAAAAGAAAAGAAAAAAACAAAACAAAACACTGTGGAGTACTATTATTATTTATAGTGCAATATATATGGGTGAATAGTGGTTTCCTCACAGTATCACACCTTTTAATTTTTGTTATTTTATAAATTTTAATAATATGAATTTTCTCTAAAACTATTTTTTTATTATATATAAAAAATAGGCTATAAAAAAATCAAATTCATTTAAAAAAGACAAATCACCAAACTCATTAACCGGGACAACCTGAGTTGCTTAAGTAAATTTGTTAAGCAAACTAACTTCATATTAAAGCAAAAAAAAAAAAAAGCAAATTACAAAACTAAATTTTTAACAATCTTAATTTTAAAAGATGAAATAAAAAAATAGATTTGAAAAAAAATATTATAATAAAAAATAAAAAAATAATTTAAAGTAATTCACAGTCAAATGAATGTTAGGCGTGCAATGGTTTCCCTTATGTATTTTGATTTTTTTTATTTTATAAAATTTAATAAAATAATTTTTTCAATAATATGAGAAAAAATAGAATATAAAAAAATAAAATTTAATTGAAAAAACCTCACCAAATTCATAAACTAGAATAACCTAAGTTATCTCAATAAATTCACAAACCTCAATTATTTTAATATTAAAAAATAAAATTGATAAAAATAATTTTAAATATATATATATATAAAATCATTTGTTAAAAAACAATATAATAATTCACCTATCTTACAAAGAAAGGTAAATGCTTTCCCCCACGTGATTCAACTTTTCATATACTCAATTATTAATGCTCACCTAGTGTCCATACTCTACGTTATACGAAATCTTAGGGAGGGTGCTTTTGACCTCTAGTAGTCTTGATGAATATGCCTTTCTAGTGCTTCAGTTTATTATCAATTTTTATTCTTAATTTTACTTCCTTGTCTCTTTACTTCTAGAACATGCAAATTCCAGGACCAAGGCCCGTCCCTTCGGGAGGGAATCTAACCCTTTCCTTGAAGCCTATTATGAGGTAGCTTGTCCTTACATGTACGTGTCCATTTCTCAAAGGATAAAGGAAGACACCCTGACTAGATAATAATCTAGTATAAAGCGACGTCGAAATTGGAAATCGTGATGCAATTGATCACATATTTCATATTTGCTTGCTTCTCTTTTTTTTTTCTTTCACACTGCAGGCATCTGTAATTATTTATCAGAATATAATTCAGATTAATCAATCAGATTTGGTACGTCAATAATAAACAATCATAATGTGCTACTCTAGATATGATATAGTAAAGAGCTTTAAATCCTGCCTATCCAACTGCCAATTCTTTGAAAGAGAAGGGGCTAATTACTTGATTTGCCTATGAATAAATTGTGTAATTAACACAATAAATATAAAATTTTAATGAAATGATACCATTTGAAAATAAATAAACTTGATGAAATAATATAATATTATGATGGTTCTGAAACTTAATATATATTCAACGACATCCATTGAAATTTAAACTTAAATTAAAAAATATAAAGTAATAATTAATATCACTAATATTTAGTCATGTATCACAATTTTAAAATAAAATATTATTAAAATATTGTATTTATAAATCCTGATATCATCAAAAATATATTATTTTATTAAAAATAATTTATTCTGTGTTACTTCACCATTTATTTATTTTTTTAATGCAAGTTACACAATCTATCCTTCGTCTATGATGTGATGTGTATCGGTTACTTGCATCGGATACTCTTTATGCTTTGAGTTCAAAGCAAGAAATCCTACTTATTATATATATATGGCTGCTGAACCCATCGGTGATGTGAGTGTAGAAAGCAAAGCAGGCAGGGGTAGGTCCTGACAGAAAAGCAAGAATTCTATTGTCTCTGCAATGAGATTTTTCAATAAAAATATATATTAAAAAAATATTTTTTTATATATCCGTATATTAAAAAATATTAATTTAATATTTTTTAAAATAAAAAAATAATTTTAAAAACATTTAAAAAATTAGATTCAGCTATAATCAGCATGAAAGATTTAACTCCACCTGGCTTTAATTACAAATCTTTATCAGAAAAAGCTTGGATTGAATTAAATTAAAATGTGAACATACACGGTATCTTTGCGGTCACCAATGCTTCAGTATAGTAGCATTCATTGACGTAATTCTGTCAAAGAACCCTAAATACGAAAGTGCCACTTCATAATCATCTATCGTAATAATTCAGGGAAAAAGAAAAAAAAAAGCTTCTCGTGCAGCTTTAAGAAATGGGATAATTTTACTATAAATATGTCAATTTTTAAAGCTTTAGTTTCTAAATTTTAAATTTTCTGTTTGTCTACATTAATTAATTTTTTTCAAAACTATCAATAAACTATAAATATGTGCAGTTTTGTTTTTATTTAAAAAAAGAAGAGGAAAAAAGAAAAAGAAAATGAGAAAGAAGGCAGGATAAATAATATGCAAAACAAGAGGATTTTTACATATTACATATTCCATTTCTTTTATTTTTAATTAAGTTATCTAAACAAGAGGATTTTCTTACAGATATTTAGCAAAACATGTGTATGCTTTGTTCCTTTTGTCCCTCGTGGAGTTCTTTATCATAGTAAATTGGAGCTTGCAAATCAATGTCATTAATCATATTTCCTTTTTAATTCTAAATACTAACAAAGATTTTTACGGTGTTTAAGTGATTATTTTTTAAAATATTTTTTATTAATATATTAAATTAATTTTAATATTATTACAATAAATAATTAAAAACATAAAAAAAATTAAATTTTTTTCTTAAATACACCGCCTTTTCAAACATATTCTTTAGACGAAAGCCGGGCTCTTAGGCTTTACGCATTGAAACTAAACCGACCTCAAGACGGATAACTGGTCCGTCGTTGAACCAAGGATCGCAGCTTGTCTAGATTTCGAGAATCGCATTCTAAAAGCAGGAATAGAATAGAAGATAAATCATGTTTGGCTACGTGTTTGAATATTTCAAGCCGGAGTATCCTGCTTCATGGGGCACTAAAGGCGGGCTAAATAAAAGAATCGAAAGGAGATTAAAGCTTAATAAATGCCGGGGAGCTTCCGTCCACAGCTTGATTTCATATTTCTACCTGTGATAATTGGAACAGTATATGACACTGAATCTTGTTCCTATCCCGCGTACGATTATAAATGCTTTCGGTCTCACATGTGGCCAAGCCTTGCCTAAGTAAATCCACTAAACCAGGCAGTATTCTGATGGAAGAGCCCTCCCTTCGACGGCAATTTGCATTCAAAGCCTTCGGTATCAGATCTTGTTCATGTTGCGGTGAACGGTTATGATGGGTCCTAGTCTTGAGCTTGATGTTCAATGGTCCTGATGTGGACTGCGACCGCGGGCCCTTTCTTTTCCCTGCTTTGAACAGATCCTTTTTTTGGTCGGTTTTTCTTTATAATTCAAGTGATATTTAAGGTTGAAATGATTTTTAAATATGATAGTGGATTTTTAATTATCTGATTTTAAATTTAAATTTTATTATTTTTATTTATCTAATAAAAATTAAGTATAAAATAATGTAGATTTATATAAGTTTTAAATTTAAAAAATTTTCACTCAAAAAAACATATTAAGAAATAATATCAATCATATCTTTAGATTTTATTTAAAATTTTAATTATTGAATTAAAATAATTATTTAGCATATTTACTTCTATTTCATCCCTTTAATGTATATAAGCTGTTTGATTAGTAAAAAAACAAAAGGTCTTCTGATGATAATCCTACATCTCTCTGTCTCTGTCTCTTTTATGTTATGAGCAAACTCCCTTGGGATCCAAAACAAGACACCATAATGCTACATGGTACTCCTAATTTATAATACTAAGACTCTAGGAAACGTTATTTCCATGGCCAATAAATTCACTCTAATCTCCTAAACCTACTGGATCATCTTATCCGCTTATAAAAAAGAGGAACCAAACTCCAAGAGTCTAACCAGGTTAAGCCACCAAAGTGACTGGCTCGTCACGCGAGTCCCAGTAATCCTGACCTGCAATCAGGCTAAATAAACACGTCTGGTTACTCGTTGGACCGACCAATCCCACCAATTGCATTTTGACACGTGATGCACCCCTTGCGTGGCACTGTAACGAATTAGGCAACACCTGTGGAGGAGGCACTAGACCTGATCGGTATCAATCGTGACAGTTCTCGGGAGTAAAGACATTTTGCGGGAAGGCAACGAAGTTGCTGATTTATCTATAGCCGATTTGAGGGCCAAGCAATATGAGCAGATGATCCACCTTATCATAAATTCGTAATATTCTTCAGGCAGTTTTGATTTGGAACTCTGTATTAACTAGAGGTGGCTAGTGTTGAAATTGCATAAAAAGAAAGAAGTAATGACACGATATTCTCTAAAGGGGGAAAAAGACGAGAAGGCACATGCTGTGCTGGCCGAAATAACTGCTGTTGATTGATTTCCTTGCCCTACCTATGGTAGTGAAACAACAAAGTTGCCTCTAGGTAGCTATCGAAAGGATAAGAGTTGGGCCAAAAGAGTTTTTGTTCATTGATAAATGAATAGATATAGCCTTTAGTTTTATCAAATTTCAGTTAATCTGAAGAGGGTCTCTTATGCTTCTAGGACAGATCCTGTGTGCCCAATATTGCTGCAGACAAGGTAATGAAAAATCTCATCATCCTGCGAGCAAAGTGTCTACTGCTCAAGCCAACTATCAATATTGAGAATGAATCACAAAAATGAGAATGATTGAGAAGTTAATGGCGATGACCTACACACATAGCACCCATTTTGACAATGTCTTGTGTTCGACGAGGCTTAATTTGTTTCTCTCTAAGCTCAACTCATCGGGATAGTTTACTTTCCACATGCAGTATTCCTTGCATTATCAAATTCCCTGCGGTCAACAATGGCAGGATCATTAAGTGTAGAGCCAGCGGTTTTTCACAGAGTTGTTTACGTATTTGAGAATAAATTGGCACCATGCATTCTTATACAAGTTGGGTACCAGTACTGGTTCGTTTTCCTTGTATCCGAGGACATACGGTAAATGGATTCCAAGGGAAGAAAGGAGCAGCATGGTTTTAAACAAGCTGGTTATCACTGCAGGCAATGGGTTTTCTGGGACTCGCATGGAAGTACTTAAAGCTTCACTGCCGAAGGTGACAAGACTTGTCAGGAACCTTTAATTGGTCGATTGAATCAAGGGACATTGTGGTTTGCAACGTTGCAAAATGCCAGGCATTTGCTTGAAATCCAATAGGGCATGAAAGGCAGGCTACCAGAGTCACGGCCACTCACACAAGAATATATAAGGATTTTAGGCAGCTTACGCCTACTTCACGGGCAAGATGACTGGGGAAATTCATTATAAGAAAGTAAGATCTTATGAAAAATAAGATATTAAAATGTGTTAGACAAAATTGTTGTCAAACTCAAGATCATAAACACAAAACTTACATTTTCTTTATTTTTTCTAAACATCCAAAATGTAGAGAATAAAATCACTTATAAATAAACTTTAATCCTAAAATATGATAATTTTAAATTTTTATAAATAAACTAATTATATGAGTATTTATTTTCTCATTTAGACTCACAATTTAAGGTAAAATGTTGAGAAGTAATAAAATGTCATATCAAGAATTTGATGTAAAAGTTAATATTTTTGAAAATAATTCTTTTAGTTATAATAATTGAAAGCATCCCTTTTATCTAGATATGTAAGATAAATTTCAATAGCAAAACAAATGACACAGAAGTTGAGATTTTTTTATGATTACAGTGTTAGGTTCCTGAAAATCATACACCCATTAGAAATTATAAAATAAAATTATTTAAAAGTTTCTGAAATTCTGTTGAACAAAACTAAAGTTATTTGAAGATTTATTACTTGAAGATCTTTTTTTTTTTTTGCTTTGAACGATTCTTTAAAAATTAAGTTGTCACAAATTACAAATCGCTTAATTATCCACCTTCCAATGATAATCAACACGAACCATTAATGAGAAATATCCTAAATCTATATTAGAAGAGAGGGACCACTACACTTAGACTGGTAGCTCTAATTCTGTATTTTTGTAGTTTTTCTATCTAACAAACAATATTTAAAAAAAGAAGAAGCATAACTTGCTATTTATAGAGAAATTTTAAAAATCTTATAAATTGATAAAATATCATTTTGCCCCTTGAATAATATTTAAATATTAATTCAGAAAAATTTTAAAAATTAACTCAATCAAGTCTGTACTTGATTTTTCTAAATCCAGAAATATAATTCACGTATTAATCATATTCTTAGTCTTTAATTTCTATAATATATTTTAATTAAGTCATATATAATTAAATCATCTCAGTTTAATTTCTAACTAATGAATCTTAACATGTGACTTATTAGGTTTCTAATATGTTGGCTCAAATATAAAGTATAATTATAATTAAATAAATTAAAATTTTTAATTTATTATTAATTAAATAATTGATTAATTTATATTTGAAGATTAGGTGCATCGTCTATCAATGTATCATGATCCCCTAAATATTAAATAAGTCATTAGTGGGTTGACTTAACCTTTTAGTGACCAGTTTATCATTGTAATTAATATCCTTTCATCAATAATATTTTGATTTAACATTAAAGCATAGAGCATGTTTGTCATGTTAAATCAAGTATGTATCATTTGAATAACATTTGAAACTCTTTTCAAATCTTATTCCATCTTGGCCAATGATTTCATAGTCAATAATATTTGAGAACAAATAAAATATTTTTTTTAATTCATCTAAGATGATAAATCATCTCTTGATCACACAAGTACTTCCATATAGTTCATTTTATATCTAATTTTTATCCTTTCATTACCTTTATTAAGATAATATGTAACATGATCAAATAATATTCTCTATATAAGATGACCTAGTGATTTTAAGTTTAAAGATCATTTACACAACCGTCATATGAGTCTTTCCATGTACATAGGTGATATTTTCATATAAAATTCTCATGTAGATTAATTCAATGTACATGTCTTTAAAGGAAAGAAAATAGTATTTATCAGTTTTTACAGCTTGAATGAATGTCTAATATTTAAGAAAGCATCGACCAAGAATATTTTAGAAACAACGCTTTGATGCAATAAGAATTATATAATTATAACAACTTTATAATTTTCTTTACAAAATATTTTTGCCCCATGAACCTTATCTTTACTCTAGATTCATCAATATAATATTATATAAATATTAAAGAAAAATTAAGCTTTTATTAATAATAAATATGTATTTACATGAATATAATAATGTTATATGTAACCAATCGATTGGCTACAGAGTATATTAAGTTAAAATCTAGATCCTTCATGAATTAAAATCAACCATCAAATTCGACGAGGATGAGAACAATGATACTGAAAGGAAAGACTTTGATGCAAGAATCTCAATATATGATGAAACTAAGTATGCCAAATAAGTTCATGTTACGTCAACTAAGGAGCACATTGCATGGGTGGTTCTAGTAGTGTTTTTTGATAAAGAAAATGATGCATAATATGCTTCATATGTGATTATAGAGAATTCTTCAATTAATAGGCTCAAAGTTAATGTTCTTAGATAGAAAAAGATTAAACTAGTCAATGTTTCCAACAATATTCCAGAAACAATTGTCAGTAGTTTAGAATATTATAAATCTAATAAAAGCAAAGGAGTTGAGTTGTTCTTTAATGATAATCCAAGGTAAAGGATTCCAAGCAAAGGCTTATATAAAAGATCATGGAAGTGATTTGATTGGGCATCCATGAGATCGGGAAAAAAAATTATATGAACTCGAGAATAATTTTTTCTCAATTAGGGAAACATGACACGAGAGTGTCCTTAAATAGTTCTACTGAAGTTAGGTTATTTGAGTTTAAGTTAAAAGTATAAATTAATAAATGAAGTTCTTGATGAAGTTTACTGTCAGCCTAGAGATTAAATTTGAGACTGCATTTTCATGTTTTCAATACATGGTAAAATAATCTTATTATATGTAGTTTTCAAGTTTAAAATATAATTTTTTAAAATTATTCAATCATGCATGCATTGAAATTTTCTACAAAAAAAATTATGATTATTTTAGTTTTTACTTGTTTATTTATATTTAGAAAATAAAAACATGTGCTAGTTATTGTTTTTTATCATATTATTTATTTGAGTCTTAATAATGTTATTTTGGTGTTCTTTCGTGCTTGGAGAACGGTTATATTTATATAATGATAATTTAGACTATATTACAACATGGTTTGAATTAAGAGTTTTAAAATTAAGAGTTTATTATTTGATTTCATGACAAACTATCAAGTTTTATTTTTATTTTTATTTTTAGTGATAGATTATAAATTAATTTTGTATTTTTAAAGTAATGATTTATTTTCTATTTCTATAGGGATGAGTTTATCAATATTTGTATCTCTTGGATTTTGTACCTTCGAGGGTGAACAAAAATAATTATTCTATCCATTCCATCCCATTGTCAAACCTAACAGGCGATGGGGTCAAGTTTTTATGATCTGAGATCAAAACGCTCTACCAGATGCAATGGGACCACAGTGGGACCCATTTGGAACACGCTTGCCCAAATCTTAAACATTTTGGTCTTTGAAAGTATTTTTATATATCACTATAATAATGAAAGGTGTAAGCAAAGTAATGTGTAGAACTCTCGTTCTGAAATCCGAAGTTATGATGACAATTTAATGGCCACCGGTGCTTTTAGGTGGCCTTGGGTTCATGTTCAGATGCCACTTGGTTAGTGGTTTTTATATACGAAATTGATTTATAAAACAGTCTTCATCGCCTATCATAGCTTGACCTCATCCTCCCAATTTCGTATGCTTTGTAGGATCTGTTAAAGTATTTTAGGTTCGGATAAACCCTTCAATTTTATATATATATATATATAGTTTCATTTCCAAACAATTTTATACATTAATTTCATCTGTTTTGATTCATTTTTAAAAGTTCTCGTATTTATTTATATTTAATTTTCTTAAGAAACAATTTCATTTTATTAAAACTTTGACGTTTTTTGGTTCTAATAGAATATTTTTATTAAAAAAATAATAATTTAGAATTAAAAATAATGTAAAAAACATAATTTGAGGACAAAACTGATTCCATGCCAGTAATTTTGAAGTGTATTTAAGACTTGTTGCACTTGTCTTGCACAAGTTAATTAGCCTAGAACTTTGAACAGACGTTAAATATCACCGAGGTGTATGTTGTCATTTATGCCTGATATTTGGGATATGTTTGAGATTACAGTATAATCATGCTTTTGAATAAAATTTTTTTAAGTTTTTAGATTATGTCAATGTTTTAATATCAAAAATAAATTTTAAAAATAATAACATTATTATTATTTTTATATATTTTAGAATAAAATTTACTTTAAAAAAATATTTATAACAATTTTAAACATCACCTTAACAAGAAAACACTAATTGAAGTTATTTTAAATGTTCATGTAAATGTCATTGAACAAGAAAAAATATTGAGCTCAACAAATTATGTTGTGGGTCAACTGTTTTTTAATAGTTTGCAAACTCGTTTCATGCTATAAGTCAAATAAAAAATTAGATTAATTAAAAAAATATATTAATATTGTAGATATTTATTTGATATTATTATTAAATTTGTCTCGATAAATTATCATTGAAATTTTTTTATCTGACCTGGATTTAAAGTTAAAAAAAGTAAAAATTATCTCAATATAATTCAGTTGATATTAGCAATATAAAAACAATCTAACTAATCTATAAAAAAAATCCTAAGGTAAAATTAAGAAAATATAATAAAATTGACAGGAAAAAAACCTTTTTGATTTAACTTATTATATAATTGATTTTAAAATTAAATCTTGTAAGAGTTGCTCTAATATAATCTAAACGTAAACGACTTGGTTAAACTAAAAGCAATTTGATTAATATTAAAAAAATTTAACCATGAAATTGAGAAAAAGAAGAAAGGAGGAAATGAAAAGAAAATTGAGAGGTTATTTTAGAAAAAAAAAAAACAAAAGCGAAAAGAAGCTTCATGAATCATAAAAAGTTTTTTTTGAAGAAAAAAACAAAAACAAAAAGAAGCTTCATGAATCATAAAAAAAAGTCGAGCTGCAGTTCATTTAGCATAGACGATATATAATCCTGTCAAAAACCTCTCTGCCAACGTGGGATTTAAGTTGGGAATCATGGTTGGCTACCTAATTTTCTGTATTTCTACAATTTCTATAGATTTTAAACAGCTCATGGCAACGGAAAGTTAATTTGACTGGCTGGTCTAAAACTTTTGATGGCCATGTTTTTATTTGTTCTCTTTATAGTTCATAAAATTTTGATTATATATTAATTAATTAATTAATAAAATACTAAAAGGTATGAATAAATTTTTTCAAGATGGTTTTTTAATTAATTTTTTTTATTTTTTAATATTAATATTAAGTTTGTTAATATTGAGCTCTACTTTTTTTAATTTATATTATTCCATAAAATTATTTTAATTTTATGAACCAAGTCACAAATTTAGAATGAATTATACAAAAATAAATGTGATTTGGTAATTTTTAAGGTACCACACAAAAATTAAAAAAAAAACAATCAATTTGATAAAAATTATATATATATATATATTAGTCTTCTCGAATATTCATAAGCAAATTTTAAAAAGAAATCTACACTCATGTGAATTTATTTATAAATTAATTATTAATATTATAAAAAAAAATAGCTCTAATTTTATTTAAAACTTATGGCATAATCACATGATTTTTAAAAATTTATTTAAAAAAAATATTCAAAGATAAAAACAAAGTTGAAGGCTATTTAAATGAGGCCACTCGCCTACCCACATGGTCTCAAACAAAAAAGCCAACCTCACGTCTTTTTTGAATGAACAAATAACAGGTTGTTTGCTAATTATTAATAGAATGGATGATTTGTTGTTTATTTAGGCTTTATAAATTTAAATGGGTAGATGATACATCATTCAATTCTATAAATTTAAATTATTTTTAATGACTAGAAAATTAAAAATTAAATTTTTAGACCTTAAAAACTGATTTTTACCTAAATCAATATTGTGGGAAACTCAGTATTTCTCAAATCAAACTAGAAGAAAAAAATGATCTATATAAAAGTATCAAAAGGGTTTTTTTTTTTTTTCTCCTATGAAAGGCTGCGCACGCGGTTCAATCTCTGCCCGTATTTCTATCAAAAGCCTAGCAAACCCACATTCAATGAATGCTAATATCAATCCAAATGTGATGTGTATCTCCTCTGTATTAGTTTCTCGTAAAAGAGGAGCACATGCTTAACATTCTCTTTACAACTTTACAAGCAACGAATCGTCGGGGTTTGTAATCCGCCAGTCAAAGGAATTGGAATGGTTTGTAATTGTAATATGGTTATTTGCATTCTGTACACAGTCTAAACTTCAATGATATGCAGAGAAGAATAAGGAACTGAACGTGTCCCTAATTAGGTGCACAGTTAAGTGTTAACCTCAAATGATGGTGGAAAGTTGTATATATTCATGAGAGTAGGTAATTTGGAAACTATCAACTCAGTCATTCTTGGCAGTTAGCATCCAAAATTTTGGTAAATTTGTAATGCTAAATCTTGTTTTTAAACTCAAGAAAATATGGTTATTGATTTATCAATATATTTTTAAATTGATTTTAACTATACATTAAGTTCAAACAGGCATAGATCTAGAAAGCTGTTATACATAGCATTATTAGGTTCATATTTAACCTAAACATATACGGGTATGGATAGCTATTAGACCCAATGTTTTCAGATTCAATCATGTATTGAGTCTAAACAAATATAGATATAGTAAGCTGTAAGATCTAATATTCTTGAGTTCAGCTATGTACTAAACCCAAACAAATATAGGTCTCACAAATGACGATACTTAATATCATTGGGTTCAACTACACATTGAAACAAATATATATGAGTTTGACAAGCTAACGAATAAATATGGGTTTGACAAGCTGTCAAAACTCACGTCATAGGGTTCAATTATACGCTAAGCTTAAATAGACATGAATCTGACTAGCTATTGACCTTATATCTTTGGTTTAACATATATAGATGAGTTTGGCAAATTGCAAGACCCAACATCCTTGTATTTAGCTACTAACTGAGCTCAAATAAATATGAGTTTGGCAAGCTTATAAACCCAGCACTCTTGGTTTCAGCTACTTATTGAACCGAAGTACCTAATAACAAGTTGTTAAACTCAATGTTCTTGGATTCAACTACACACTTAACCCAAAGAGACATGGGTCTAGTGAGCTACCAGAACTAATATTTTTAGGTTCAGCTACGCATTAAACTCAAGCACATATGAGGTTTGTGAGTTGTCAAACCCAACACGTTAAGCCTAAACATATGTAGGTCCGGCAAGCTGTCAAACCTAACATTATTCAATTCAAATGCATATTAAGCCTAAATACAGAAAAGTCTAGTGAGTTGTAATACTTAACACCCTTAGGTTCATATACACGTTGAACCCAAGTACATGTAGGGCTGGTGGGCTATTAGATTCAACATCATTGAGTTAGCTACACATTAAGACTAATTATATATGGATCTAGTGAGCTGCTAAACCCAAGATCTTTGGATTTAGTTCTGCAATGAGACTAAATAGATAGGGATCTGGTAAGTTTTCATACCCAACATCCTTGAATTTAAATAAGCGGTGAGCCCACCTACATATGGGGCTAACTAGCTGCCTAGCCCAATATCATTGGATTCAGCTACATGCAAACCCAAACAGAGATGAGTTTGGCATATTATCAAGCCTAACATTCTTAGATTCAGTTACACGCTGAACCTTGGCATATTATCAAGCCTAACATTCTTAGATTCAGTTACACGCTGAACCCAAATACATATGAGCCTGACGAGCTGTCAAACTCAATGTTTTTATGTTCACCTACATGCTGAGCCTAAACAAACATAGATCTATCAAGTTGTGAGATCCATCATCCACAGATCCAGCTACGTGCTGAGTCCAAGCAAATATTGGTCTAGCAAGCTATTAGACCCACTGCTCATAGGTTTGGTATAGTGCCAATTCCAAGTGGATATAGGTCTAGCGATCATTATAGACCACATGTTGAGTTATAAGACTTCGTTTATTTATTATTATGACTTTTAACATAAAAGGTTAATATCAAAAATACTTATCTCTCTACACATTTAAGTGTATAAAAATCTTCTAAGGGTGTTCTATGGTTTCATTGCCATTAATATTATATAAGGGATATTTACCCCTCATCAATATGGTGTAATGAATAATTGTCTCTTATTTAATATTATGTAAGAGATATTTATCATTATTATTAATAGGAGAAAATAACTCTTCAACCTCTCCATTCCAGCTATATGACAAAGTTCAAATGCTATAAATATCCTTATGAACCACCAATCTAAAGGGTTTATAATTTATATTTTTAAGCATTTATCATACAAAAACAAAAATAAATACTCTTGTTTTTAAAATTTAAAACTCATTATCTTATTTATTACAATTTCATTGACTTTGTGTTGCTGGTATTAGGTCTTTTACCACCAACCATCTACTTCATGAGATTTAGAAAAAAAAATGTTAACATAAATGTATGTATATTACTCATTATGCAAACACTTAAAAACTATATTTATAAGCAAATTAAATTTTAAAATATCACCAGGTCTACATTGAATGAAAAGACAATGCAGACCTAATGATATTTTAAAATTTAATTTGTAAAAAAATAATGTAAATGGATCGATGCTTCAAATGGATTGAAATTTATGGGTATATACCTATATGATCCCTCGTGTTCTATATATTCTTTAAGCAAACATTTGATTTGTTATTTTGATGATTAGATATATCCCATTCAATCGGCATTGCTAGGATGGATATATGCTGTTTTCCTTGGCTATTTTGATCATGTGTCCTTGAATTAAATGAACATCACTTCTCTCAGTTGATGTTTCTTACTGCTCCTTTTAGCATCAATTCTCTCAATTATTGTATCTTCGCTTTTTACCTTTCTAAGGGAAAAAGAAGCTTTGCTTGTCTCGTCCATTGATTATCTTATCTCTGCTTTTTATAATGATTAAAATATTGTTACTTGATAGCAAATGTATACAGGAACATAAGCCAAAAGCTTCATGTTAATATTGCGAGTGAATATAGACGAGAACTAACCAATACTGATATATTAACAGTAATACTAATTCTCATACTTATTATTATTATATTTAATGGATTTTTTAAAAAAAAAAAACATACCGACTGTTTTACCTTATAAAACATCCATTGAATGCATGAGTTAGAAAAACAACTAGTTGTATGCAATATGACATTGATGTTATGATTCTAACCAATAACTAATTAAAAACTAAATGATTGAATTGAATTAAGGGTATAGTTTTAAAACTTAGCCGGTCTAGCAGGTCAACTCAACTCGGGATTGGAACCGGACTAGGTTGATAAAAAAATATAATAAATCATGACACGGCATGACCCGGACGATCCGGTAAAACCCGATCAAAAACTCAGTTGCAATTTGTTGATTTTTTTTTTATTAAAACGATGCCGTTTTAAATTTTTTTTAAAATAGGAATCAACTCGTCTAATCCGATCAAAACCCGGTGAGCCGGTCACAACCCAAAACCTGAGTCAGCCACCGAACTAGATTTAAAAACTATGATAAAGGGGAAAACATCAATTTTACCTGGCATTCTTCCAAATTCCCTTTTGCGAACCCTCTGTGATGAGTTTTTGATGGGTAAGAAAATTAGCTTCTTCTTCTTTTTTCTTTTTTTTTTTGAATTTATACATGGAGGTCAGTAAAATTCATTAATTTTTTTCTAAATCAACACAATGTATATTAGAAAAAATCTCAATTGTGTTTTATATTGTAGTAATTATTGATTTTTAAAATACACTAAAATAATAATTTTTTTATTTTTTAAAATTTATTTTTAATATCAATATATGAAAACAATCTAAAAACACTAACAAAATTAATTTGGAGCAAATAAAAAGATTATAAAATTTTAAAAAAAATATCATACATTACATTTATATCGAACATTCAAACCAAATTATTTGAAATCTTCATTGTGAATATGTATTTATCCTTTTAAAATATGTTAAGTATTTATATACACACACACTTACACTTTATTCTATTCCACATCCATTAATCTCTACTTTTCTTCGGTAGCCATCCCAAATTTCAACATTCTAGTTCCTCCCGTAATGATAATGGATGGTGCAATCCATGAAGGCATTTTGTTTTAGAAAAAGAAAAAAATCACTCCACAACAACAATATGTGTTATTACCATTAAGCCATTAGAAGTATGACGATTTCTGTTACCGTTAGAAACTCTCAATCGTGTGTGTGTGTATATATATATATAAAAAAAAGTCAGACAACACCACTAAACGAGTCAAGAATGCCATGAAGGAACGTGAATTAGTCGTGGTGCGCGTAAGCTGGCCCGAACACCACACGTAAATCAAAAAAAAAAAAAAGAACGCCATAAAGGAACGTTATGAGATAATTCCTTGTGTTATTGTGCAACATACTCCAGTGTTTTTTGGGCACGAGGTTGTATGAGCTACAGACAATTTGAATTTCAAAGCAGATTGCTTGGTTTGACAGGCAAGGTCTAAGAGAGGCCGGATCACGGCACACAAAAATTCAGCACAAGACACCAAGAAATTAGTGGCTTGAGAAGATGATAGACTAAATGAATCAATGTTAATTCTTGATCCCACAAATTAAAACCATGACTTAGAGACAAAGATACCCTTTACATGAAGAAGAGACAAATCGCAATTAAATCTCATAATTGCACGTAATTTATTTATTGCAAGAGTAATAGGAGTGAATTTACAGATAAAATATCTTAGAGAGGAGGGGCTAGTTTCTATTAGCATTTGGGTCGGCAGAGCAGATAGCGCCTGGTAGACTGTGTGTAGCCTCAAGCACGCGGCATTTGTAAGTGCAACCTGTGACCAACTCCCAGCCAACTCACGCCACGGTGCATGTTTATTACATGTGTATATTTCCTTCTTTTATCCTCTCAATCCTGTTTTGCGTCTTAATTAATTTATGAAAGCTCACCCAAAATCTTGATAAGCAAGATAGTAACCTGTTGTGTAAGAAGTTGAAGCTGTGTGATAGTGGGAATTGAGGGATTATTTTCATATATTTTCATAATATTAAGCAGGTTTAAAAGCTTTGAGAAAATCAAATTAAGATTTACCTCCTTTGTTACAATCGATGATTTTAATTATTTTTTTCTTAAAATGATCCTCGCCTTCAAAAAATAAAATGCTTAAGGCCCTTCTTCACTTTATCCCCGCCTGCAGACACCGGCTTCAAACGTGTGATTTATCTCCCAAATCCCTTATGTTTTGAAGAAGAAGGTGCGGAAGGTTTCTAATGCTATCCAGTATGACAATGCCTTTTGAAGCGGAATACGGACATCTCGGAATTATTAGGAGTGATTATCTGAAAGAAGCTATTATTCCAGAATAAAAGACAAAAAAAATAAGTTTTATTAGTTTTATTGCGTAACAACTTTTTAACCCAATCTCACATCACTTTCGGCCTACATGAACTCATGCCATTATGATGCCAGTTAACTAGCACAGAGGATCTCCCCCAGTGGGCAAGTCAGTAAGCAAGCAAACAGATGAGAACGGATGGAAAGAATTTTACTGTGGTAATTTTCTTGTTTCAGTTCTATATAAACCAATGGCTTCTGGCTTGCTCTGCATATATTATTTCCATCTGCTAAAAAGATTCTTCTCCTTTGGAAGTTTCAAGGTTTCCAAGGTTGAAGATAATGGATGTCCTGCATTTCTTGTTTGGAGTTTTTGGTGGGTTCTTTTAATTTCATCAATCTAACAATCCTTTGCACTTGGTTTTCTTTCTTCTTCTTCTTGTTTCTGAACAAGATGTTTTCTTCTTTTTTTCTTTGAGGGGACTAATCAATGGTTTCTCTCTGTTTCTTTCCCCAGGAAATGCCACTGCTTTGTTTCTCTTCTTGGCTCCAACGTATGCACCAGAACTTTTCGTTAGCTCCATCTCTGTCTCTGTTCAACACTAGCACACACATGCACGACAGCACCTGATTGACATTTATGGAGTTTCTTGGTTTTGACAAGTTCGCTTTGCAGCTTCTAATGGCTGTTTTCAGTCCATGGGGAAGACAAGAAAGACTATCTTCGTCTCTGGCTATAAAAATGCCTTTTGAGTCATGATTAAATTTCTTCAACTTTCGGCCGTTTTCTTGAAAAATTATTCTCTTCTAAACCCATCCTTCTTTTCTTATGATCTTTTTTAACTTGCTGGATCTTCTATCTTGTTTTTCCTTTGCAGTTTTGGGGTGCTACTAGTTTTACCGCTTTGTTCATATATTTCAGTATTTGGGTGATCGAGATTCAATGATCATTAAATGAAAACTTGCCTGATTTGTTAGAATGGGATAAAGTTGATGTGGATTATGGCTAATTTGTTGATAGGATAACGTTCAAGAGGATCATAAGAAGCAAATCCACAGAGCAGTTCTCTGGCATTCCGTATGTGATGACCTTGCTCAACTGCCTCCTTTCCGCTTGGTGCGTGCTTCTCGTTTCTTCAACCACCTCTTCTCTCTTTACTTGGCTCTTGTGTATTACACCTGCTGAATTGTATTTTCGGTACTTCTTTAAAAGGGTATTCTTGTAAACCAACTGCTAAATATGAGCTGCTTTCGGTTGTCATCATCAATGAGCTTAAAAGACAGCAATTATAGCCACCTTCGGTACATCGTCAAACGATATACATTTGAAGCCAATCCAAGAAGATGCAATTCAGTGCGATGAATTTTTTTTTTTCCCAGTCTGCTATTGCTTTGTGGCTTAAATTACTCTATTTTGGTATATATTGGACACAACGAACAAAGCATGGTGCTGTTTTTATATATGTCTTTTTTAATTGATGATTTAGGTGATCAGGTTTCATTAAGCTTGGTAAATTGGACGGGTGCAGCTTTTATCTTCTTGGGTTCATTTATTTTTGTCTAATCACTACCACTTAATCGTTAATTTTTATACTTTGTGGCAGGTATGGACTGCCTTTTGTGTCCAAGAACAATGTTTTGGTGTCAACTATCAATGGAGCTGGCTCAGCAATTGAAACCATCTATGTGTTGATCTTCCTCATCTATGCACCAAAGAAAGAGAAGGCTAAAGTCCTTGGCCTCCTCATTCTTGTGATCACCATCTTTACCGGCGTGGCCTTGGTGTCCCTTTTTGCTCTTCATGGCAACGCCAGGAAGCTATTCTGTGGCTGTGCAGCTGCTGTTTTCTCTATTATCATGTATGGCTCCCCACTGTCTATCATGGTAAGTCAAGTTACTGTCAAATTCTTCACTCTTTTGAGTGAGTTGCTCCATAGCCGGTTTGTTTTAGTTATTGGACCACTGCATCACGGGGTTCATTTTAGCTGCTCAGTGAGGCCCTTTTATAAGGTCATCAGGGAGTCGCTACTATTTGATATATTTTAGGGTTCTCTGGTCTGGCTCTGTCAACTAATAAGAAGTTCTTTTTGCTTATTTGTAAGATTGCTTTGTCTTGAAATATCTATCTTTCTATCTATCTATCTATCTATATATATCGCTCTGTTTTAGTTGCGCCATCCTTAAAAGTTCCTTGCTGCATTGGACCCAACTTGTTATTCTAATTTTCCTCGATCTCCTATGGTAGTCTGCAATAGAAAGGTACATTATTGTCCTTGGTGAGAGAAAGAGAGAGGATATTTGTCTTCTGCAGTGCTTCACTAGTCATAATCTATTGGGATTAAGAAAATTACCAGACTAAGTCTGTGTTTGTCATTGCTATAGTTTTTATTTTTGCGGTTTAAGAAAACAGATTAAAAAGAAAACTATAAATTATAGTTTTTTTAACTAAGATTTTAAAAAAGATTGTTTTAAATTAAATTCATGCAAAACAATGATTTATATTCATTAATCAAATATTTTTATATTTATAGCTGAGATAAAATTACGCAAAACACCACGTAGCATAAATAAACGGAGGCATAAAGTAGCATAAGGCAAACAAGTTGGGGAGATGCCAAATCCTGTCCTTTGGAAATGAAAATAATATTCCTTGTGATTCTAATTTGACAAGCTAACTTTTTTTTTTAATGACAGTTTTGGCTGTTCATGTATAAATTACTGCTGAATTTCTGTGGTTTGGGATATGGTTTGCTTTCTCCAGAAAATAAGAAAACTAATTTTGTTGCCATGCCTGTGAAAGGGCGTTGGGCTGTTAATGATTTCTTCTTCATCGTTTTCTCCTGTGGAAGGGGAGATACAGCATATGTAGAGGATAATATCATATCATACAAGATATTATAAGCTATAGAGTGCATTTGTTGTAAGATGATTATATATGTGATTTTGTCTGTACCTGCAGAGGATAGTGATTAAAACTAAGAGCGTCGAGTACATGCCATTCTTCCTGTCACTGTTTGTCTTCCTATGTGGCACTTCCTGGTTTGTCTATGGTCTACTTGGCAGAGACCCTTTCGTTGCTGTAAGTTCCTCAATCTCCATGCTTCCCTATTAATTAATTTACTCACATTAGGCTAGCTAGCACGTTGGTGCTGGTGCCCCATAATTAGGTTCCATGTGGTAAACCCAGAATTAAAAGTCTCGTGGAAAATATGCTTATGCTACCCTATATTACAGGTCCCAAATGGAGTTGGCTGTGGTCTAGGGGCATTGCAGCTGATATTGTACTTCATCTACCGTAACAACAAGGGCGAGGCCAAGAAGCCCATCCCAACTCATTCCTTAGAGATTGGTCCCGGAAAAGTCCACCAAGAGAAGAAATTGGTTGCCAATGGATCCCATGATGAACAAGTATAGATGATTCCAGTGTGCAAGCTGCTTTATAATGCACAGGGACTGCCTCCTAGTTTACTTGTTACGCTTCAGATAACCTTCTTTGCTGCAAGTTTGATCACTTGTTAGGAGTCTTTGTTTCCAAGTTCGCTTTTAAACTCTCATGTATTTTTGCTCTGCAACTAATGACAGCCCTACCTAGATGATGATGATATACAAACAAAAAGCAGGACGCTTTCGGTGGCTGTTGCGAATGTGGCTTGAGACACCTCTTAATTTGTCACATTCTATTAATTCTAATGGATGCTTGCTCCTGTGTATCCTGGACGGTGAACGGCCATGTTCCCTTCACGTCATGGTCCAAGGCATTTCCTTGAGAAAATTGTTCATGAAAAACTTGGTCCAGGCAGCTTAATCTCCCAGCCCTTGAAATGCTTGGTAGGACATTACCTGTCAGTTAATAAACATGAAAATGCCGACTTTGCTTGCCAAAAATGGGACCGCTTTCGGTCGTGAACCAAAACGATGGCCAATACATGTCGTGGAGACAAAATTATGTGACCATGTGCAGCTGCAATAACCGGGGAACTGGAATTATTCTACCATGTGCAGCTGCAATAACTTGGTAAAATAATCAACAAGTACCAAAAATTAATTAAATTATAATCTAATAGGTATGTCAAACTCAAGATAACAATATCCTAGGATTTTCAATTCACCATAATTATTCATATGTGAAATTTCTAATTAATTTTGTTCAAATTTATTTCTTGTTGTTGATAATCAAGTTCCTCTAATTTGTTTATTAATCTTTCTCTTAATAAAATATCCCAGCAAGAAAATTTTATGCATCCCTATGAAAATGTTAAGTCTGCCAAAATTTATTGAAAGTGATAAAACTTTTGACGATTACACAAAACCATAAATATCTGTGTAAATTACGAAAATATCCCTATGAAAAGTGAAAAAACTTTTCAAGAAACTTTTGAAGATTTCTTAAAATATCAGACTGAATAATTAATTCCTCAATTACGCAAATGATAGTCAACCATTCACAAGCAATAAATTAAGAAAGAGATGCTCAATAAATGTTGAATAAATCCAATAACAAAAATATCTGCACAATCATAATCCTGAATATCATTGTATTTGATACGTTTAAAAGAATGTGGTTCCTTGAAGAATTTGGTCCCTTAAGGCTTCCGCCTCCTTGAACTTGAAGCCTTTCGTTTCCAATCAACTCCTTAAAGAAACTGTGTTTATTCTTCTCTCTACTGTTAAGACATCGCCTCCCTTATAAAACCCTAAAAGCACAGAGAAAGAACCCCAGCAGCTATCATAAAAAGCTTATAAATCCTTGGACCCTTCCTCACATGGAATGGAAATAAACTTGTCAAACCCCTACTGCAGGTTTTTAGGTCTAGATTGCGGGCCGATTTTTAGATGGAAAACGTGTGAGGCTTCTTCAATCGCCTTAATATAATGTTGGACGAGGGAGATATGATAGATATAATAATTGTGGAGAGTCTTTCCAATTCGAGACGACTTCAACTCCACAATGTCTTTGACTAGCTTCTGCCCTTGAACTTTATTATTTTTGGCTCCCATATAGATCATTAAAACTTCTAGACTTAATTACTCATGTATTAGCATATAGTCATGAAAAAGTCAACATTAAAAGTGTTCTTGTATGCAATCCATCACCAACTAACGATTGAGTTGGAAAGCTTAACTAAATATGTTATGTTTTAGGAGGGAAAGGGACGAAGCATTTATTTAAGTTTGAAACTAGATCCTTGAAGTTTTAATTAATTTGAATAAATAAAATTGAATTTTATTTTACCAAATTAAATATTAAACATATTCTTAAACCAATAGTAGTTGATTCAAGTGATTCGGGGCTTATTTCTTCTAAACAAGATCTCGAGTTCAAGCTCGTGAATGAACTGCACTATCACTGAGAGAACTTTACCTACTTTACCTCTTAATAGGCCAACTCGGCTCGACTTGATTTATTAAGATCCAATGGGCTTTTAGATATTAGGGTTTAAATAAATAAAAAATTAATATTGTAAAAGTCTTATATAAAGCCAATCAAAATAAAATATCAAACTTAATCTCAAATTAACTTAACATGAATAGATTGAATTGGAAATTAAAAAATCAAATGACATAAAATATTAAAAGAAAATGATGGATTGTATTAATATCAATAATAATTTTAAAAAAATTATTTACATATACATTACACACGTCAACATGTAACCGATTATGGAATGTTTAGGTGATGTACATGGCAACTTACAATAGAAAAATTATTCCTCTTTGGTATTTTTTGATTTATCTACGTAGGGCCAACCTCCCTGAGCAGTGCTTGCATGACGATCCCATTTGATTCGGTGTCGATTCAATTTTTTCCTTTTTTTTCCTCACATCCACCATCATTTGTGCACTTTTCCTTAAAAAAATCACAGCAGCCCTTCAATTTTTTTTCTCTTCAAATTTAATCCATGTTCTTTAATTATAATTTTTTGTTTGAAAAAACTATTCCAAATTGAAAATCATATTCAATTTCATCCTCCTTTAATTTTTTTCATTTCTTAGATTTGTCCTCATTCTTTTATTTTCTATTTTTTAAGAGATGATTTCTAAAAAAATATTTTTAGCAATATCATACTCCTTTTGTTTCTATCAAGCTTGATTCTCATTTTATTTTATTTTTGTAATTTTTTTATTTTACAATTTTTTTAGATTGATTTTTTTTATTTTATCCTTCAACATTAAATTAATTGGCAATTGAGCTAATTGATTGAATCTGGGTCTTAAATTTGACAAGTTGTGATTTTAAAATATTAACCCAAATCTAGAAGATTCATTTAGGTTTTCTTTATTTTTTATATTATTAAATTATATTTTTTTATATATTATTAAATTAACTAAACTTATTAAACCTAATCAATTTAGTGACTCGAGTCTCATATTTTTTTTATTGCTTTTGAAATCATAGCATCACTTGAACATTTTTTTTCTTATGTTCAGGAAAATTATATGTAATAGATAGATGTATGGTTTATTCTAGAAAAATATAGAGGGACAAGTAATTCTTGTTTCTTATCAGTAACATATGGACCGAGAGTCGTATGTGTGCGGTATCGCAGCGATCGTCCACCTTAAAAAATTATATATAATAGATAAATGTATAGTTTATTCTAGCAAAATATGGAGGGACAAAGAATTATTGTTTTTTATCAGTAACATATGAACTGAGAGTCGCCACCTATTATTCTAATCACTAGGAATCCTAACTGGTTTCAGAGATCAGGTACGGAAACTAGTTATGTAAAGAAAAAATATTAGCACCCCAACTACACCCTATTTAAGATAGGCTGCATTGTTTTAAAGTCTAATAAAATCTAAGATCATATTGTATTTTCTAATTGTTGGTCTATCTAAGGTTCAAGAAAAGCTCTCCTTAATAAGAAGGTTCTTATCTTAATAGGATAGAACCTAACCGTTCTAAAGTCCGAAATAAAAAAGAATTTAATATATGAAATACGTATTACATATAAATTTATAATTCCTTATACTAAAATAGAACAAAACAAAATAAAATTTTTATTGTTTTTAAAATTTTAGTCAATGTTCTCTTCACTTTACTAAAATAGTTGTTAAAGCCAAAATGTATACTAAAACATTATTTTTTTAGTGTGTGAAAAAAATATGATTTTTTAGCTTTGAGACAATTGGTCATATGAAAAAAATATTTTTTTTCTTTTTTTTAAATTTTTTTGTATTTTTGAAAGTTTTGACAAAAATCAAGTATTTTAATATTGGATTTGTATTTTTATGACATAAAAATACTGTCCAATATTAATTAAAATGACATAAATACTACAAGGAAAAATTATAAAATTCTGATGAAAAAAATTAAAATGGGCTAGATAAAAACCAAATACATAGGTTGGGCCGAACCTGACCCAACTACATGGGTTGGGCTTAGCCCAACCTATGTGAGCAGTGCCCTCTACTATTCACATGCTATGTGAATAGTGGCAAGGGTGAAGGGACAATGCAGGCAAAAAATAGAAGGGGAGAAGTGTTGACCTGCAATGTTGTTGTCATTAGCGGAGCTGCTGGAGGCCACAAGCAGCGGCACTAGTGGTGGCGATGGCGGTTTGCTGTGGCCGATGATGTAGTGGCAACTTCTTCCCCTATTTTTTTTCTTCTTCCTTCTTCTCTGTTTTTTTCTTCTCATTTTTGTTTTTCTTCACACTCCTTGTTCGTGCTCTCTCTCTCTTCTTCTTTTTTCTCCTCTCACTTGTTCCTTTTTTTTTCTTTGTTGTTCCTCCTGTTCTGCCCCCCTGGTTTTATAGGCAAAAATAGGGGAGGGACATGACTAGGATAACCACTATGCTGCCACTCCTCCACTGCCCCTCCAATACATAGAAAGTGTTCGGCATCTTTTTTAAAAGAGTCGGTGGCTTTTTAGAAGGATTAATGGCAGTAACAGAGAAAGGAAAAAAATTCTTCTTCTTCCCCTGCTTTGCATGTCGAGGGGAAGAAGAAGACATACAATGTCTTCAAAACAATATTGTTTCAAGCTTTTTTTATGTAAACAGTGTATGACATGGCATCGTTTTAGTCAAAACGTGTTGTTTCATTTAAAAATAAATAAAATGTGTTGAAGTTCATAATGGTCTTTAACATATAATTTGTTCAATCGAGTCCTCAATTGTAATTTTAATTAAAAAAATCAATGCAATTGCATCCTTGTCAAAAATCAAACAGAGCCCTAAAGTTGGCCACCTTTTTCACTTTGGTCCTTGGTCTCCTATTAGTGCAATTTAACTCTCAATTGAGCAATAAACTTTTAATTTCTTCAATTTAGCCTCTAATTTGGTTTAATTACAACCCCTCTATCTATGCATCTTTTTTATTTTGATCTTAGTCCTTAATTAGCCATCAAACTTTAATATTTATGCAATTAGAACTCTGATTTGACCAAATTAATTTTTAAAAAATATAATTTGACCCCAGAACTTTAATTTCTTTCAATTAAAATCCAAATTAACTCCAAAATAAATTTTTCTTGTAATCAAAATATCCATAAATTCAATTAAACCTTTAATAAAATTTAATTGAGTCCATAAATATCTGATTCTAGATTTTTCTTTCTCAAATTAATTTTTTTAATCAACAGGGCTTTCATTACTTATCAAAATACTATCAAATTTCAATCTTTGTATTTTTAAACCTCGTTATCCAATTTTTTACCATTTTCTGGATGTTTTGGCATTCTTTTTTTTCACTGTTATATTTTTTATAATATTTTTTTTATTTTTTTATTTTTATGCATAGATCCAAAAATAGATTATAATAGTAAACAAACAACTCTAGATCATAAATTCATAATTAATGTGAGATTAAGAGCATTTGATGGTACCTAGTCTATACTAAAACAGGATGGGATCTCTTTTTTTTTTTCTTATGTTCAGTCCTTCGTAGTTTTTTATTTTGGCCCAATTTTTATAAAAAAAATACTTTTTGGTCCTTTGTTATTTTTTTTAATTTTTAATTTACTTAGTCCTTGTAGTTTTAGTTTTTTTTATTTCAACCTTAAAGTTTATTTTTATTATATTTTAGTCTTTGTGATTTGGAAAAAAGACCAATTTTTGTTTTAATGAGTCCATTTTCCAGAGGGGAGTGTAATGTAGGTCATTTTGACCTTTAACAATGCTAGAAAAAAGTATATCAAATTTAAAAAAAAAAATCAATTGAATTTTTAATTTTTTAAATATTTAAATAATATTTTAAAATTAAAAATAAAATCATTGAGATTTCTACTGTAAAATTCAGACTCTTATTTCCTAATCATTGGACGTTTCTTGTAACCCACACACTATTTTCCTAGGTCACTCGTTAAAAAAAAGAAGACCCCCTTTTATATTGCACTAGCTCATCCTTCTGGGCCTTACAGTGAACCCTTTTTTAATGGTTTTTATTTTTTTTAGAATAAAATATTTTTTAAATAAAATTATTAAAATGATATTTAAAAAATTATAAAATCATGTCCTATTTTTTAAATAAGAATAGATTTATTTATAGTAATACTAAAAATTATTTTATAAATAATTATATATGAATATAATATGTAAAAGTTTTTTTAAAAAATAAAATTGTATGCCTCAACTTCTCATCTTCGTTGAAGCCTTGATTGTTGTGTAACATAACAAGCATGGGCCTTGTAAAGAGTTTGCTTCGAAGGATTTTTAAGTTTGAAAGCTTCTATTGGGGTTGTCACTTGCACGCGCTGATGGCTCAACATAACCAGCTTGTAAGTTACATTAGGTCTGGACCTAGAGCCTTGGATTCTGAATCCTGCTCTTGGATTGATAGCAGTATTTCATTCCTGACATTTTTTTCAGATTTCGTCCAGTTTTCTAAGTAACAAGTGACAGGTGGCATGACATGTACCAAAAAAAACATGAAAAAACATAACAAGTGACAGGTGGCTCGATGGCCCGTGCCATGTTCTAGGATGGACCAAATTTTTTCATGGCACAAAAGAAGAGCGCTCAAGGGACACTAACATTTATAAAGAATAAAGAATAATATGAGATCTAGGAAATTTAAAGGAACCACAAGCACCATTTAATAATCCACCCTGAAAGCAATTCAAATAAGATATTATGAAGTCAGCATTAAATATTTATATTTAATTAATTAATTTAATTTAATTTTAAAAAACTCTTTTAAAAAAACTAAGTTCAATAAAAAAGAAGTAAAAAAAATTCGAGATAACTCATATTATTTTTAAAATCATTATAAAATTTTATAAAAAACAAAAACAAATAGAGTTTAATCTTTGATTAAATAAAAATTAAATGGAAAAACAAGTCTGAATTATTCCGCCGAGCTGGTCTGAGTAATTGAAAAAGATTGTTGGTATCATTAGAGCAATAACCTGAAACAAGCCAAACAAAATACTTTAAAGCGGATATCTAATGTTTATATTTAATCAATTAATTTAGTTTAATAAAAAAATTCCTTTTAAAACAATTTAATTTAATAAAGAATAAAAAAAACTTGTAATAACCTATGTCATGTTCAAAATCAATAGAAACTATCATTGAAAGTATATATATAAAAAAAAAAACAAAGAGAGCCTTATATCTCATTAAATAAACACTGAATAAACCTGTTAAGCTAGTTCAACTTTTAAAATAATAAGTCATGTGATGTTTATATAAAATGAGCTTAAAAATATGATGAAGTTGGAAAGAAAGAAAAAAGCTTAACAAAAACGGAAAAAAAAACTCAAGCATATATTTGAAATCCGAGTTAATTTCTCTAACCTATAACTAATTAAATTCTAAATTTAGATTTAATCAAGAAACTCAATGCTTAAATAATTTAATATTAAAGGATGAATATATATATATATATATCAAGTTTAAAATATTTCCAAGGAAAAAATAGCAATAAAAATAAAGATCAAATTTGATTAAAAAAATATAGGGTGATGAAATTGTAAAAAAAAAAAGAAAAACATCAATTTTAAAACCATCTCAAAAAAATAGAGACCAAATCTGATAGCTGAAAAAATCAAAGAGGGATGAAATTGCATAAAGATTTAAATTTGATAAATTATTCTAAATAAAAAAATAGAATAAAAAAAGGGCCAAATTGAAAGGAAAAAAAAACTTTCCTAAAAATTCAGAATGCTATCACCAAAACTAAAAAAGAAAGAGAAAAATAGAATCATCGATGCCAAATAGATGACACTTAGATCACACGCTCCATCTAAAAATAAAAGGGTTGCTAAGATAATTCAATTGCAGCCTTGAAAGCTAATATTTAATAGTCAAATGATGGCGCGATTATCATTTGATTTGGAAAACATTATTAACATGTCGGCTTTATTTTTTTAATAATTTTCTTACTCATAAAATAAAAATCTTGCCTCTAATATAACATGATAGAAAAATTATGATAAAAAGATGTAAAGATAGTTAATCCCAACCCTTTTTTTTTAGTCAATGGACAATAAAATAATTTAATTGTACTAAAAAGGACTAAAAAGCCCGGGTTTTTTTTTTGTAGCCAAGGTTGAATAAGTAATTCCACTATAAAGAAAGATAAAGACCAATCTATCCCAACCAATTTGACAATGACAAATGAGTCCTATAAAAATAGTAATAATATCCTTGCCAAAAGAAATTTAAATGAAAGGCAAATTAGTAAAAATATTGTTCTAATATACGGTAAATTAAATTGTGTATTGAGCTATATTTGATGCCCCATGGATTTCTTTAATTAATAAAATACAAGTGAGAAAAAAAAAAGTTGTGGACATAATCTATCAAACTCCCTCTCTCATTCTTTAAGTTAAAATTGATAATAAGAAAAATTCAAAAACTAAATTTTATTTTGTCAAATTGAATATCAACCCAATTACAAAATATTCCTTGGATACCATGAGGCTCTCAAATGTAAATATAAAAACAAATAACTACAGCAAATCTAAGAGAAATATAATGTTAAATAACTAAATTAAAATAAAAATAAATTGGGGGACCAAAAGAAGAAGAAGAAGGAAGTTTCATTGTGCAAATCGATTGATAAGACAGCCCTTTCAGCATGCTAACAACATGAAAAGTCGAAAACAAGTTATTTAAAAATTATTTTTCTCTCGCTCCGGAGGGTCGCGAGCTAAAAGATCACAGTTGATCCTCCAATTTGACACCAGGAGCATGCCTGCATGGCCTCGGTGCTGTGAGAGACGCACGTCGGGAGTCAAGCACTTTCAAATAGTTAAGCAGTCGTAGGACGTATAATTAATGTATTGTTATTTTAAAAAACGATCATCTGAACCTTAGAAACAATGGAGATCAAGGGGTGTTTAATAATTAGATGTTGATGAAGTCTAAAAAAACTCCATGGATTTGGACTCTTAATAGCTAGTAATTTACAGGGACAAGTTCAATAAATAGTACGATGCTTGTAGCTTGGGGCTGTTTTATTTGAATTCGTGTTTTAAAAATATTTTAAAAAAATATTTTTTTTATTTTTTATTAAATTTAAATTAATATTTTTTAGTATGTTTAAATTATTTTAATGTGCTAATATTAAAAATAATTTTTAAAAATAAAAAAAAATATTAACATATATTTGAATACAAAAAGCTATTTAACAAATAATTATAATCACACTTTTAAACAAATCCAAAATAAGATAGCTTGCTCTTTTAGGTGTGTCACTTTAAAATTTAACAAGCATGCAAGTTTTTTTTTTTTAGAGCATGTTGATAACATGATAGATATTATTTTTAAAAGTATTTTTTATTTAAAAATATATTAAAATAAT
The DNA here is from genome assembly GCA_015708895.1 of Populus ilicifolia. Classification (NCBI taxonomy): domain Eukaryota; kingdom Viridiplantae; phylum Streptophyta; class Magnoliopsida; order Malpighiales; family Salicaceae; genus Populus; species Populus ilicifolia. Next base: position 1,327,029 of record SRLM01000085.1, on the reverse strand, counting down.
ATTTTTTATTTTTAAATTTTTTATATTAGTATATCAATATAATTTAAAAAATAAAAAAATAATTTAAAAAACAATACCCCTCATTACTTTTTTTGTTTTTTTCATTTTGCTTCCTCACGTCCTCGCTTCAGCTAGGCCCCCTGGTTAGACTGACTCCTTCCTCCTTGACATAAGGTTGGGCTACGGTGTGGGGGAGGTTTGTTTGGGCCACAGCCGGCCACTTATTCTCTTCCTCCTTTTCTTCTCCCTCTCTCCGTCTCTCTCCCGTCGTCTTCACCCCACTAACTTCGGTTAGGACAATAAGGATTCTGCTGGGCTCGTCGGAGAGTTGCCTGGCCTACCCTTCTCCTCCCAGCTTCGGTTAGGCCACTTATCGGCCTAACAAATCTCAGTCCATCATATGCTAAGTTGTATATGTAAAACTATATAACATAGATTAAAAAAAAAATGGTTGTGTTAATGTGAATCAAGTTAACTATGAGATCATACCTTATCATATAATTATGGAAACATAATTTATGAAAATAAGTAAAGTTACATATGACGGTTTTGTTTTGTTTTGTTTGAAAAGTAAATTTGTCATTTAACCTATTGTGTAATAAAGGGAAATATCATTTTAAACTTTTTATATATATATATATATCATTTATTTGCTTTAAAAGCAGAGACATTTTTTTATCTCCTCCTCCTCCTCGTTGCTTTCCCAGCCTTTCCCATCTTTTATTTCCACTTTACTCCAAACTAGTTCGCGACTCTCGCATCTGCGGTGCAAGAGCAACGACAGTAATCTTAGCTAGCAATGAACCCATCTAATTACGGTTTGATACCATCGAAAGAAAATAGTTAAGATGCAAGTTAAAAACTATGAATATTAATTTGGATGTGATTTGTCGGATATAATCCCATCATATTAATATGAAAAATAAAAACTTAAATTTGGAATTGAAATTGCAAAATATGAAATGTATAAAAGACGCCTAATGCTATCTAAGAAGTGGATGAATTAAAAATAATTTTAAATTATTTTGATATACTAATATAAAAAATAATATATATATATATTATTTAAATATATTTTTAATTAATTTTTTTTAAAAATAACAACTATTATAATAATAAATAATATTATTCATATTCCTCCACTGTATTCAATTTTACTAATTTTTAAAAATGTAACTCAATATATTAAATTTTGAGTTTGCTTTAAACAGATTCTTAGTTTAAGTCTTATAAGTTTTAAAATTATTAAAAATTTATATAATAATTAATTTTAAAAATTATAAAACTAATTAAAAATGATAAAAACTACCGAGTTAATCCAAAAATAAATCCTATTCCCTGAAATAAGTAAATAATGCAAGAGCGAAGAGAGAGAGAATCTTCTTTTAAACCATGTCCCAACTGTCAACTTCAATGATATTAGCTTTAAACGGCCGTTTTGCCCTTTTCTTTCTTTAACGGTGCTCTTTCCGTCAAGTTTCACGGAACAAGGGACACATGACATTGCTCGCGCCATGACACATACAAACTTCATCATCATACCATTCATACATGTCCGATATACGCATACATGTGTGCGAATGATACGCGAAGTCTTTTTTCCCCATAGCTCGGGGCTTTCTCGTAGACGTGCTCAATTTTCAAAAATTGACCTTAAAAAATGTAAAAAAATCCAGGTGACTAAGTTAATTTGTTAATAAGCAGATTAATATCAGTTAATTTTTTACTAAATTAGTTAATTTTTTATTTATAAACAATTTCCTTTTATTTGACTTAATAAAATTTAATTTAATTAATCAGTCCAAAAATTAATAGTGTAAGGTAGTCTTATTTTATAAAGTATTTTTTTAAAAAAAATATAGTAATATAAATTTTTAAAATTTATTTTTAATATTATTTCATTAAAATATCTAAAAATATAAAAAATAATTTTTTTCATTAAAATACCTCAGCGTCTCACCGCCTAAGTTCCACATCATCAATATTTTTTAAATTTAATTTAAAACTAAACATGAATGTGTCGAGCTTCAAATTATAGGTTTCCTGAACTGAATCTAGGGGGCTGGGTTTAACATGTATGGCTCTATCAAGCCGTCATTTAACTTAAATTTAGGAATGTCTTACCAAATTACAATTATACCCCCAATTATTTCTATACTATCATTTCCATTTGTAAGTCAGCATGGCATGGCATCGCCAGCTTACAAAAGTCTTCAGGAAGAAACATCCTTGACAGTTGACCAACCAATGGAAACGACAATTTCAGGCTGTGACTTAGCCCATAGTTTTAAAATCTAATCTAGCCTTAACCTGAGACTCGATTCATTCAGGGCTAAATCAAACTAGGTATATAAAATACAAGAAAAGTTAAAACTTCTGTAGATAACACCAGTAAAAATCTTGATTGTAATTTATTAATTATTTATTTTTTTAATTAAAATAATATCATTTTGTTTAAAAAAAATTAAAGTTGCTAGTTTAACCATCAACTTGAGAGGCACGTTAGAGAATTCTATATTATTGGTACATGCTATGAATTGGATTAATTTTTTTAATATAAAAAAATATTTATGTAATGTTAATATTTTTTTCTAATAAAATATAAATTATGTGAGAATTAATATGATATAACTTAGTCATCTTAACAGGTTAAAAGATAACCTGAATGAACTGTAAAAATATAATTTAAGTCAAATAAATATTTAAGATATGATTTTTTTAATAAATATTAAAAAAAATATTGGATCAATTTAGGTCAACATGGATTAACTTATGAATCTGCATATTAATTAAGAAACTCAATTTTTAATAAATCTAATATTGAAAGATAAAACTAAAAGAATAATTTGAATCAACTCGAGTTAATCTGTCAAACTCGAGTTTTAAGTCATTAAACCAAAATAACTCAATAGAAAACAAATTGAAACAAATTATAAAGTTTAATTCTCAATTAATATAATATTGAAAGATGAAATTATACAAAAATTTTAAAAAAATTAACTAAAGTCAATTATAGTTAATCCGTCAAACCTATAACCCAAGTCGTGAAATAGGGATAATTTCATAACAAACATACCAAAACAAATCATAAAATATAATTCTCAATCAACCTAATATTGAAAGATAAAATTAAAAAAAAAATCAATTACAAAAACCATCTTGAGTCAAGTTAACTTGTTAAACCAACAATTTGAATCATAAATATGGAATAACCTCATAAAAAGATAAATTGAAAAAGATTATGAGATATAATCATCAATAAACCTAATATCAAAGGATAAAATTAAAATTAAAAAAATATAATGGAAGGTAAAAAATATTATTTTAGTGAATGATGTTATGTGAGGAGGTAAAAATCCCTCATCTTTTAGTTTTTGGTTTATCAATTTAATATTAACCGACAAAATTAGGAAAGAAAAGTTTATTAAGAAAAAAAACTTAAATTAACTAGTTTAACCCATCAAATTTGCAATCGGTATTGTAAGAGTGGGATAACTCAATAAAAAATAAAATTAATATTAAATGATAAAAAAAATATTGATTGAAAATAAAAAACAAAGAAAAAAACAAAACATTATTATGATAAATAGTATTTTGTGAGGAGAGGTATACTACAAACCCTTTCTTTTTTAGTTTTTTTGTTAATGTAAATATTTTTTACATGGTAAGTAATTATTGATGAGTGATATACTTGCGTTGACGGTACGTAAACAAAGGTTTATTAACAAAATCTCTAAAAAGGGTAGGGAAATATTATTCTTCCATTCATTATAAACACTTATTTACAGACATTAGATTTTTTAATTACAAAAATTAGATCCTTTTAATTTTTAAAGTTTTTTTAAAAATGTATTTTAATTCAAAATTTTATGCTACTTATTTTTTAATTTCTAGTTTGATAAATGAGAGAGAGTTCTTGGATTGTGATAGTAGAAAGAAAAATTATTTTTTACACCAATTTCAGCTATTAAAGCAATTTATCTTGGTAAATATATTTCATTGCGAGAGGGGAGTTTCACTTAGGTGCTTTTCACATTCAAATTGCCTAAAAAACATATAAACTTAGGAAGATTTATGATTTCAAGTTTTTGGATAATGTTTTTGGGTTTTCTAAGGTCACCAATGAATTTATCAAGGTGTTTATAGTATTTTTAAAATATTTTGGGTTAAAAATAAATTAAAAAATTGGTTTTGGGTAAAAAAGTCACTCTTGATTTTTCAATTTCTATTGGCTAGAATAGAAAAAATTAGATGATATGCCATTTGATTTTTTTTTTCAAAAACATTGGGGCGAACAAAATATTTGTGGCAGATAACATGTTTTTCACCCCATCAACAATTAAAAAAAAAAGAAGATAAGATCACACATGTGGACACTTTCCAAAAGGGTCATGTGCGTTGGCCTAGCAACGTTTGGCTTTTTTCTTTGTTTTTTTAATTGATTATTTTTTTAATATATGTTTTTTTATATATTTTCTTAATTCATATTTAAATTATAACCCCTTCTCTCTTATTTTTATTTTGTTTATTTAGCCTTTTTTAAATAGTGATTATTTTTTAGTTATCTTGTATATATTTATTTTTTTAAAGATATTATTCTAATTTGTTTATAATTTTTTATTATGTTTTCTATAAATAAACTTTATTTTTAAAAATAAAAAATACTTATTTTTTATATCATTTATAATATGTCCAACCTTGCATAATTTTTTTTTCTTTTTTGTTTTATTCAATAATTTTTATGTGTCTATTTCTATTATTATTTGATCGAATAAAACGTTTATTTTGATAAACAAATTCATCAAATACAACAAGGTCAAAGGTATGTGTTGCGAGGTCAAATATTTTAATATATATTTATTTTTTATTTTTTTATTTCCATTTTTGTTTATCATTAATAACTTTTTATTTATTTATTAACATATATGGTTTTAATGTATTTAACTAGAGGCATACATAATTTTCTATTCAAAATTTATTTGTTGGAAAAAAATATCCTACCCACTTGTCATATAGATAGTTAAACATTAAAAAAAGAAAAACTAAAACATCATACTCATTTCCTATTCATTCTTTGTTCACTAATACTCATTCCACTTTTTTTTTTCTTTTAAAGTTTTGGTTTTCTCAATCTCATCCTCTTATGTTACATTATCATTGTCTTTTTTTTCAAATATTTCTTTCATTTTGCATTGTCTCATGCGTTTATGATTTTGGACTTTATTCAATAATTGATTGGATATCAATTTTGCTACTTTGAACTATAATTGTTGTTAAAAATTGTGTTTAAAAAAATAATTATTAATTTTTATATTTAAAAAATGAAGCCTTTAAAAGAATACATGAAGAAATTAGGCATGAAAACCGAGAAGATGAGAGGAAAAAAAGATGAAAAAAACAAAGAGCAATTTATTGGCGCCAAACCACTACATCACCACCACACACTGCTAGAAAAGCAAGCCCTCACCAAGACTTCTTTTTATGGCACCAAATAAGGTTGCATTAGATCTAAAAGGAGGTTGCATGCATCTATGCTATACTTTAACCTTCCTTACATGCTGACATGTGTATTATATATATTAGATTTTTTTTCTCCTTTCATTTAATTTAGTCCATGATTCTATACTAATTCTTCGATTCAATCCTAAACTTCATCTCAAGCAAGCCTAATGAAGACTCAACCGAAAAGAGAGAAGAAAAGAAGGGAAAAAAGAGACACAATGGCATAACCAATCTAAAATGCAACGTAACCAAACTTAACAAGTGAGAGAAAACATATTGTCATACAAGAAAAAATAATGCCACACCCATGTTTGCATTACCATAACCATATATTGTTTTACATGATGCCCACATGTTTTTCTAGTTTACATTTTATAGTATAAGTGATCAATTATCAAGGTGAGTGCTTACCTTCCTCACAAATTACTAGTACAAAAATTACCCTGCTCAATATACTATTTATTTGCTATTTTTTTAAAATATTTATGTTTGTATATATTTTTTACTTTCACTATGAAGATTAGTCTCTCACTTTATTAATTAATTAGCATTAACATTTCTTTTTAGATTTGTCATTCCATTTATTTTTTTAAATTTGCTTTATTAAGCATAAACAACATTTTTTAAAATTGAAAAAAATTCATGATACTTAAAAAAGCATCCATAACATAGATATTTTTTTTATATTAGCCAAATAACCAACCTTTCATAAAAAAATTATATTCTCTCTATAATTAAAAAAAATAATGAATAAGGAAAATGAAGCTTTGGCTAAGAAATACATTTTTTTCTTACTTAATTTAAATCATTTGATTTTTTTATAGCTATTTATTTTAATTGCTATGGGTTTTTATTAATAAAATAAATTGTTGCTCACAAAAACATTAATAGTGATGAGGTTATAAAAATCACAGGGAATATTTTAGGACTAATTATTTCTAGAAATTGCGATACATTATTTATGATGAATTTAGTAACCTCCACTTCAAGACCATGTAAGCTTCTTCTTTGGCAAATCTTTTTCTTTTGGGATATAAAACTCTTATAAAATAAATAACTGCACAAAGTTCTTTAAAGGTATTAATAGGAGATTCTTCAAAGATCAAGTCAGTACTATGAATATTTGTGTAATGAACGACATTAATGAAGATATATAAAAGGTTGGAGAAGAAGATCTAAAGGTAAGAGAAAGAAGTTGGGAGTATGTTTTCTATCTTTTATCCTCTATATCCCCTTTTAATATCTTCCCATTTTCTTTTATATTACTTGATTTGAACTGCATCATACAATGTAAGAGGGGAAGAAAAGTAATCTTGTATTATTAAAATAATATTATCTTATTGCTCGTACCATCAAATCTAATTAATGTAAGTATGGACTCCTTGTTCGTATTTAATAGGATTATAATGTTCATCACAATTATTAATCTAGACTCAAGGTATAAGAAGCTTAGTGTACAATGACCCTTTATTCATGCACTCAATCGAAGGGATGTTGGGTTCAATTCACACCCTAACCCAAAAGAAATCGAGACTAGCTCTTGACCGTACCTAATGATAGTTAGGGATGAACATGATATTGCCCAACATGGAATTGGAACCAGGGTGTTCATGGCTGAATGAGGGGTTGGGCATGGACGTGTGCTTGCCCAATATGAAGTTCGGCATAGATGCATCCCTAGTACAACAAAAGATTAGGCAAGAGTACACCCTCACCCAGTAGGATGTTAGGCACAGACGCAGCTAGACCTAACATGAGACCTAACATGAGATTAGACGTGAACGTGCCCTCATTCAACGGGGGGTTGGGCATAGTCATGCCCCATCCAAACTTAGAGTTAGGAACCGAGAAAGATATAATCTAATATTGGATAATGACTTTTTTGGATTATAACTTTTGTGTATTGTCTTATAAATGGGGTTGATTTGTAGAATTCATAATCCCTCGAATAGCAAAAAGGAATTTGACAAGAGAAATTTTTTTTTAAAATTTAGATTATTGAAGTTTTAATGAATATTTATTGTGAACAAAATTAATATTCCACACGATTGTTGACAATTTGTAAAATATAAATTCAAAATCACCACTAATAAAGCTAGTATAGTATTTACTAGAAATTATTGTAGAATTTTATACCAAACTTGACTACTTCAATCTTAGAACGTTTTTCTCGTTTTCTTAAAAAAACGATTTAACTACCTCAATTCATCCTCAACCATATAATGTTTTGCACAAATAAATTTTTCCGTGCCGAATACGCCACTACCACAAGATACAGAAGCATGCTGCCGGCATATGGATATTTGAAAGGGGCTTCTCGGAGTTCTTTTAATTCAACCTTTATTTATAGCTATCCAAATACTCATACAAAATACTCATCCTTCTACGCTCTCCCTCTCTCTCTCTCTCTCGGACAGCTACACGCTATTTCATCCATTTAATTTTATCTTCTACAGCCATCTTTCCTTCTTTCATGTGTTTGAGCATGATCAACTCTTATGCTTCTACTGACTTTGAAGGTACTAAGGAAATGGATTGTTGGGATTGATGCAAGCTTCAGCAGTTTAAATTTTGATAACTTCTCTCAAAACATAGGCTTTGATGGGTCTGAAATTGAGGGGAAATTGGGAAAGAATAAGGGAGAAAAGAAGAAAGAAAGCCCGAGAACGCTTTTCAAACAAGGAGCCGAGTTGATATACTTAAGATGGAATATCGATGGAGAAAGTATGGTCAAAAGACAGTGAAGAACAACAAATTTCCCAGGTAACTATAACTTTTTTATTAACTAATTTACTATACTCTTTAATTTGTTCAATACAACAGGTATAAATTATTTCACTGTTATAGAATAATCAAATCCCTTATATATATACATAGTCACACTAAATAGATTGCATGTGTTCCGTATTAGACTAAACAATAAATCTAAATTTAACAAGTTTAAGATCATCCTTACTTGTGCATGACCAAGGGATGAAACCACCTGGCATGTTCAAGGAAATGAGTGTTTTTTTGTTGAATTTATGATCTGATATATGATATCAAGATAATAATATAAAAAAATTGATAGAAAAAAAATATCAAGTTCCAACAAATTCAATAATGATGAATGGAATTGAAAAGATAAAAATGATCAAAGTCTACCCAATCCAACCTTTTAAAATTATAAAATGAATCATGAGGTTGTATCACCACATTAAAGGGAAACTTAAAAAAATAATGATATAAAATTATTAATCAATTAAAATAATTAAAGATAAATTTTAAAAAATAAAAATAATATAGATCTGAAAAAAATAAGAATCAAATTTGACACACAATGAAAATAAAATCATAATACAATGGATGAAATTGAAAAATAATTTCAATTAAGAAAAAGAATAAGAAAAACTAAGAGATAACAATAAAAAAATAAACATCTAATTTAATATAAAAATCAAATATTAAAAAATAAAATTAAAAAAATAATTAATAAAGGGTTCAAGATTAAATATATTAGAATTAAAAACATCAAAACCAAATATAATATAAAAAATAAATATGAATAGAAACTATTAAAAAATTAAAAAAAATTAATAAAGGATGGTAGTACATATTTTATTACTGTGACATGGATGGTGAGGTGTATCAAACATCGTTCTGGACAACAATATTCGAAGCTGTCGTAATGCCATATATGTTACTTATTTTTATTTTAAATTATATTTTATATTTAATTATCTTTGACCTCATCCCACATGAGAATAAAAAAATATCTATAAAAAGAAAACTAAATTGTCCTTGCATCTAAAAGTTTATTTTTTAGAGGCATTTAAGTGATTGAATTGTAAAAAAAAAATCGAAAAATAAAAAAGCACTTTGACCTCAATAATTTTTTTTTTCCTTTTGAGAGTAGTTTAGTAATTATATTACACGACAAAGATGTAAGAATACCGATTAATCCTCTCCTTTTTCTTGTAATGACTAATGAATCTCATAAATAATAAAAAAATCTTATTACCCGGCTAAATGAGTTTGCTTTGCAAGGATAAAAAAGTAATTTTATTTTAAAAATCCAAGATAAAATACGAGCGTGCGAATAATAAATGGAGAGTTCTTTTAGCTTGTGGTATAATAATAATAATAATACTAGAAAGAAAGAGCTTCGACCGGGTACAGGCAGGATCCACGCAAGCATTAATTTTACAGATTGATGTGTCCAAATATAAATGGTCAAGGGAATTAAAAAAATACTGGTAAGTGCAGCTCAGGACTCGTTTAGAAATAGCATCCTAGCAGGAAGAGTCTCTGAATCAGATCAGATGACCTACAATTCCTTGGATCATTCTGATTCTGACAAGTTCAGGACCATTTTAAGAAACATTCCTCATTGCAGCTGTGATGTTTTTAGTTTCCATAATAAAAACCTTAATTACAACTATTGCAATATCGTGTAAATTAAACTTTTGTGTCCACATAAGATATCAAATTGCTTGGATTCACATTTTATAAACTATGCGTTGTCAATAAATTTGTATAGATCAATTTATACCTATCTTCCCTCTTCCTCAAAAGATTTTGCATCCGAGCTTGTTTTTAATTTCGGATACATACTTTAGCATTTGTTAGTATTATAAGAAATTTGTTATAAGGGTAATCTTTGTGTTGTCTTCTTTAATACTACAATTCTAAATATTATATTACGTGATATATTCTTTCCAATAAAAAAAAGGAATAAGGAGGTCTTTTTAACATTTTCCTTGAAAAAAAATCTAATCATGAATAGAAAAGTATATGTATATATGTAATTAAATAAATTAAAAATTATCTATGCTAATAATTAAAAAAAAATGTGTATATCAAAGCACCATCATTCTCTTAAACAAGAAATGTAAAAATATAACCATCTAGGTGGTGGCCAAGTAATAAGGACTTGGGATCAAGGGGTTTGCTCCCTCTATGGTCTCAGGTTCGAGTCCTTGGTTGCTCATATGATGGCCACTGGAGGCTTACATGGTCGTTAACTTCAGGGCCTGTGGGATTAGTCGTGGTGCGCGAAAGTTGGCCCGGACACCCACGTTAATCTAAAAAAAGAAATGTAAAAATGTTATTTATGCAAAACAAAATGGTTTTAAGTGATCATTCTCTCATTTCTCTCCTTTTCAATTTGGTGAAGGAATATCTATTTAGAATTAATCTTGAAATATTAATTTTGTATTTTAAATTGGGTTTTTTTTTCCAGGGTTTCTCTTCAATTGTCTTTCCCTTCCAATAGCCAAAATTGGGTTAAAATAACTAAATAAACAAACTAAAAGTTAAGAGAAATGGTATAAAACAATATATCAAAAAAGATATCAATTAAAAAAATAAAATTATATAAAAATAGAAAAGAGATCGTGTGCTACTTGACATGACAAGCCATGTCTATCTACATGACTAACTCATTTTAAAAAGAGATAGACGATATATCGTAGACACTATTAACAAAAAAAAATAAAATAAGGACTCGGATGTGTGGGCTTCCAAGTATAACTATCATTCACCTCATTAAAAGAGGTAAAAAAATAAAGGTTCATGGGTATGGGCTACAAATGTAAAATGCTAAATACTCCATATGTCAAGAATAAAAAATACTATTTTTTTTCAAAATATAACTAAATAAAAAAAGAATAAATTAAAAAAATTTATAAAAAAATAAAGATAAAAAAACAAATGGTCATAAATAGATTAAGGGTAAAGTGATAAACATTCTAGGTGTAAACAAAAACAAGGGGGGAGGGGAAAGCAAATAATTTTTTTTTGCAAAAAAACCAAAAAATAACGACTTTACCACTATTATAGTAAAAAATTTACAAATTTGTCACCACTACAATAGCTAGTAGAGAAAAGAAATTCAAAAAATTTATAAATTTTTTATTTTCAAAGTGACTTACCATTTCCTTTTAGTGTATCATACTAGGCATGGGGCACGCTACATCATGGATTTATATTTTATTTTGTAAAAAATAATGTCTAAGTTGTCAAAGAGAGTTCTAAAGAAATAACAAAAATTGAATTTAATAAGTTGATTTTATTTTAATTGGATAATAAAATAAATGAAAACAATATTAAATAAACAAATTCTTTTTATAATAAAAGATCATGAAATCTTTGAATTCAATTCATGGACACACAAAAATTAGATAAAAAAAAAGCCCATGTTAACATGAGGCAATGCAATAAAATTTTAATCTAGAAAATAAGAGGCGAGTCAACCTGAAAAAAATTATCCGCAAAACCCATGATTTAAACCATGATATTGAGTTAGTTTGACAATAAAAATTAAAGGAAACCATAATATCATTTTTTAAATATAATTTCTAACCAATTAAATGCTTAAGAATGAAACAGAGAAAACAATTAATAACATAAAAATATCTAAAAAAAATAATTAAAAGGATGAGAGTGAAAACCAAAATAAATTAGAGAGCAACTAAAAGTTTTGGATTTAAGGACTAAACTCAAATAAAAAATAGCTCCAGCAAAAAATAATAATGATGAGATTGAATTAAAAAAAATAACATATCATATACTTAGATTACGTGATGAAATTGAGAACTGATAAAACTTCAATAAAAAAATCAAGAAAGAAAAATTAAAAAAATAAGAATCAAATTTAAAAAATAATGTATGACAAATTAAAATTGAAATTGAAATTAAATGACTAAATTGAAAAGAAATAAAAAATTTACAAAAGGGTTAAGAACAAAAATAATAAATTAAAAGAAAAATGACACAAATTTTTATTAAAGGGTTAAACTAAAAGGAAAATTAATTCCAATAAAGAGAGAGAGAGAGAGAGAAAAATGAGGTACAAATTAAAAAAAAATACACTATAAATTTAGATTAAATGACAGAATTAAAAACCAATTCAACTTTTACAAAAAGATAAAAAAATCAAAAGAAAAGAAATTATATATATATCAAATTAAAAAAAAGGGTTGAAGTAGAAATATAAAAAGCAAAGAACACCATTCTAAAATCTTCCATCATTGAAAAAGGAGGACATGGTGACGTGCTTAACAACATAACAAAAAGACACCTTTTATTATTGAAATATAAAGCAAGTATTAATAACTTTCTAAATTTAATATTGTGCAATTTGTATTAAAACATCATAATAACCAAAAAAAATAATAAATAAATAAATAACCAACTTGAAAAGTAAAAATAACTCTTGGTCAAAGATGGGTTTTTTTTTTCCGTTACTTTAAGAGTAATCTAATTCTGCATTCAATATTGAAAAACCAAAACTATCCCAGGACACCACGCATGTGTTTCTCTTTGAGGGTATTTTAGTATTTTTATTGTTTATAAAAATCAAAATAACCCTTTTACCTCATCAACCAAGGTAGATGTTATTTGATTAAAGGTGCAAAATAGTCATTTTATTGTTATAACCCGCGGTAACATTACTCTTGTGCTATAGTGGAAGCACGACATGAACACATGTTCCCTTTTAGTTTATTCTTTTATAATAGTTTAATTGCCCACGTCACACTTCGAGTTTCTATTTCCGTTAAAAAATAATAATTTTTAAATTTTAAATTTTTTATTAAAAATATGAACTTGATGTTTACGCATAATCTATTTTACTTAATTTACATAGGAAATTCATCACCATAAATGAAAGCTAAATTATTTTTATTATAAAGTAGGGAATAACACATCTTAGATAAAAATAATCAAAGTTTAAGTTCTTCAAATATTAAAATCCAAATTTTAATTTTTTTTCATTAAAACACACACAAAAATATCATAAAAAACCCATAACATATTATAATCATTCTAAAACTCAAAAACAAACTAAATTAAGATAAAATCTTCAGATTTTAATTTATTTTTCTTTCTATGTAAAGAAAATATCAAACCATCTTCATTGAATTTTTCTCCTTAAACAAATTATTTAACACCAAAATTAGTAGTGTGTTATGATAGAAATATAATCAATTAAAAGTTTTTTTTAAGACTGTTAAAGAAATAAACATAAAAAGAAAAAAAAGTTTTAGCAAAATATAATACAAAAGGCTACAAGGAGCTAAGCATGCCTTCAGCATTCCATGAACAATTAAAATCACACCGTGCGATTATAATGCATTTGTGTCAGCGTTAACACTGTCAATACAGTAAAAGTTCGGCATCTTCTATTTCACTTATTTGCCCGTAGGTCAGGTACATTTTTTTTAAAAAAAAATTATATAAGAAAACTTTTTATGGTGTATTTTTGAACGTAAAAAAAGCTTGAATAAATTTAAAAAGTTCATGTGTATATATATATATATAATTGAATGAATTGAAAACCATTTATACATCAAATTTTTTTAATCAAGCTTATCCTTACCTAACCAAAATAAATTGGTCAAATTCAAGACCATGACTTTAACTGAGTTCAATAATTTTTTTATATATAATTTTTTATTTAAAATAGGCATGAATAAAATTAAAAACTAGTAAAATATCAAAATGATTGAAAAAAATCAAACCGAAATAAATTACATTACCTAATTATAGTCAATTAAATATTAAGTAATAAAATTAAAAAAAAATACAATTGTAATTATAATGGATAAAAAACAAAAAAGACTCAGTTTCTCAAGCTAAAAAAATATGGAGTTTTTAGGCTTCCACAAAAAAACCAAGACACGCAAACTTTAAGAAGCCCATGTACATGGGCCTTAGTTATATGTGGGAGGTATCTATAGCCATCTTGCGATATTGCGGCTTCTCTCAACAACTAAAATCTCCATTCTAAAATGTCATTGAAATCTTTATGTCATCTTCATCCTAGTAGGATGGTGTATATCGGTGGTGATGGAAGGTTTGTCGTTAATGGTTTTGTTTTTCTCTATCTTTTCTTTGTCCTCCCTTTGAGATTGCCATTGACCATTCAAAATTAAAGAGTTGTCATTGTAGTTATTTATATTTCAACTTTTTTTTATTTTTTTAATTTGTTCTTGGTATTTTTGTAAAAAAATTTATTTATTTTCAATTTCATCTTTTAATCTCATTTTATGGTATATATATTTTTTTTTAATATGATCCTCATTTTCTTAATTGTTATTTCTTTGTTAAATTTATTTTTCTTTTCAATTTTACCATTTAACTAAGATTTTGTAGTTTTCCTCTAATTTATTTTTTATTTCAATTTTGTTCCTCATTTTTTTAATCGCTATTTTTAGTTTTGGATCCTTTTATTTAATTGAATTTTTTCTCTCGATTTTATCATTCAATATTTGATGAGTTGGGGATTGTGTTTTATTATTTCTCTAGATATGATGCTTATAGTTTAATAACCTATGTCATGGGTTTGAAAATTTAATGTAGTTTGACATCATTTTTTTTTCAATCTCATCATTTGATATTTTTCTTTTAAATGGTTTTTGTGTTTTTTTTTTTATCAGGTTATTTTAATCTCATGACTTGAATTATGAATTTAGATGGCCAATCTGGGTTAGCTCGATCCTTATTACCTGAGTTATACGTTTGTCAAACTAACTCAAATTGACTTGAGCTGAGTTTTTTTTAATTCCTTTTCAATCTAATTTTATCCTTTCATATTTAATTGATTAAAAATTAGGTTTTATTATTTTTTTTCTTTTTAAAAATATTTTTTTTCAAGTTAACTTGGTCACTTTTTTTTATTAAGTATGTTTGTTGTTGTTATTTATTTTTTTATCATCTAATTAAAATAAAAAGAACTTAAATAAATAACCTGAGTTGCATATTTTTTTTCATATTTAAAATGAGCTTGTGGCATATGAACATTATTTTTTACAAGAAAAAATAACATGACCTTGCAACATATCATGAGTCCATATCTAGTATTATATTGTAGACTAAAAAGGTGGATATTTATGTTATACCATACACCTATCTCTTGTCCACCTAAGAACAAAACGTTATGGATTGTAGTATGTAATATCTTATATTGGCTGATGAGGACTTAGGTGAGAGTCTTATATGAACATGTTCACTTTTATTAATAAAATATGTTTTGGGGTCATGTGTGACTGTCAAAAACAAATTTGCAAGTCTCGTAAGTTAAAACGGATAATGTCTTACCAGTACAGTGAGGTGTTACATTGGTATTAGAGCCCGACTCACTAGTTGTTTGGTGGTGTTAACAAGGTTATCGAATTTCTTCAAGGTACTGGAGTGTAATATCCCGCGTCAGTGAGTGAGGGCTTGGAGAAAGGGCTTGTATAGACACAATCACCTTAACTAGTAAGATGCTTTTTTGGGACATGTGTGGCCATCAAAAATTTATCCGTGAGGCCTATAGGTCAAAGTGAATAATATCTTATTAGTGGAGTACGGTGTTACACGAGAATATGCCATATGTGACCTAACTTTTTTGTTTTTTTATATTTGTTTAAATATTAAATTAGTTAAGAGTTGATATGATAATAACAAAAAAAATCATTGTGAAAGGATGAAAAAGTCCATGGATACCGATTTTGAGTTTTTTGCTTTTAAAAGAATTTTAGTCATTTTACTATGTTTTTTTTCCATGTATATATTTAGTCAAATATAAAATTAACCCTAACTGTATCTATAACAACAAAAAAGTCATTATTTTCTAATGCTTCTAATGCTCAAGAATGCTTCTGTTCATACATGGAGATGATAAATAACAAGTAATTAATCATTAAACTGCAATTATTTTCTAAAGCTCGTGAATGTTATGTAGAAGAGACACCACTTATTATTACACCCGTTTTACTATTATTATTATTAAAAAGAAGAAGAAGAAGCAGCCTAAAGCCCAGGCCTCCAACGCCAAACTCATGGAACATCTAAAATATATTTTAAAACCGTCAAATTAAGACTCATTCTTCAAATGTTTCCTTTGTTTAGTTTTTACTCAATGAGAACGAGACTTGGACGCGTGCTTAAAGGATGGTTGACTCGATCAGGCTGATCAGATTCACAGCCTAAAAGCCCTCGTGAACCTAAAGAATCATATTTTTAAAGGCCCAAATCATGGCCAGTTTTTGTTTTATCAATAGTGGCCGACCTTATAAAGGTGAGTTGTTACGCTGGAGGATTGCCTTCCGCGCATGGTCATCTGCATGGGACTTTTCTTCTTCTCCGGATGGTATAAAAAAATTATTTTTATTATGAAAATATAAAGAAATTAAATTATTTTTTTTTTAAAAAAAGCACACTTTTAAGATCCAAGAAAAATTGGCTCTTGTAATAGCATGCTAATTTTAGTATAAATATAGCAACGCTTCCACGGGCATCAGCGTCATTCCGAGCATTCAACTGAAATATAGACATACGTGGACTTCATTCTCATCATTCGGAATGATTTCAATTGATAGATCATAGAAGCACACGCTGTTGTGCAGACAAGTGGCTTCTGTATTTGTCTGTCAGTAAGTATTCTTCGACATCTTGCACTCTGAAGGGCAACCTTTTGGGCGTGTATAGTGGAGTAGAATGGATCCCGAACGGACGATAAATCCGTTAGATTTTAAATTTTATTTTTAAAAATTATTAATTTAAATTTTATAATTTTTAGGGTTATTAGATACTTATATAATTATTAATTTTATAATTAATTAAGATATACAAAACTGATCCAAAAACTTATAATAATAATAATAAAAAAAAAAATCAATCCTTCGAAACCCCCCCCCACCAAGGCAGTCATTAAACTCATCTTAGAGAGTATGATCTAGTAATCTTTCGGTTCAAAACTTGGCCCGAAAACATAATTCACTTGCATGAAGAGATTGGTTCCCATACTTTTATCCCGATATTAATTATTGAAAACTTGAAAAAAGTTGTTTTCACCAATTTATATTTTTAAGAAAATACGCTCTCATATATATATATATATGTTATACTTAGCAAAACTTGATGAATGCACTGCACTCAATTACATAGACAAAAATCAAAGCCAGTGCTCTTAAATAATATAAAACCAACTGGCATGCCCGCTGACTTTCTGGTGTTTTTATGGTGAGTATACAAGTAATAGCTGATCTTTGTATTTCTATTTTGCATATAATTTGTCTCTTATATTATCATTGTTGCTGGCCTGCTGTTACATTTATCTCTAGCACCGTTGCACACCGTTTCTTTGAGATTTTGATGAAGTTTAACCGTTAACCAAATTTGATTTTATACCGTTGACTACAATCGAATTGGATGGAATAACTACGATTCTAAAATCAAACCTCAGACATTCCATTCCCATTTTTGGATTTATATGGTTCGGTAAGTTATATTATTTTACTATATGATAAAAAATTTTATTGTTTTTTCTAGTTATTGGTTTGTCTATAATTTAAAAAAAAAATTCTCAATAAAAAGATTCCTATCTTATCAAGTAATTATAATGTCAATAAAAGAATTTAATATCCTAAATACATATTATGTATAAAGTCGTAATCTTAGATATTAAAAGAAAACAAAATATTTTTTTTTAGAATTTTTGAAATATTGACCTAGTTCTCATGATTTTAATAAACTGGTTATTAAAATCAAAATACGTGCTAATACATATTTTTATAAAATTTTTATTTGTTGTATGAAAATACAATCTGAATTTTTTCTGAGAGACTTGATCGTATACATGAAACAAGACAATTTTTTTTGTTATGTTTTGATAAAAACCTGTATTTTAATATTGGATCTGCATATTTACAGTATAAAAATATAAACCAATATTGATTAAAATATAATAAGATTTTTGAAAAATCATATATTTTTTTAAATAATTTTTTTTGAAGAATTTTTCTTACTAAACCCATCCCGGGTTACTAGCCCAAGCTAGTGACTCGATTGGGTAGATAAAAGGCACGCATGAGCTTCCACACGTATGCAAGCTCAATTATTGTTCAAGTAAATTATAATTTATTTGAATAGTAAAACATAACAATTAAAAAAACAAATGCATGCAGTGACAGAAACAATGCAATGTAAAGAAAAATGTGTGAAGCTTACCTGGTATCTAAAACAGATGAAGACGATGGCGATGAAACTATTGCGCAGGATCGGTGGTGACATAAACGCTGGGTCTTTTTTCTTTTGTTTTTTCTCTACTTTTTTTGAAATGATGAAGCCCTTGTATTCTCCTTCTCTTCGTCTTTCCCTTCCCTTTTCTTTATGTTTCTCTCCTATATTCCCCTTTCAGCGATTCTTAGTGTGGCTATTGGGATGAAGAAAATGATGAGCTAATGATGGCGTTGGCAGAGCTAGTACAATTATGATGGAGAATGGCAATGACTGCTGGGATTAAGAAGATGATGAGCTGACGATGATGTTGGCAATGCTAGTACGATTGTGATTAAAAATGGCAGAGGTTCTTCCCCTATTTTAAAACAAGCTTCTCCATATTTTCATATCTTTCTCGTCATCTTTTTTCTATGTTTCTTTTTGTATTTTTTTAATCTTTTTCCCTCCCTCTGTTTTCTCTTTTTTCCCCCTCTCTATCTCATCTTTTTTATTTTCTCCCCCTTTAGTTTGTTCTCCTCTCTATTCTGCTCTTTGTCTTGTTGCTTTTTTCCTTTTTATGTTCCATATTTTCTGTTTTTTTTTCTTTTTTTCTCGTTCTTTCTCCTTGTTCTCCTTCTCTTCTATATGTTCAGTTTTTCCTCTAGCTTTTATAGCTAAAGGACGCAAGTGTTCTTCTGGTAACAGTCGTGTGTATCACGATGGTGAGGAACATTAGCCGTAAGGAATGCCTCTTGATTGAAAATAGTTCCATGATTACTACCAACGTCTCCTGCCTTTAGTGTCACAGTTGTTATGTTTAAGAAGAAGTGAATAATGCTTCAATGGAACGACATTGTTTGGATTTCTTCTGATATGGGCATTGAAGTTTTTTGCAATTTTGTAATCAAACCCCTAGAAAAATTTTAACTGGATTCCTTAATGTTAGTGTCTTTCCTAGTTTGGTCTTTGTTTTCAAATTGTTTTAATTAAATCCTTAATTAGCCATCAAACTTCAATACTTATGCAATTAAGTTCCTAATTTGAATAAATCAACTCTTAAAAATTATAATTGCACTCTAGAACTTTAATTTTTTCCAATAAAAATCTAAATTGACTTAAAAATCAATTTTGCTTACAATCCAACCCTCTATAAATTCAATTAAATCTTAAATAAAATTTAATTGAGTCCATAAACATTTGTTTTTTGGACTTTTCTTCCTCAACTTGAATTTTATTTGTCAACAGGGCTCTTATTAGTCAAAAGTATAATGTCAAATTTCAATTCTTGTATTTCTGAACCTCCTCAACCAATTTCTAGCCATGTTATAGGAGTTCCAACATCCTTTTCTCACTCCTATTATTATTATTATTATTATTATTATTATTATTCCTTCTGGATATATTTTTTTGATATGTATTTTTTTATTTTTTATGGGAGAACTCAAAAATAGATAGCAACAAGTTTAGTCAAAGCATCTAATAGTTGGTTATTAAATGAGAGAAAGTTCACTAGGAAAGATATAGAGGATAATAGATCACAAACAAAATGATAATCAATAAAGATATATTTTTGTTTGTGAGTGAAAAAGAGATTAACTATGAGATATATTACGCTAATATTGTCACACCAAAAAAGTTGGAGTTTGATACAACTTGAGAGCAAGCTCATTGAGGAGTAATTACATCCAAAATAACTTAGTAATGGTATTGGTTATGTCCCAATATTAACTATTTTGGTGTTTGAATGAGAGACAACCTTTTGCAAGTGAAAGCTCCATGAGATAAGATTTAATCTAAAAAAGATAATAATTAGTGGTGAAACAAGCATCGTCACAAAAACTAGACTAATCAAAGTCTATGAAAGCTTGAAAAGATAAGATATAGACCATTGAATAAAAAGAAAACTATGATGAGGAGTAAGTCAAAGATATAAAAAAATTCTTTTGACTACATTCTAATTAGCAATAATCGATCAATGCTTGAATTGATATGCTTTGGTAACTATAAAAGAAAGATCTAGTCTAATAAAGCTTAGGTATTGGAGAGAACTAGCTATGCTTTTGTATATAGTAGGACTAGAAAAGGAATCATCATGATTTTGGGAAAAAACAATTATAAATACCATACGAGACAAGATGAGCTTTACATAATGTATGTTTACTTTTTGAAAAAGTTACTAGATATAATGTTGTTTGGATGTAAACAACCTATATGTGGTAAAATGGATTTTTAATCCAATAAAATAATATAACAACTCAAAGTCTTTTAGTGCAAAGACATATTGAGGAGTAATTGACTGAATTATAATAATGTCATCAACCAATATAAGGATATAAATTGGACCTTAACCATGGTTATAAATAAATTGAGAAGTATCGAATTTAGAGTCTATTAAACCAAATTCAAGTAGTTTATGGCTAAATCGAGAGTACCATGCTCTTTGAGCTTGCTTTAAACCATAAAGAGATTTATTTAAATGATAGACATGGTCAAGAGAATAAGGAAGTTTAAACCTTGGAGGTTGAGTTTTAAAGACGTCATATTTAATAATACCATATAGAAAAGTAGCATTAAATTTGTAAAAAATTGAAATTAATAACATGGAATAGAGAAAATGAGATGAATTGTAATGGTTTGACAATTGGTTTATAAGTTTCACCATAGTCAAGTCCCTCTTATTGGTGGGGCATTTTGGTCAAAATGTGAGCTTTTATATCTCTCAAGTGATCTATTGGCTTAATGTTTAATTTTAAATACCTATTTGTAATCGATTAAATTCATTTTAATAATTAGAAGGACTAAAGTCCATGTTCTATTTCATATAAGAGTATGTCATTATAAGTATTTAACTATATTGCTTAAAGTTGTGGGCTTTATAAGTACCAAAGCCATGAGAGCTAGTGTTGTGGTGGGAAGTGTAATAGGTTGGTGAGTTTGAGTACCATCTGCTAATCTTTTAGGCTTAAAAATATTATTATGAGTTCAAATTTGCATAGAAGTTTGAGACACTTATAAATGCATTAAATTAGTACTAAAAACTATAATTGATGTTGAAGAAGGTGCAATATAGACCATTTAAGAGTCTTTATAATTTTATAGATAAAGATGTTGGCTATAGAAATCAAATTATTGGTGGTAATATCATACATGCATCATTGTTAGTAAAAGAAATTTAGAGAGAAATTGTAGCAAATAAAAAATGTATTCATAAAAAATAACAATAATAAAAATATAAATTTGGCAAGTGAAATGATATAAACATTTATAATCTTTGTGGCTTGTTCTGTAACCTAAAAAGACAAAAATTAAATTATAAAAAGTTCATTTTATATTTATTGTAAGGTTGAATATGAGGCCGCTTATTATAAGGTTGAATATAAGGCCAACAAGTATGACCAAATGTTTTTTTTTAAATTATAATTTAAAGTTTATTTATAGAGTAGTTTAATAAAGGACTTATTGTTAGTCATGCGAGATTATAGTTGATTGATAATATAGGTAACATTGGAAAATACCTTATCC
This sequence comes from Populus ilicifolia, assembly GCA_015708895.1. Classification (NCBI taxonomy): domain Eukaryota; kingdom Viridiplantae; phylum Streptophyta; class Magnoliopsida; order Malpighiales; family Salicaceae; genus Populus; species Populus ilicifolia. The sequence goes on along the minus strand of SRLM01000085.1, from coordinate 1,305,039 downwards.
TAATATTGTTTTCAACATATTTAGCAACAAAGAGAATACAACTTATTTCCACTTGATGTTTATGTTTATGTTTATTTAGGCTATTTTGATGGTGTATGTGGAGACAAGAGAGACGATGAGAAATACTACGAGAAGTGAGGATATGATGTAATTTCCTAAACTTACCTCTCTAATATGACTGAACAACTTTTATAAGACGCCTAATAAATCTTTCAATATAATTTTTGAAATTGATAAAAATAAGAGAGACATTAGATTTTGAAGAAATAGAAAATAACCAAGTGTATTGATAATAGTCATCAACAAAACAAAGATAATAAAGATTTATATTAGAAAATAGTTGGGGAAATGAACCTTATACATATATAACTAACAAATTTAATAGACCTTATAAAATATAACTAGATAAATAAAATGAGAATTTATAACTTTTTCCAAATTGAAAAAGGTGATTAACATTATTTAAGGATTATTAGAAATAACTAACTAGTGGATGAAGAGAACTTGATGAATAATATGCAATGCAAGATGGCCCAAACAATGATATCAATCATTAACAAAGGTTTGATTACTAAGAAAGACTATAAGGGAACAAAAAGCCTCAAAAAAATATATTATAATAGTTATAGTTTACAATTACTCTTACCTTTGAGAAGGGTGGCTAATGAGGATTAATTATATACACAAAAAAACAAAAGATAAAATTCAAAACAAATATGATTATTCTTAGAGAATTAATAAATAAAGAGAAGGCTTTTTTATATATATATACGAGGAATATGGAGAACATTATTGAGAAAGAAATATTTGGAACGGAAGAAAATGATATATAAACCAATATTATGAATGCATAGACTTTACCATTACCAACTAAAAGTTGATCATGTTTAGTGTATTTTTCAGCAGGAGGGTTTATATTTATTAAGTCAAAGATGACATGATGAGTAACATCAATTTCTAAATACCAAAATTGATCTTAAAGATGCTTAAGTTAAAGTATTATATATTTGTATAGTCCAAGAATCTTTAATATCATGACCCGAATCCCCGGGTCTATGATCGGCAACATAGGAACAATGTTGAAAAGGCACCCCGATTACGCTAAGTCTCAAAACAGATATACCAAAAAAACAAGTAATTTAAAAATACACAGTATTTCATAATCTTTAAAAATATTATATTATTTAAAAATAATGAAACCAAATGATAGTTCAAAAATTCTCATTTGTAATTAAAATAAAAAAAATAATTCATAATACTCATTATATTATCAAAAATCCAAATTTAATTAAAACAGGGTAATAGTGGAGCGTTTGAGATATCAAATCTGTACCAAAAGGAAAGCCTCGCAAAATAGGCAAAGCATACCGACCAAAATTGAAGAAACAAGAACACTCAACAAATTCATATACTAATATAAATTAAGAACCTAAAATAATATCAAAAATGAGGGGTGAGTTCAATCAACTCAGTGAGAGAATAACATTTAATATATATTTTAAATATTTTAGATATTAATAGTTTGCAAGACAATTTATCTTGATATACATATACATATTAAATATATTATTGTAAAGTAGTGGAATATATGTTAGAGATCAGATGATACCCAAATATGACCACCATGGGATGATCAGTTGCCATAGGTTGATGCTTTTCTCATCAGCTATGTATACAAAATACTATATGTATATAGGCTAAGAGTTACTGACAAGTCTCATATCAATACATAATAGATATTCATAGAATCGTCAAGGAAATGTATATTATATCAAATAAAATTTAGTTCGATGGATTGCGAATGCAAATTAAAAAATAAATGAGTACTCGAGAAATAAAGCAACATATATAAATATTCAAGAAATTAACTAGTTGTACTCATCATATAATCAACATACATATTTATTTATAATATATGCATATTAAAGAGTATTCCACCCACTCAGGAAAATATAGATTAAATAAAATATTGGATGAAAGACTCGAAAAATCTATTGAAGATCGTTAGGAAAATCTACAACAAATATATAAATATACTCAAAAGTAACTCAAAGTAATACAAATAAAAGATTCCAATGTATAAAAAAAAACTATGCTTAGTCTTCTAGGTTTATGATCTAAAATGATAATTATCCAAAACAGGGATCAAAATATAATTTTACCAAAACTGGACCAAATAGTAAATATATAACCATACTGAAATTTTACCCATAATATATCCTCAATTCTGTCTAAAACGAATCAAGGACCACATTTTAAATTTTGTAAAGTTTAGGAACTAAAATGTAAGTTCCCAAATTTAATGGCCAAACTGAAAATATTTCAAATCAATTATTAAACTAAGATTCATCATCCTTAACCTCATAATAACATTGTGCAAAAACTCAAAATACATTTAGAGGTTAGATTATAATTTTTTCAAAGTTGAGGGACTAAACTAAAATTTTCATAAATCAATGACCAAAATAAAATTTGGTCATCTTCAACCTCAAGACCATTTCGTCCAAATTTTATAACAAGTTAAAAAAATAAATTTCTTAACCCATAAAAATTAATTTAAACAAATCAATTCATAAATCCTTATTTTCAACAACATACTAATTAATCACCTGATATTAAATCCTTAATAATCATACATCAATCTTAACAATATAAACTTTCAATCCTTATAAACTCTAATTTCTTCTTTAATCATTGCATAAACAAACCATAATAAAAAGTAATATAAAAAAAACCACTTACTTGGTACTTCCACCTTTCTTGAACCAAAAACTTAATATCAAAATCTAAAATCTTTGGTTTGATGAAGGGAGGGTCACGTTAGCTATAAGAATTAGAAGAGAAGAAAGAAATTCTTTTGTAACTCTTCCTTAAATACCTAGGTTAACTTTGATTTAGGTTTAGGCCTAAAGTTTGGGTTTTACATTTAAAGTCTTAATCAAACCTAAACAAGTATTTGTATGCATTTTAACCCACCTTTATGCATATGTTACAAAATAAGCATGGGAGCTAGATATTTATTGAAATTATGGATGAGTTAGGTCTTTTACAACTTTAGCCACAAGTATATTTTTGAAATGAGTGGTTTTTATGTAGCATCCGTGACCATTAGAGTGAGAATTTTTATTAATTATAAATTTTTAAAAGGAAAATACAATTTTTTTATTATGTTTTTTAAAAAGGAATGAAGATAAAAAATTACATAGACAAAATAAAGCCTTTGTGATTTTTTATAATGAAGAATTTGGAAAATAAATGGTTAGTGCTTTTAGTTTTCTATAAAACTAGGGAGATAAAAATTATTTTTAATAAGCAAATATATATTTTTGTATTTTTTTATTTTGTGAAAAATTAAAAAACTTTTCATAAGTAAACATAACCTTAAAATGTTGTTATGGTTATTTGTGACAAAGATTTTCTAGATTGAATATTCATTGTAGGAAATGATTTATAATTTTTAACTAGTACAAATGAGTAGGAGCATATACATTCAAAAATTGTTTTGGCAAAATTTTACATGTTAACTAAGTGTGGGAGATATGACAAGTCTATGTATGTGTATGTGTGGAGTTTGAGATAAAAATTTTGGTTTATTTATAAATTATTTCATTGCAAGTGATTTGTAATTTTATAAAGGATGAAACTTGTTAAATACAACATGATTGCTTGTAATTTATTCCTTTTATTATATTATCCTAGTATGTATTACTATTATATTTCTTTCCTTCTTAGTTTTGAGATATATTAATTAAATTTAAGTTTTCTATCATTGAGATTTGTATGTCAATCTTATTTCATGTTATTGTGAGTTTAATGATGAGTATAATTGCAACCAATTAAATTAAATTAAAAGAAACTAAGAGATTTGTTAAAAACATTGCATATGCTTTATATATTTTTTATTTTATTTATATATCAATCCTTTAATTTTTTTCAATTTATATATGTGTGTGTGTATGTGTGTATTTAATTTATTTATTTTTGGTTTTTTAATTTGTTTTTTATAGGTCATTTCTATTTCATAATTCAGGTCACATGTTTAATATGTTAAATTGGTAGACTGATTTTTTCTTTTTCTCTTACTTGACTTTTATTTTCAATTTTATCTTTTAATATTAGGTTGATTGAAAATTACATTTCATGATTTATTTTGGTTTGCTTTTTAGAAGGTTATCCTGATTTAATGAACTAGGTTACATGTTTGACAGGTTAACTTAAATTATTTATTTCATTTCTCAATATTGAGTTAATTGAGAATCAGGCCTCACAATTTGTTTTGATCTACTTTTTATAAGGTTATCTCAGTCTCATAACCTAGATCGTAATTTTAGTGTATTAACCTAGGATGACTTATGTATTTTTTTATTTTTTTTATATTTTATGTTCTTTTTAATTTCATCATTTAACATTAGGTTGTTTAGGAATTAAAATTCATAATTTGTTTCAATTTGTTATATATGAAGTTATTATGGTCTTATACCTTAGGTCATAAATTTGACAGAGTAACCTGATTGACCCATATTAATCTAATTTATTATTATTTTAATATTTAAAAAGAATGTAGCTTTGAATCTTTTTTGACCAAACTATGTTTTTACTTATGATCTTGGTTGTTTTGGATTCACCAAGTTGACTAAATCATTTTAGATCAATCCTCACACGTTTTATTTTTTAACTAGAAAAATTATTAAGAACACCTAAGAATTGTTTTTATGTTAAAAAAATATTCAACTCATGACATAACACAAATCAATCATCTAGTAACTTGTTAAAAGAAATTATTATAATATAAACTAAAAGAGGTGGTGTTTTTCAAGTGCACCACCTCATAAAAGTACTATTCATTTCAATAATGCATTTTTTTCTGTCTTTTTTTCCTTTTTAAATCTAATTTTCTTCTTTAACATTTAGTTCCTTAGAGTTTCAACTTCATAATTTATTATGGTTTCTTTATACGTGATTAGCTCGGTCTTATAACTCGATTAACTTGATATTTTTTTTTTATCTTTTTTATTTGATATTTTATTTTTTCAATTTTATCATTCAATATTAGATTTTGATTTTCTTTCTATAAGTTTATTTTGGTCTCATAACTCAAGTAATGAGTTTTTTATTGTATTTTTATAATTGATATTTTTTTAGTTTTATCATTAAGCATGAAGTTAATTAGGGATTAGGCACAACTAGTCCCTTATCTTCAAATCTATAATAAGACCAATATACCCGAATTTCCTAACGACCTTGAATCAAACAACTAGATGGTGACTTCAACGACCCCTTTCAACGCCGAGTGGCCACGCGTGTCAAGGTTGATTAGGGATTACATTTCATGAATTATTTGGTTTTTTTTCTATAAAGTTATGATAGTCTGATGACTTAGGTCACGAGTTTGGTATGTTAACCTAATTGATTCGAGTTTTTTTTATATCATTTTTAATTGATGTCTTTTTTTCAATTTCATCATTAAGCATGAAGTTGATTATGGATTATGTTTCTTGATTTATTTTGGTCTGCTTTCTTTGAGGTTATTTCAATTTTATAACTTAGTTACATATTTTGCTAGTTAACTCGAGTAGATTTAAGTCATTTTATTGTTTTTTTAGATTGAATTTTTTTCAAGTTCAACCTTCAATAATGAGTTTATTGAAAATTAAACTTTATTATTTGTTTTGATTTACTTTCTATGAGGTTATTACAGTCTCATTATCTTAGTTGTAGGTTTAGTAAGTTAACCTGAGTTGACTCATATTATTTTTCTATTTACTTTATATAAGGTTATTTCGATCTTATAACCTAAATCATAAGTTTGACAGGTTAACATTAGTTGACTAAGAATTGAGTTTCATAATTTATTTGAATTTATTTTATATAAAATTATTATAGTCTCATAATCCAAGTTACAGGCTTGATAGGTTATTCCAAGTAAATTCAAATGAATTAATATATTATTATTTCAATATGATTTCTTAAAAGAGATAATGTCTTGAATTTTTGAATTAAATTATAATTTTGCTGGTTATATAGATTATATTTAGACATGTCAACTTAATCAATTAATCTCTATATTAATTTAATTTAATTAAAAAAATCAGCAATACCTCATTTTTTCTTTTATATGTTAGAAAAATTTATTAGATGAGCGCTGCATACCAAGTCCTAACAATATGGTAAATACAAAAGCGTGAAAACAAGAAAGAATTCGAATGGATGACAGTACGGCATACACCACCATGCATTTCTCTAGGCGTCCAAGCTCAGGGTGCTAAAAATAGTTGAATGGGCCTGGGACCCTTCAACGGCCATGATTGAGACACTCAAACGAACAAAAAGTGAGTGTATTTACATTCACTGATCCTGTGCACATTAAAGTACTTTGAGGCTTGAGCCGTGCAAATTCTCTTCTAGTTGGCGTGCATGCGATCATGGATGTTTTTGTTTCACTGTTTCCCGTTCGAGCCTTTAATACCCGTTCGTTTTCGAGAGTGTGATGGTTTTGTTTTTTTGTTATTTTTAATGTTGTTGATAACTTTAACTTTTAAAAATATATTTAATTTTAAAAAATATTTAATTTATTTTTTTACTTTTTTACTGTTTTAATATTTTTTAATAAAAAATACTTTTAAAAAATATCACATATTATAATACCAAACATTTATATGTGTTACATCTTAATAAAAAAATTCCATCTTGTTTTTAAAAAATAAAGATAAAAACAATCAAAGCCTTGTTTATTTGTTGGAAGATATTTTTTTAAAAAATAAATTATTTTTCAATATTAATAAGTTAAAAAATATTTTTTAGTGTTTGGTTATTTCATGAAAATAAGTCGGAGAATAAGTTATTAATATTTTATTTTTTATATTTATTAAAATAATAAAAAAAATCTTATAAATTAAAAAGTTAAATAATAATAAAAGTAAAAAAATAATTTCATAAAATTAACAAATTTTTTTATTTGATCATTTCTTATATTAATATTATGAGAGTAGAACTCTAAATAAGATGATATTTATGAATTGTTCTTGAAATCATTAGCATAAATCTTTCTTTGAATTAATCTTTAATAAGGTTTCAAAATCATTTTAAAAGATGCATAATTCAATTCTCGCAAACCAATACCATATTCTTGTAACTCAATAAATCTATGACTGCAAGATTATAGTTTAACTTGTGTATTTGCTTTTGTATTTCCTGTATATATACAATTCTATTTATAAATATATTAAAATAATATATATTTTTTATTTTTAAAATTTATTTTTAATATCAATATAGTCTAAAAATTGAAAAATGTCTTTTCAAAAATATTTTGAAAATACAAAAGTTTAATCTTCACCAATCCCTTAACTGCAAAGATTTTACTAGCATAAAATCTTACGATCCCGACCTCAGAAATAAGGGAAAAAACGAACGAACAAATAGGACACGTGGCAAAGCATTCAACAGACAGAAACGGTCCAAGCGCTCACACGGAATTCATTACAGCACCAACCCTAACTGGATATCTCTGTAAATAACCACAAATCCAATGTCATTTTCGAGTCCGGAGATGAAACAGGCCCAAACCAGTGCATGATGCCATGTTATGTCATGTAATAACCCATATAATGGGATGACAAACCATGCATGTAACATCCACATAAAAAAAACACATAAGCGAATGAAGGAACAGAGAAAGAATGGCATTTGACTTCATTTTCTAGAGAGAGAAAAAGAATGAAGGAAGAAAAAAATTAATCCTATCGGATACAAATTTGACGTCCGCAAGGAGACACACAATCTCTCTCAACTCTCTCTCTCTCTGAAAAATAATCTGCCTCTCTCTCTCTCTCTAGATTCAGCAACACACAAACAAGGACAAAGCACAATACAAACATCTACAGAGAACTAAAGAAAGGAAAGACAACAGAGAAAGATTAGATTTTTGAAGAGGATGAGTGAAACAAAACAAGACCCTGGAGTCTTGAGAGCTTTTTAACTCAAATAAAACACCTCTTTGTATTCAGTAAAAAGTGTTTATTTTTTTTTCTTGTTGAGATTGTAGTTTCATTGAAAGAAATCTTCTTGGGAGGATATCAACTTGAGTATTGTATTGTGGTAAGTTGTTGATTTCAAGTTTTTTTCAGCTCAAATTCTTCAACTTTTGTCATTTCCTCGGAAACCCATTATTCTTTATTTAGTTTTGTATTCTTTTTAGTTTATTGAAGCTCCAACAAAGTTCTTTTAGTGTATTTCTCAGCCTTTCTAAACTACTTGTCTCTGTTTTAAGTATTTATTTAATTTTTCTTGAAAAGTTTTTATCTTGAAGTCTTTGCTTGGATTTGTAGATTCTGGATAGGGTGAATAAGGCTTTATTTTATGATTTTTGTTTAATTTGATAGATATATATTTTGACTTGGGACATGTTCTTTGTTAGCTAATTTGTTGGGATTTTGAGATGTGTTATCCTTCCACTACAAAGTTACTTCAAAACCTTATTTAGCAGCGAAAATTTGGTATTTTTTTAATTTTTGAATTATTTAGCTTTATAGAGATTCACATAGATCTGAAGCTGCTCGTGTCATACAGAGATTCATGCGAGAAACATTTAAAGATCGCTGGTCGTGTCAAGACAGCGCGGCTGTGGAATGTTCAGAATCGAAGATTCTTCTTTGCTTCTGTTCTTCTTTGGTGTGTGCCTCATGTTTCAGAGAACGCAGCACCATTTGCTCAGGCACAAAACATATTTGGCACATACTGAGGACGTTGATGTCTGCAATGTTGGATGTGGAGTTCAAGTGGTGACTAAGTCCAGCTGTCTGAGTGCTTTATCTTGCTTTGTTATGCAATTTTAGGCTATTCAATTTATGTTGTTTTAGATAGTTTTGTACTCCAATTAGTTTTTTTTTTGGTTCGTGTTGTGATTCTTGGTAAGATGGTACCCTCGGGGCCGCCTACTCCAATTGGGGGTGCCCAGTCTGTTTCTCCTTCACTTTTGAGATCAAATTCGGGTATGCTGGGAGCTCAGGGTGGTCCTTTGGGTTCCCAAACAGCATTCCCTTCTCTAATGTCCCCCCGAACTCAGTTTAATAACATGAGCATGCTTGGAAATGTGCCCTCCCTCCTGAACCAATCTTTTGGGAACGGAGGTCCAAATCCTGGACTTCCTGGGCCTGGGAGCAGTCAGCGTGGAAATATTGATACGGGGGCAGAATCTGATCCACTTTCAAATGTTGGTAATGGAATGGGTTTCAATGCTCCTCCATCGTCACTTGTTCAGTCAAATATGATTAATCCTGGACCTTCAGGTCAAGTTCAGGGACAACAGTTTTCAAATCCTTCCGGCAACCAGTTGTTGCCCGATCAACAACAGTCCCAACAACTTGAAGCACAAAGTTTCCAGCATGGTCAGCAATCAATGCAACAGTTCTCTGGCTCTCACAATGCCCAGCAGGTGCAGCAGCAACATCAATTTCAATCAATACGAGGAGGGTTAGCTGGTGCGGGACCTGTTAAGATGGAGCCACATGTGACAAATGATCAACATGGAGCACAGCAGCCGCAGCCACTGAGAAATCTGGGTCCAGTCAAGTTGGAGCCACAGCAACTTCAGACTATTCGAAATTTGTCAACGGTAAAGTTGGAACCTCAACATTCAGATCAGTCTTTGTTTTTTCAGCAGCAGCAGCAGCAACAGCATCAACAGCATCAGCAGCAGCAGCAGCAGCAGCAGCAGCATCAACAGCAGTTCCTTCACATGTCAAGGCAGTCTTCTCAGCAGGCTGCTGTACAATTAAATCTTTTGCATCAGCAAAGGCTGATGCAAATGCATCAACATCAACAGCAGCAACAGCAACAGCAACTTTTGAAGGCAATACCTCAGCAAAGGCCTCAATTACCACAACAATTTCAACAACAGAACTTACCTTTGAGATCTCCAGTAAAATCAGTATATGAACCTGGGATGTGTGCCCGTCGTCTCACAAATTACATGCATCAACAGCAGCGCAGGCCTGAAGTATGACTTCCTTGAAAAGATTTTGTTCTCAGTGTTTGCTTTTGGCTTTTTATTTATTTATTTATTTGTAATAGCTCCCTACCTTCCATGCAGGACAATAACATTGATTTCTGGAGGAGATTTGTTTCTGAGTTCTTTGCTCCCCATGCAAAAAAGAAGTGGTGTGTTTCTATGTATGGAAGTGGCCGGCAAACAGCTGGTGTTTTCCCTCAGGTCTGCTGCTAGATAAAACTTGGTGATGTTATAAAATTGTTGTGGTGAAGTAAATTCAATCAAGTTCTTCTATACTGGTGTCTTAGGTGAAAATAGACAGTTAGGTATATCATTTGAAATATCTCTACGTTCATGGTATCTTCTTAATGCTCTCTTTGGATGCTTATATGTAATACAGAAAATAAGAAAGATGCACCCATGATGTTAGTGGTAGCTGTGCTAGAGAAGTTAATTATATAGTTTTCATAAAACTTGTTTAATTTCTTGTAGAGCCAATTATGGATGCAAATTGTAATGATTCGTGCAAATGTTGCAGGATGTATGGCATTGTGAGATTTGCAATCGCAAGCCAGGCCGGGGTTTTGGTATGTTAGATTTTCAGAATCCTTGTGATTCATTGCATGTTGTTTTTGTCCATGGATAAGACTGTTTGACAGTGCTAGTTTGAATGGGTTTGTCTCTTAGTAAAACTGTCCCTGGATCATGTTATATCTGATTTTGATCTTCTGTACTTTCAGAGGCAACTGTTGAAGTTCTTCCCAGGCTTTTTAAAATCAAATATGAAAGTGGTACCTTGGAAGAACTTCTTTATGTTGATATGCCACGTGAATATCAAAACTCATCTGGTCAAATTGTTCTGGATTATGCGAAAGCAATACAGGAAAGTGTTTTTGAGCAACTTCGAGTTGTTCGTGATGGTCAGCTGCGGATAGTCTTCTCTCCAGATTTGAAGGTTAAACTTCGGAGAAATTCCCTATTGCTTTTATAAGCATCTAAATTCTTCAGGAAGTGTTAGCTGAATTCTTCTGTCTTCTAAATTCTTCAGGAAGTGTTGGCTGATTTCTTCTGTCTTCTGTTCCTCCATTCTTTTGCCAGATATGCTCATGGGAATTTTGTGCCCGACGGCATGAAGAGCTTATACCTCGAAGATTGTTGATGCCACAGGTTACCCTCACTTCTTCATTACTTCTAATTCATGTTGGAAACCGTTTTTTACCCACACTATTTTAGCTGATTGACACTAAGATATGTTCAATATTCAGTAATATAGGTGCCTTTTTGTGCACAAGTTATTCATTTTGATGATGGGTTAAGTAGGTTAAGAATTGCTATTTTAATCAAATTTTTTCAATCAATATGCTTGATGCATGTGGAATAACATTGATTAGCATAATCCTTTTACGTTCATTGGAAGTGAAATTAATTGAATTTGTTAGTGGCTTTTGGTGTTAGCTTGTTAGAAATAATGCTCAGAATCAGTTTTGGTATCAAAGAGCACCATTACTTGGTTTATGTTCTTTTTTCTTACTTGTCATGTCATCTTTTATGTACTGATTCTTGTTTAACTCACAGCACTAGGAAGATTTGTGCTTCCATAGAGATGGTCAGTGGATCAGGATCAGATAAATGAATTGAATTGGACTTTGATGTTGCTGATTTTGTGATACTTTGTGTTGTAGTTTGATTATATATTTGTTGATTCTGTATGGACATGCTGTTAGCAAAGTCTGGTTTGTGGCCCTTTTCATTTTGATAAAAGGCTAAAACATCTTAAATATCTAGTTTATCACGAACAAACATTGATTTTAAGTAATGCCTTGTGGAAACTTTTTGCCTGTGCGGTTGTGTTTATTATGTGTTATTTTCTATGTGGTTTATAGCCTGTTGATTTTTGTGAAATGCCCAAAGTACCTGTAGTTTCCAGTTCACTTTGATATTCAGTTCATCACTGAACAAACCCTTATGTTAAGTGGTTAATGATAATGATTCAGATTTTTCTGTGATATGATATCTAGTGGCTATAAGATAATTTCTGCTTACAAATATAAATCAATTATTCAGTGTTTTTCTTTACATTTTGCAGGTAAGTCAGCTTGGTGCTGCAGCTCAAAAGTATCAGGCTGCAGCTCAAACTGCATCATCCAATTTATCTGTACCAGAGTTGCAAAATAATTGTACCATGTAAGTTGCCCTGCTACATTGTGTTTATTCCATGAATCTTTGGTTGAGCATGCAGTATTGATAGTGTTAAAGCTGCTGCAATTATTTGAGTACCATTGCTCTGGCAATCAAGCTCAATGAGTTTCAATATTTCCATTAGATATGTACGGTGATCTTTCGTTCATTTTGTCAAGCTGAATTTATATGTTGTGATTGTGATATTGAACACATGTAAATTAATACTGGTTACAATGTTTCTTCTCATCTTTGCTTAGGATGTCCATGAGAGAGATGAGACTAGACTATCAGTTACTACATTTCAAACATAGTTTCTCTATTCTTCATTACATGATTTAAGAGATGGCTGGAGGGATGTTTCTAGTTATATCTTGATTGAGTTTGCATTTACTTAGATTTATGACATGTAAGGGATAAAATTTACATTTATCACAAAGTGAGAAAAATTATGCACCTTCCCATTCATCCTTTGTGGCTGACCATTTGTTTCATAGTTTGTAGACTTCTTTTCTCTACATCTGCTGGAATTTGTGTTTTTATGAGTTCTGCATCCATTCATTTATGAACTGTTGTACATGAAAGCGAAATGTCATTTTTGTAATACATGTATGGTGCTGTCCATGCCTTCTATTTTGTTAATTGTTAAGTTATTCTTCTTTAGGTTTGTTGCATCAGCTCGACAACTGGCAAAAGCCTTGGAAGTGCCATTAGTAAATGATCTAGGATATACAAAGAGATATGTACGGTGCCTTCAGGTGATTTCCTAAATTCTTTCAGGGTCATTGCGGCTCATGAATTTCCTTGGTGGTTGCTTAGTGTTAAGTGTCATGAGTAGCTTGCATTTTCTACAATTAGTTCCATGACAGGATGCATGTCTGGGGTCTCTTAAAATTTTGAAGAGAAGATCCTTTTGGTTTGAAATTTTGTTGTGTCTTTGATTTGAGCTTTAATCGGTCATGTTCACTTTGTTTTTTTTTTTTTTTGCTGGAGGAAAGCGTTCTTATTTTTCTTCTTCATTCTCATTTGCTGTTTAGATTTGGATTTTTTTTCCCCACTATATGTTGCATATGTGCTCTCCTATGTTGTCCTTTTGCTCATTGCAATGAATTTGTACCAAGTAGTCATGCCTAGACAGAACTGCCTTCCATAATATGGTTGCTCGTGAATCTTTGCTTAACTTTCTCAACTAGATCTTTCAGGTGTTAATTTGGCTGTTATTTTTGGTATGATTGTACTTGAGGACATATTACATGATGAACATGGATAGCTCACTTTCCTACAAGATTTGGCAGTTTGCTTTACTTTTTCAACAACTTTCATTGTACTTTACTAAATTCCATTAGATACAACGGTTAGCTGATTTTGTACTGGAATATCATGATTTCTGTATGCTTCTAGCTAGCCTCAATGCAAATATGTTTTCTTTTAACCCCAGCTTACATTGTATTGCCCCATCCTCTATTCATTATAGTAATTAATATCCTCTATTCATTATAGATTAATTAATATATCTATAATATATTGTGGCATTGATTTGCCCTGTAGTTATAAATTTCCTGATCTACCATGGTTGTTTGAAATTGTGGCTTGGAAATATCTTTAGGTCTGAACTACTGGCTTTATTGCAACGAACACCTTTAGTGATGATTTGGGGTTGTAAATTTTTGATAATGTAATGAATGCTGGTTGAAGTTGGATGGCTTCTACCTGCTTATCCCATGCTTTAACAGAATTTGTCACAAACAGCTGAAAATGATCTTAATTATTTTGTCAGCATTTACATGTGATTCCTTAAAGTCTGGATATGGCACCTGAAAAGATTTTTAACTGTAAGAATGTCAAATGGATAATGGTGACTCTAAGGATGTTTCATGAGGTTGCTAATATATCCGCAGTCTGATTTATTTTTTTCTCTCATAATAATTTGTTCCATATCATTGCAGATATCAGAAGTGGTAAATAGTATGAAAGACTTGATTGATTATAGCCGAGAAACTGGAACGGGGCCAATGGGTATGTTTGACGAGTTCTTACTTGGGCTATTATTTTATTATTTTTACATTTATGTTGGTAATTTTTAGAAGGTGTCCCCATGAATGTTTCCTGCAAAAATTCATGTCCATGGTGACATTGCTGTGATAATCATTCTTATCACCATCATACCATGTCTGTCCTTTGTTGTTATGTTGGGCACTTGATTATTTATCTACTTATTTTGTTTCAGAGAGTTTGGCCAAGTTCCCTCGGAGGACAGGTTCGTCATCTGGGTTCCATAGTCAAGCTCCACAGCCCGAGTTACAGCAGCAGCAACTGCAAACAATACCCCAGAACTCAAATAGTGATCGAAGTTCAGCCCAAGTCACAATGCAAATCACTGCCAGCAATGGTATGGCTAGTGTAAATAACTCACTCACCACAGCATCTACAACCACATCTGCCAGCACTATTGTGGGGCTTCTCCACCAAAACTCAATGAATTCAAGACAACAAAATTCTATGAATAATGCAAGCAGTCCCTATGGAGGGAACTCTGTTCAGATTCCTTCTCCTGGTTCCTCTGGTACGATTCCACAGGCACAACCTAATCCTTCTCCTTTCCAGTCACCAACACCCTCATCATCAAATAATCCTCCACAAACATCTCATAGTGCCTTGACAGCTTCCAATCATATTAGTTCCACAAATTCACCAGCAAACATTCCCTTGCAACAGCCAGCTCTTTCTGGTGAGGCTGACCATGGTGATTCTCAAAGCTCTGTCCAGAAAATCATACATGAAATCATGTTGTCCAACCAACTTAATGGCACTGGTGGAATGGTTGGGGTTGGTTCTTTGGTGAATGACGTGAAAAATGTTAATGGGATTTTGCCAACAGGTAACAATACGGTTCTCAATGGAGGAAATGGCCTGGTGGGAAATGGGACAGTCAATAGTTCTGGAATAGGGGGTGCTGGCTATGGCACAATGGGTGGATTTGTGCAGTCTACAGTGGTCAATGGAATCAGAGCTGCAATGGGTAATAACTCTATAATGAATGGTCGGATGGGTATGCCATCGATGGTACGAGACCAGAGCATGAATCATCAACATGATTTGGGGAACCAGCTGCCTAGTGGGCTAGGAGCAGTTAATGGGTTTAGTAATCTTCAGTTTGATTGGAAACCATCCCCTTGAATGTTCTGTTAATTATACTGATATCTCAACAACTGCTTGTGCAGCACGAGTGTGGGCAGGAATTTCATAAAAGATGGGCATTACACGAAGGAATGGCTTGAGGGCTTGCTTCCCACTTTGTACTAAATTTTCGAGGAAAAGTAAACATATAGCATAGTGTTTTATCAATGAAATATTAAATCCTCTTCGAGTTGCCTCATTTACTTAAATTGTTTTTTCGATTCTATACAGCCTCTTTTATAATAGTCCTGGAATGAGGATTTGGTGAAGGAATAGCTTTCTGGTTGGGCTCCTTCCATATCTATCCTGCCCGTTTTCTGGTATCAAAATTCATGAAATGAACAGGAGTAGTTATAGCGACAAAGAATTTTCACCAGCTTAATTTTGAGCCATTGAATTCTGTTTTCCCGGGTTGTGAAATCTCAAGAATGGCGAAGCACGATGAGTTGGGGGGGCTTGCCATTTATGCCTTAAAATCGCTTGGCTGAAAACGAACGGCGAGGCAGGGAAGCTGGTCAAGTGTTCGGTCTTGTCTGTCATCAGATCTTGCCAACTGGCAACTAGTTTTTCTATTATCGTGCCTAGCATTGATTTCACTTCAAAGCACGATTAGGAGCTGTGGCAAATCAAAATGAAGAGCATGGTGCAATCCAGATGAATTGCAAATAATAATGGACCTTTCAGTGCGCGCATGATACGCTTAAATGGGTTTCTGTACAGTTACAGATGAAAGGAAGACAATTCATAAGGTGAAGAAAGAGTGATGCACATTGCATTATCAATTTGAACGAGAGCTGAGTTCATAGTTACATAAACACCATGCAAGGAAATTTGAATTGCTATGCACTTGTAGCTCCATCATAGCTCCACATAGCTTGTTGTTTTCAAGCATCTATATACTTGTCTATGGAGTTCGACAAGGTGGTCTTGGGCACTGCTCCAATAACACTTTCTTTCTTCTCTCCTTTCTTGAAAAACAGCACAGTCGGAATGCTTCTTATTCCATACTTTGTGGCAATATTAGGGCAGTCATCAGTGTTGACTTTGTAACAAGCTATCTTTCCTGCATATTCTTTTGCCAACTCCTCGACTACCGGTGCTATCATCTTACAGGGTCCGCACCATGGTGCCCAAAACTCCACAAGAACAGGGGTGTCGCTTCCAATCACAGTATCCCAGCTTGCATCTGTCGCTACTTGAACTGCACATTTCAAACATTTTCATGGATCAAATTTCAAGAATATTCATCCTCGTGAAAAAATAGAGAGAATTCTGTTGGATTTATTGAAGATTATACCCTTCCATGAAACTCTGTTACTAGCAATTGCACAAGGATATTCACGGCCAAGGACAATCTAATTTTAACTCAATTTTTGTTCACTTCCTTCAATAAGCACGCGACGACCCAGTTGCTAAAAAGGGATTAGCAACTATCGCTCCAAGTATAGTTCTCTCCATGACGTTCTAGCAAACAAGAGATGCATAAAAAGATAATGAGATAGAATTTGGCAAACCTGCATCTACAGCTTCACGAGCTTTGCAGACAACGCGGGATTTTTGGCATCTGCTTCTCAGTGAGCGAGGAAAGGATGAACAAGGAGAAGACAACGGTAAATTGGATGTGTTGAGTCCTTTACAGGCTGGCAATTGAAGCTTTTCCACAGAAGCAAATGGATGGCAAACACCAGCTCTGGTGGTAGTACTCACTGGACTAATTTGGAAACAATTCTTCATAGCCATTCCTTCCTTCTCTGCCTCTGGGGTGATATATTTCAAGTTATGGAGTTACGAGAGGGTCATCAAAAAGAAGTGGCTTTGGTCTCTTGGGCAAGAGTTCTTACAAGATCTTTATTTTATTTTCAATTTTTAACTCTTTAATTTCCCTTTAATTGCTGATCTCTAACTTCGCAGCGCGGATAGATATACTCTCAAGATCGTGAGGTGGTAAAAGGTTTGGTGTTCATGTGGATGACATTTTTATCAAGCGAACTCACGAGGGAAAAATCTAAAAGATCCATTAACTACGAGAAACATTATAGAGAATCCTCATTGCCTGCCTCTACAAGCTCAGGATCATTGTTTAGATAAACAGGCTCTAAAAATGACATGACTGTTCCTTACTGTTAAAAACCCAAAACCATTTTCGACCTCAAATTACCAAACCACATGAACTCACCTTATTGCTACCTTGAGAGATGGGACTAAAACATTGACATCAAGGATTAAGGTTCTTAATACGTTTTTAGAGGTCTGTAGTTCGAGGATTCAATTGGATCTTTCATATTAGAGTTAATATGTATACACATATATAGTTGGCATCTCTTTTCAATTTCATTAGAAGTTTGTGTTAATGTCAGAATTATCAGCTTAAAAAGACATGTTAATTAATCGGTTGAGGTTTTATTCAATTTTGATAGGTAGCGGGAATATTGATTTGAATGAAAATTGGGTTTAATATATTTTTTTATTTATTTTTTATAAAATTATTATAATTTTTGAGTTATAAATTTTATATGTTGATTTGCATTAATCTAAATTCATCTAATATTGGTGTTACTTTGTGTGTGTATTCAAGTTGCCTTTGAACTTGCCTATTTAATTAGATTATATTGGGTTAATCCCTATATAATTTATATTTTTAAAAAAATATATTATCAACACTTAAATATTTTTTAAAAAAGCTTTTTAAAAAATTAATCTCACCCGTAACATAGCAAATAAATAAGATCTAATTATTGAAAAAAAATTTAAAATTGTTTTTCGTTTAAAGTGTATTTATAAAATAAAATAAAAAAAAATATTTTGATAAGTATCATGTTTATATTAAAATTTAAAATTATGAATTATCTGAATTGAGTCTTGCCTGGCCATATATTTATTAATTTTCTTCTGAAAAACAAACTTGTATCACAATGAAAACTCAAAAGGTTTTGTCTCAAATAATTTAAAAGAAACGCGCTCCTCTTGTATAAGTTACTAACAGCATGATGTGTCAACTTTGCAACATGAATTATTTCCCGGAGCAAAGCTCCGATTTTGATTTATGAAGAAAGAAAAGCTTGGTGAGGTTTGACTGCTCTATTGCAAGAATATAAAGGGTGTCAGCAAATAAACAAAAGTTGTAGCGAGCTAGTGATGCTATAAGCGGTGCAGATGCAGTGCAGCCTCCCACAGGGATTGTTAACATGAGAGCAGAAGGTTCCATTACCTCGAGCTGAGGCTGCACAGATCTTGAGGTGGCAACTTCCAAACCTCCATGGAACCAATACGTGGGGGCATAGAAATGTCATATTAAAATAATAATTTAGAATAATTATAATGCTTTATTTGATAATGGAATCGTACTTAAATTTTTATATAAATTCTTTGAAAATTGTTTTCTTCAAAGTAGTTATAAAATTGTTATTTCAACTATCAAATCTTTAAAGTTTTAAAATCTCATTCTAGGGTCCTGATTTTAACGGTTTTTATGATTTTTTTTTAATTTTTAATTTTATATTTCTTTTCTTTGTAATTTTAAATTTTTATTTTGATTTTTTTTTAATTGAGATAGGCTTTCTAACCTATTTAAGGTTTTATTTGTCATAACTATATAATGAATGGCTTATCAAATATATTTATGGACTAGTAGGACATATTTAGACTTAAAAAGTTTGGTTATACCAATGACTATAACTTTTAATCTAGTTATTAGATCATCCTTAAATTTTTATATGAGTTTTGAGAGGTTGTTTTCTTTATAGTAGTTATGGAATTGTTACTTTAACTATTGGATCTTAAAAATCTCATCTTGAGACCTTGATTTTGACATTTTTTTTAATTTTTCTTGTTACTTTCAAATTTTTATTTTGTTTTTTAGTTGAGGTAGGGCTTCTGACCTATTTAAAGTTTAATTTACCACAACTAGATGATTTGTTCTAGACAAATTACATGAAAGGTCTATTAAATGTATTCATTGACTAGTAGGACAAATTTAGGCTTAAGAGGTTCGATTATGCTAATAACCATAATTTTTTATCCAATAATTGGATCGTGCTAAATTTTCCATAAGTTTTTGGAGGCTATTTTTCTTATAGTAGTTATGAAATCGTTATTTCAATTGTCGAATCTTTAGATTTTAAAAATCTTTTCTCAAGACTCTGATGTTGGCAATTTTTTTGAGTTTTCTTGTTAATTTTGGATTTTTATTTTATTTACTAGCTGAGGTAGGGTTTCTAACCTATTTAAGGTTCTATTTACTATAACTAGATGATTTATTATAGACAGATTACATGGAGGGCATATAAACTTAAGAGGTTTTGTTGTGCCAATAACCATAATTTTTTATTCGACTGTTTGATCGTGCTTAAATTTTTATAAGAGTTTCTTGAGATTTTTTCTTAGAGTAGTTATGAAATCATTATTTCAACTGTTAGATCTTTAGATTTTAAAAACAAATTTAGGCTTATAAGGTTTGGTTGTGCCAAATCATAATAATGACTCAAAATGATCATAACTTTTAATCTTATTAAATGATCATACTTAAATTTTTACATTAGTTTTTGGAGGCTTTTTTCTTAAAGCAGTTATGGAATCGTTATTTTGACTAACAAATCTTTAGATTTTAAAAATCTCATCTCGAGATTTTGATTTTGGAAATTGTTATGATTTTTCTTATTAATTTTGTATTCCATGCTTCTTTCCTTTGTAATTTTGGATTTTTGTTTTGTTTTCTAGTTGAGGTAGGGTTTCTAATCTATTTAAGACTTTATCTGCCACAACTAGATGATGATATGTTCTAGATAGATTATGTGAAGGGTCTATCAAATGTATTTATAGACTAATAGGACATATTTAGGCTTAAAAGGTTTGATCGTGTCAAATTAAAATAACGACTCAAAATAACCATAACTTTTGATTCAATTGTTGGAATGTGTTTAAAGTTTTACATGAGTTTTTGGAGATTGTTTTTCTTAGAGTAGTTATGGAATCGTTATTTCAACTAACAGATTTTTAGATTTTAAAATCTAATCTCGAGGCCTTGATTTTGGTAGTTTTTTTTCTTGTTAATTTCCAATTTCATGCTTTTTTCCTTTGTAATTTTATATTTTTATTTTATTTTCTAGTTAAGGCGGTGTTTCTAACCTATTTAAGGTTCTGTCTATCACAATTAAATGAGGATTCGTTCAAGACAGATTATGTAAGGGGTCTATTAAATGTATTTATAGATTGTCAGGATAGATTTAGGCTTAAGAGACTGGGTTGTGCCAAATCAGAATAACCACTTAAAATGATCATGACTTTTGATCCGACTTTTGGATTGCCTTTAAATTTTTATATGAGTTTCTGGAGGTTGCTTTCTTTATAGTATTTGTGGAATTTTTATTTCAACTATTAGAATTTTAGATTTTAAAAATCTCATCTCGGGTCCTTGATTTTGATAATTTTTATGATTTTCTTTGTTAAATTTGGAATTAATGATTCTTTCTTTTGTGATTTTAGATTTTTATTTTGTTTTCTAGTTGAAGTAAGGTTTTTCATCTATTTAAAGTTTTATAAGCCTTCTAAAGAGAAGAGAATAGAAGATTGTTATTTTTTTAATTAAAAAAACATTTGACACAGGATACCAAAAGAAGCAGGGAGGACAATGAATTAAATAATAATATTAGAAAATGAACACTCATTAAGTGTTTAAAATATAATAAATAATTTATAAATATCTAAATTTTTTAACTAATAAATAATACATAATTATTGTAAAACTATTTACATTAGAAGTAGATGCTTAGAAAATGTACCACATGATGGATAATCAAAGACTATCATGTGAATCCATGTCGCTACAAGTTTCTATTTTTTTGGTTTGAAAATAGTTTTTTTTTAAAGTGAATTTTTTAAAAAATAAATATTAAAATATAAATTATTTTTTGATATTTGATAGTGTTATAGAAAATAAATTGAAAAATACTTTCTAGTATTGATTATGTCATTGAAAATGAGTTAAAAAATAATTTATTAATATTTATTAAATTTATTAAAATAGCAAGAAATAAATCTTGCAAATTAAAAAGTTGAATGAGAATGAAATTGAAAAAAACATCTAATTTCATAAATTATCTCAAATAAAATAAATAAAAATAAAAATAATAGAGATCAAATCAAACAGATAAAAAAATTAGAAGGTAATAAAATTAAAATAATAATAATTATACTTTCATAAACTATTTCAAATAAAATAAGTAATAATCAAAAGAATGAGGATCAAATTTGATAGATAAAAAATTTTAATTAAAAAAATAAACAGCAATAATAAAAATAAGGATTAAAATTAATACAAAAATTAAATTAAATCAAATTATAAGAGGTAAAATTAAAAAATATTTAAAATAAAATATATAGCAACCAATTTTTTTTTAAAAATAAATTTGTTATAATCAATAAGTAACTTGATATTTCTAATTTTTTTTTATAATCTTTAAAAATTATTTTTTATCTAAAATAAAAAAATAATTTTCTTAAAATCAAGATAAATTTTTCTATAAATAATTTTTTTTAATGATAAATAAATAAATAAATTTTATTTTTTTTTAAATCACTTTTCACGAACTAACAAGGACTAAATAAAATAAATATTCCCTAGCTTTTGGGTACGGTAATAATCCTTACGGTGTTGCAGAGCAATATGGGTTTTATCCACGTTGAAAACCAATTCCTCTGCGGTGGCATCACCAAGGAGACAATGACAATCACACGTGTGTCATATGGCAGAAGCAAGTGATGGAAGTATTGCGGCTCACATTAGTCAAGAAAATATCTCAGTGTATTCACCGAGACAAAGCAGTTACGGAATTATTATTTCAACTGTTGGATCTTTAGATTTTAAAAACAAATTTAGGCTTGGTTGTGCCAAATCATAATAATAACTTAAAATAACTATAATTTTTAATCTCATCGTTGGATTATGTTTAAATTTTTATATTAGTTTTTGGAGGCTTTTTTCTTAGAACTGTTTGGAACCTTTGTAATTTTATATTTTTGTTTTGTTTTCTAGTTAAGGTAGGGTTTCTAATCTATTTAAAACTCTATCTCTTACAACTAGATGATAATATATTCTAGATAGATCACCTAGAGGGCCTATCAAATATATTTATGAACTAATAGAATATATTTAGACTTAAAATGTTTGATTGTGTCAAATTAAAATAACGACTCAAAATAACCATAACTTTTGATTCAATCGTTGGATTGTGCTCAAATTTTTACACAATCAAACATTTTAAGTCTAAATATATTTCAACTAATTGTGGAGATTGTTTTTCTTAAAGTAGTTATGGAATCGTTATTTCAACTAATTGATATTTAGATTTTAAAATTCTAATCTCGAGGTCTTGATTTTGACAGTTTTTTTTCTTGTTAATTTCAAATTTCATGTCTTTTTCCTTTGTAATTTGAGATTTTTATTTTATTTTTTAGTTAAGGTAGGGTTTCTAACCTATTTAAGGTTCTGTCTATCATAATTAGAGGAGGATTCGTTCAAGACAGATTATGTGAGGGGTCTATTAAATATATTTATAGATTGACAGGATAGATTTAGATTTAAAAAGCTGAGTTGTGTCAAATTAGAATAATCGCTTAAAATGATCATGATTTTTTATCCAACTTTTGAATTACATTTAAATTTTTATATAAGTTTCTGGAGGCTGCTTTCCTTAGAGTATTTGTGGAATTTTTATTTCAACTATTAGATTTTTAGATTTTAAAAATCTCATCTCGGGTCCCTGATTTTGATAATTTTTATGATTTTCTTTGTTAAATTTGGAATTAATGATTCTTTCTTTTATGATTTTAGATTTTTATTTTATTTTTTAGTTGAAGTAGGGTTTTTCATCTATTTAAAGTTTCATGAACCTTTTAAAGAGAAGAGAATAGAAGATTGTTATTTTTTTAATAAACAAAAATTGTGACACAGGTTACCAAAAGAAGCAGGGAGGACAATGAATTAAATAATAATATTAGACAATGAACACTCATTAAATATTTAAAATATAATAAATAATTTATAAATATCTAAATTTTTTAACTAATAAATAATACATAATTGTTGTAAAACTATTTACAATAGAAGTAGATGCTTAGAAAATGTACCACATGATGGATAATCAAAGACTTTCATGTGAATCCATGTCCATACCAGTTTCTATATTTTTTTGGTTTGAAAATAATTTTTTTTAAAAATAAATATTAAAATGTAAATTATTTTTTGATATTTGGTAGTGTTATAGAAAATAAATTAAAAAATACTTTCCAGTATTGGTTATGTTATTAAAAATGAGCTAAAAAATAATTTATTAATATTTTTTAAATTTATTAAAATAGAAATAAATAAATCTTACTAATTAAAAAGTTGAATGAGAATGAAATTGAAAAAAAATAATCTAATTTTATAAATTATCTCAAATAAAATAAATAAAAATAAAAATAATAGAGATCAAATCTAACGGATAAAAAAATTAAAAGATGATAAAATTAAAATAATAATAATTATAATTTCATAAATTATTTCAAATAAAATAAGTAACAATTAAAAGAATAAGGATCAAATTTGATAAATAAAAAATTTTAATTAAAAAAATAAACAGCAATCATAAAAATAAGAACTAAAATTAATACAAAAATTAAATTAAATCAAATTATAAGAGATAAAATTAAAAAATATTTAAAATAAAATATATAGCAACCAAATTTTTTGAAAAATAAATTTGTTATAATCAATAAGTAATTTGATATTTTTAAATTTTTTATAATTTTTAAAAATAATGTTTTATCTAAAATAAAAAACACTTTTCTTAAAATCAAGATAATTTTTTTATAAATAATTTTTTTAATGATAAATAAATAAATAAAAATTTAATTTTTTTTAAATCCATTTTCACCAACTAACAAGGACTAAATAAAATAAATATTCCCTAGCTTTTGGGTACGGTAATAATCCTTTTGAGTGCTGCAGAGCAATATGGGTTTTATCCACGTTGAAAACCAATTCCTCTGCGGTGGCATCACCAAGGAGACAATGACAATCACACGTGTGTCATATGGCAGAAGCAAGTGATGGAAGTATTGCGGCTCGCATTAGTCAAGAAAATATCTCAGTGTATTCACCAAGACAAGGCAGCGTCGATTGAAACAATTTAATTTAATTTAATTTATTTTTATCATTTTGCCTCTCATTCTAAAAATCCATGGCCTAGTTAATAAGGGTGTTATTATTATTTTTGGATTCATTAATTGTTATCAAATGGATTAGGTTAAATTTATCCTTTTCTATTTTTTAAATTGTTTAAGAACAATATAATTACTAATTTAACATTTGCTGCAAAAAAGAAGAAGAAGAAAAGAGTAACCCTAAGGTTTTTTTTTTTTTTTTTGGAGTTTTAGTGAAAGTGCTTCATTTCTCTTGGAATAAAAAGAACCTTTTACATGAATGCAGGGGTTGATAACGCCATTTGCTAAAAAAATATTAAAACAAAGTTCAGGGCACTTGAATACTTGCCTGGGTTTTAGACGATACATGCAACGCTGTCTAGTGATTGAAAGTTGCTTTTGGGGTGAAGACCGAATGGCTCCTTCATGCCTAAGCTGGTGCGTGTGGTTTATGTGTCTCCAATTGAGTGTTCGATGATATATATATATATATATTTCATTCTTGATTTTTACGTTCGTTATCTAAATTTTCAAAGCAATTTTTTAACTATTTTTTTAAAATATAGTAATTATTATTTTTTATTTTAAAATAATTTATAAAATTAAATTTTTTTATTTCACCTTTTATGATTTTTTTCATCGGTTATATTTAATCTCTGTTATTTTAATTGCTATTTATTTTATTCAGGATGATTTTTAAAATTAATTTTTTCTTCAATTTCATTCTTCTTAAGTTTTTTTCCTTGTCAATTTTGATTCTTATTTTTAATTTTTATTTTTCTTATCTTAAAATCTGTTTTTTATTTTATTTTTCAACTTTAAATTAATCAAGTATTGAGTTTTTCCATTAAGTTTAGATCTTGAATTTAATAAATTATCAGTTTAAGAGAATAATCTGGTTTATGAAATGTTTGCCTGAGTTTATTTTTTTTAAGCTTATTTTTTTTTGAGTTTTATCCTCCATCGTTTTTTTCTTCTTTCTATAAGAATTTTAAGTGGTTGTGAAAATAAAAAAAAGTTACTTTACTTTTTTTTATTTGCTATATTTAGTTTTTTTAAAAGATTTTTTTAATTAAATTAATTAATTTTATCTTTTAACATTAAATTGATCGATTATTGATTTTTTTATTGAGCGCATGTATAGAATTTAACAAGGTTCAAAAGATTAAATTGGATCTAATGAGTAATTTTATTTTTAAATTAAATTAAATCAAATTAATTAATTAATTAAATATAAATATAAAATACTTATTTTATAATATTTTATTTAATTTGTTTTCTTAGTTGTTACTCTAACACCTCATATATTTTTTTTAATTACTTAATTTTAGATTTTTTTTAAAAAAAAACACTAGCATCACATGAATATTTTTCTTTTTAACATTAGGAAAAAAAAGAAAAAAGAAAAGAAAAGAGATTGCACAGCCGGGGCGTAGCGTGCGGCATCTAGCTCGTGTTTTCTAGATAGCTTAGTAGATCATAAGATCCAAGTTCTAAGATCCGGGAACACCCCAAGCGATGTGCACCGAGCAGAACTATTAACAGGCTTAAACTTACGACCAATAAATTGGCATACAAAGAGCCAGTTCGTCAGCATGTGGAATTGCTAGATAAACAAGCCTCGATACCATGCTTGCATCTCTCTTGATGCGGTTCTTCAAATAAGGCTGTTATGCAAAGAACCATGGTGTCATTTCCATGTAAGAATTTCTATACGAATTATGAGAGGCAAAACTTACTCGTGTCTTTCTGCACATACCACCTAAGGTATTTTCAGGCAAAACCAGAGTGGTTCACATCTTCACAATTCAATAGGTTCAACCCAAACAAAGAGCAACGAAGAACCACTGAGAAACCTGCTGGTCAGCAAACTGAATTACGGTCCCACAAAACACTGGAACCTGCATCACTCAACAAAGATTATGTATTCTTATCTTTTTTTTTGGGGGCAAAAATCCTCATTATTAACTTGTAAAATCCAACTCAAGTGAGATTCATTGAAAATGGCCCCAAAAATATACAAAATGCTAATGCAAAACTACATACGGACAACAATCATATAATGATCGGTCCAATCTCAAAACGAGTATTCTTTTATATCTGTGTTCGAGTCATTCAGGTCCATGCCAGCCAAACACTCTTCTGAAGTAAGAGGAGGCAGCTGCTTGGTCTTGCGCTTCAAATTATGCTTGTGCCAGTCGCTCTTGAAGTGATCCCTGAACTGCTTTGCATCCCCAACGAACACATTGCATGTGCTGCACTTGTTTTGCTTTACCTCCGCCCCAGCTTTCTTTTCATCAGAGAGAGTCTGCTTTTGGATTTTCTCACTCAGTTGTACAGCAGAATCAGTAGTTTCCTTGGGTAGGGCTGAGGGCACATCTTCATAGTCATCATAATCATCTACATGGGTGTCCTCCTCAAAATGAACAGACACCGCAAGAATTTCCAGCCTGCCCTGCAGATTCCTCACCAAGGCATCGCAGTCCCTGAAGAAACCTGGGTCCATTTCACAAATCTGCAGAAAATTCAATAAAAACTCGTACCCAAAACATGTGCAGATTTCAACATACACTTGAGAAAATGCTTCAAACTTAAGAATAGACAAAAAGATAAAAGAAGAAAAGAATCACTACGTCAAGAGGTCAACATACACATGAGAAGATGCTTCAAGCTTAAGAATAGACAAAAAGATAAAAGAAGAAAAGAATCACTAAGTCAAGAGGTCCACCTAAGAATCATATTGGAACTACTAGATTTTTTTTGGGGGTGGGGGGAGAATGCATTGATTCTCCTCTCTTTTAGTATTTCCGATATGATTTTCTTAGGTGGACTTCTTGACATGGTGATTCTCCTCTCTTCTTCTTCTTCTTCTTCTTTTTTTGTGTCACAAATATGACATTTATGAGAGAAATGTAACTGCCTGGTTTTGTTGGGTATTCTCAAAGGCAGCCATGACATTAGAAAAATCCAGCTAAACCTGTTAACTTGAAAAGATGAGTTCGTAAATTGTTTATGATATTACTCTAGTTGTACTTGTTTTCATAGGGAGGTAATGTTGCCATTGCAGGGATGACACCCGGGACACACGTAATGCAATGGGTTATGAAACTTCCTGTAGCTTTCCTCCACTTCAGTGAGCTATGATCAACAACAACTAGCCTCAGTAGAATTTTAGAAATAGATTACAGCCTTGAAAGCTTGGTCCGTAACTTTTTTCACATGTTCTAGTGTATACTAGTCCACTGGTGACACATGAAACCAGCACTTTTATGAAAGACGAATGCAAGAAACAAGGCCACTAAACAATTTGTTGCCAACACGTTATAAAAGCTGCTATGGAAAAAAGAGAGTGAAGAAAAGTTAACCCAGGGAGAGGTAACGTGTAGATGAAAATTTCACACTACCAAGGCATGAGTGAAACTTACAATAGATTGACGACTTCCAGATTCATCTTTCGAAACAACATTAGCATCCCAGGCACCAAGCTTTTCCAATAGAGTAGAAAAATTCTGTCCACTAACAGTAAGCCCAAGTCTCATTGGAGACCGCTTGATTGGAAAATGCTTTTGAAGCTCACGAATAACATCTAGCGCCTGAGCAAAATACACAAGTAGCAAGAATATTACACATGCTATACTAAATCCAACAAGCATCACAATTTTTTAACAGTTAAAAGGCCACCATATCACCTGCTTCTTAGAGCTGTTATGCGGTTCAACAGCAAAGTGAGTTTCATGCATCAATCTCTCAATCATACTGATAGTGTAAGGACGTTGGGTTTCGGGATTAATAGTTTTCTGCATAACAATAGTTGCGATATCCCGAAACTGACTAGACAACTGAGATTCCCTCTCTTTCCCAGCCACTTGAAGCTCCCCTTTCTCCAAAATCTAATAACAATCATAATAAAACAACCGTGGGCAGCCAATTAATTCATTTCCAATCATAAATTAAACAAAATTTGCCAGCTAAATTCCTTCATGTTTACCTCAAGGCAAATTCTGGTCTGATCATCATGTCCAAAAGCTTTATTCAAATCTAAAGATTTTGCAAGAATTCCTTTGGAAACATTTGAATAAACTGTGTGATGGGACTGCAGCACTTCATCCAAATCTTTCTCTCTGTTTTGTTTTGCCAAAAATAGATGGACCGTATTATTACCTTTTCATTCTAAAAATAAACATACTACGTATTACAAAGAGCAACAATAATATATTTGCAATGAAGGAGAGGAAAAGGAAGAAGAAGACACTCACACGCCAGAGCGCCAAGAGAGGACCTTGTTCTTGTAACAAGCAATCTCGAAACGCATACCATGCTTCTTTAATCGGACCACTGCTACGTTCGTCAGCCGTTTTTGCCCTACCGGCTGCTGCAACTTCACCGACATCTCTACTTCTCGCTCTCTGCCTCTGGATTCTCTCTGCTACCTTCTCAATTTGTGCGCGCGCGCGTGTTTCTTCGCTGATTTACTGTTAGACCAGGAGACCTCCATCCCTTTTCTTTTATTGGGGAGGCCCACCCAATATAAGCGCTTAAAAAAGGTGGCCCAAGCCCAACCTAATTTAAACATAACAATAAACCCAAATTTGTGCAAGGGTTTTCCTACGTCTCTTGCAACGAACGTTCTGTTCTGCTGTTGTTGTGTTTTTGCGTTTGGAAGAAGAGAGAGGAAAAGAAATAGAAACAGAAACAGAAAGAAAATGGGAGATTCCGCTGAGCGTAAAAGCGGGGTTAAGGAGGAAAAAACGAGCGATTGCAGCAGCAGCAACAGCAAGGGGAATAAATTTTACGATATCTATGGACCAGATGTATTATCACTTTCTCTATTTTTCTTTTAGTAATTTTACATATTCTTGTGCTTGCTTATTTCTCTTTTGGATTACTTACTTATATCTATAGCTTTGTTTAGTCTATGTATAAAATCAAGTTGACGATGGTGGTGGTTGTGGTGGTGGTGATGTTGATAATGATGATGGTGATGATTGTTATTATTATTATTATTATTATTATTATTATTATTCCTGCTAATTGCTACTACTAGTTATTTGTTGTGTGTGTCATTTTTTCTTAATTATAATCTATACTGAAAATGAGACAAGTTTGAAGCTCAGTTTTTGGATTAGTAGCTAAAGAAATCTCCAAATGGTTATCTTATTAATTAAGGTTCTGTTTATGGAGTTAAGCTGCCTAAAACCAACGTAGTAATCACTGATCAAGCATGAGTGAGGTCTTTGTGTATTGTGCGACATTATGAAACTCTAACTAACATAGGGGCTTAAAAATAATCTGCATATAGTATGCTTATTTTTTCACATTGCTTCTAAATTGGGACGGTATTGTACTGAATGTTGTGTTGATCGGATTTTATTGTTAAGTTTGCAGGCCAGAGCGGAAGTTGTTTACAAGACGCCGCCAGAAACGAGCTCAACTTTGAATCTGCAAGTAGGTCCCATTTTTAATGTATTTCCAAAATTTTGGAAAAGAAGATTAGAAACTGTTGTGAATTGAGTTTTATTTTGATGCAGGACGTTCAAGGACTTGTAACTTGGGTGCTTTCTGAAGGATTCATGCCTTCTTGGGTGTTTATCAAGGTAGAGAAAATGCCCTCCCTTTTGCAATTTATTTTTTAAGAAAGTAAATAAAGAAAATAAAAAACCAAGCTCAGTTAGTATATTGGTAACTGGAGTCTCATGGTGAAACTAAAAAGGAGTTTCGGCTCTTTTGAGCATGTTTTAGTTGTGTTGGGTGGCTTATTCCATCTGCTTCATGGAAAAGTGTGGGATGCTGCTTCTCCTTAATCTTTATAATTCATGTCCCGGATTCTAGTTTGTTGTCTGCTTAGAGAACCTTTAGCTGACACTGTAGATTTTCATGCTGTGTGCTATGTTTGGGACTGAATACTGTGTGGAGTTCCCTTTCTTTGCCTTATCCTGATATATTTCAAAGGACTGCATTTAGGAGCCTGATATTATACCCTTCCCTGGAATCCTTATTGAATTCTGTATCACGGAAATAACATTTGCATTTTGCAGAACAAACCTCTGATTCCAAAAGTGGTTATGCTTTATGTACCTGGCCTGGATGCAGCTTTATACATATCACAGTCTAAATTGCTTGCTGGCTTTAAAGAGTGCTGTGGGAACCCAATGCCACTTTTATCTCTTAGGTTGGTGATGATTGTTCTTTCTTTAGTTACTGTTCTTCTTCTTGGTTTTTTCTTTTTGGTGGATAGACTACTTAGTTACTGTGCTCTGTTGTAGCTACCTGATGGCTTTTATTTTTTCTTCCATGCTAGCTGTGTTTCTGATGGAATGCAGACAGTAGATGCGCTTCTAACATGCAAGATGAAAAGAAAGAGAAATGAAGTTGATTCAGTTTCAAGGAAATCTTTCCTGACTTCTGAACAAGGTTTTCGATCTGTTAACCCAATTCCTTCTACCTGATATTTTATGTTTTATGCTATGTCAGTTGAATTTCTTATCCATGATGAGATCAGGCATTCTACAATCTTCAATAATTTGGTTGTCTACTTGTGCTTTTGAATATTGATATTTCTTACAAAAACAAATAAGTTTCAATCCCAAAATAGTTAGGGTCAACTGTATGAATCTATACCATTCAGCTCAACTTATAAACCAATTCTGTTGTCAGAGGCGAAAGGTGCCTAGGCACTAATCTTAATTGGGAAGATATATATATCTTCCCATTTAAGATTAGATCATTAGAAAATCAAAAGAAAATATAAAATGCAATGTATAATAAACTTTATTTGAAGAAAAATCAATAAAATGCTAATGACTCAATTGAGAACAAGGTAATTTTAGGGATTAAACCGAGGTTTACCTTAAAACCTAGTATGAGCTGTTGATGCAAAAGAAGTAATTGTGGGATCTACTCCACAAGGATACAAAATCTACCATCCAAAGAGAACCAAATCTCTCTCAATAATGAGATTTCAAATTGGTCCACTTGACGATCATCTACAATGCCACATCAGGATACTCAAATGAGGAGAGAGGGGGCAAATGAAGCAGAATCCAAGGACATGAAGTGGAAAATGATAGGAAAACAATAATATTTAAATGACGGCCTCGCTCTACTTCCCTGTCAAATAAATATATAGATAAATAAAATAAAAAACCTTCCTTTCTCTTCCTCTGTGGTTTGTTTCTCTCTGTTTTTTTTTTTTTTTTTACCTCTTTCTCTTCTTCCATCTTCAATCTCTTCGTCACATATTTGCTCTCTTTCTTCCTCAACACAAACTTTAAGTCCCTACAAGCCCTAATCTTCAATCTTACCCTTTGATCTGTTTGTTATCTTCAAGAACCCTAATTATTTTCTATTTGTTAGAATTAAATATAATTTATTTTGATTTTTTTTTGAAATATTATTTTGTCAATGAATTGCTTTTGAAAAGGTGTATCTCAAGCAGGCACTGGCTTTAATGCCTAGTACCCTTTTACCAAATGCTTGGCCTAGGCAACGCTTCATTGAAATTCATTTCCTGAGTGCTGTGGTCTCACCTTGCCATGCCTGTAGAGCTTAAGAGAATGCCCAAGCCCCTTTTGAAAACAATAACCCCACCTCAATAACAATAGAATATCGATAATACTTAATCTATGTAAAAATAGGGTGTTCAAGCCTCTATAAGCTCTCCATCAGTTTCTATGTGAACAATGAATTTGTAGATGGTGTATGCAACGTGAAATTTTCCTTTAATTGTAAACTTGATAGTCCTGTTATCATTTCCGTCTTATGTCAAGGCAATTAACAATTATCATTATGCAGAAAGAAACAATTCTAGCGTGGGAAATATATCATCAGCAGGACTCATGAAAGGTTTACCTTTCCCACTATCATATTATACACTTACAGCTAAAGAATTGGAAGACAATGGATATTGCATCAATCAACCAGGTAACATGGATCGCTTGTATTGTTGTTTTTTTTTTTAATGATCTTTTCAGCCTCATTTCTCCAATCATTCTGTTATTCCATGAATCTTTTTGTGAATTTCATTTTCTAGGTTTTGTTTCTACGGTTTCTGCACCTTCAGGTTCTGGTCCCTATGATATACTGGCACTTGACTGTGAAATGGTAAGATGTCTGTCATGCTTTGAAGCTTACATCATGTTTTCAAGCATAAAAATAAGAATTGTGAATCTTCAATGAGTTTAAGTTGGTATAAAAGTTTGTGGCTTGAAAGAATTCAGTGATTTAGTGTCAGTTTCCTACTTAAAGACAAGTGTACTTATTAGAGTCAATTTGAGCTTTAAGTAACTTATTTTTTCATGGGAAATTTAGGGCCAGCTGTGATATTTTTTGGGCAGGGAATATTGTTTTGGAGTGTTAACTGTTATGCTATAATGTCATCGTCATGCTTCCACTTTTGCTACCATTTCAACAGTTGCCTTTTTTTCCCCTTCTTTTATATTTACTCAAAGGCTACTCCTGGTTTTATTTGTCTTAGAAAAAGGAAAGGGCAATTAGAAGTCAAATGAGTTCTGTGGGAGAGACGATATCATGAAAATTTCAGTCTGGGTTTTGTCCATAAAATGTTTGGTTATGATAGGCATGTTCCTATATAATTATATTAGGGAAGTCCAACATTGAAATAAAAAAAATGAAAAATAAGCTACTAAAGATGTGTTGAACAGTCTCTTTTTCTTCACATATACAAACAAAATGATCTTTATGGGTGGAAGTGGCACCACCTTTGGCTAGGCAGCATCTAAATTCAAATTTAGAAAGCAATGTTGTCTGTATGCTCAAAGTTGTTTCTTTAAATTCACGTGCATGTCTACTTAAACAGCAGCTAAAAATGATTTTTTAACTAATAAAATGGTGACAGGAAGGAATGTGTGTCAATTCAATGGATGAAATTGTCTCAGGTGCTTTGTTTGTACTATTTGGATCATAATGGCGCAGGGTTTAGCAGATAGTTTATGATGCACTCTTATTGACTTGGTCTCTTCTGTTTTCTCTTGTTCTCTTTTGATAGTGTATCACAAATGAGGGTTTTGAGCTAACAAGAGTAACCCTGGTGGATATTGAAGGACAGGTATGCCTTACAATTTTTTGTTTGTTTGCTGTCTTGGAAAGGCATTTTTTGTTGGTAGTGGTAACTGCAGTAGAATTTGTACTGAAAGGTAATTATTTGCCATTTGTGTGTATACCAGTGTGCTTGGGTTACTTAACATAAATTAAACTCTTAAGATGATATTTTTTTTGGCATTTCCATATCAAGTATTTATTTTTATACCATACAACTCTTTTCTAACTATTATATGTTTTATCAGAAAACCTTGATTCATCTTCTAGTTGGTTCATCAGATGTCTATTGTCTGTACTGTTCTTTTTCATTACCTCTTGCATCTAGTGTTATTTTACCATTATGGTATTTGTCATAGTCCAACATGCATGGGGGCATGCAAGCTGCATGCCAACATGAGTTGGCTAAGCAGGTCAGTTTCGTAACCCATTCTCTGCAAACGACTACTGGAATGGTTTAAAATAACTGTTGAAATTCATGGGCTCTGAAATCATGCAAGAATTTTTTTTATTTTTTATTTTTGCATTGAAATACACTGCCCTTCTATTCATAAAAAGCAAGGGTAGAAGGAAATATTCCCTTTTGGTCATAACTAGGTATATTGAATCATTATTGTATCTCATATAACTTTCTACTTTGCTGCTGGGCTTGTGAATTTAGTTATTAGTTGTATGGATTTTTTTTAACCTTTGTCGGCCTTTTGCAGGTGGTGTTGGATAAATTGGTTAAACCCTCAAATGATATTGTTGATTACAATACCAGGTAATTCTTTTTCAATAGTTTGTTAAGCCTGTTGATGGAACCCCAACCTTTTTGGTTTTTGATATGCACTTTTATTTTCTTCATGATGGTGATTAGGAGTTTAGAGGTTTTTGTTGCGGTGTTTGTGGGGATATGTGTCCTCTTATGGTCTGAACCTCTGATTGACTCACAAAAACTGGAATTACTTGTAAAATGTAAATGATAATTTTGTCAGCATGATTATAATTATGCTGATCAACTTCAATTTCTAGATTCTGTATGTTACCAGTTGGTGCTTTCTTTCCTTTTTCTCAACAGATTCTATATATTAAATACTATGCTTTCCCATCCCCTTTGTTCGGAAATTCTGTTGAATAAATGATTCTCCCAAACCTGGATTAGGGAGAGTGTGTCTGGAACTCACCTGTCTCTGTCTCTCTCCTGAAAAATTGACTCACCTGTTTCTGTCTCTGTCTCTCTCCTGAAAAATTGACTTATATTTTTAATTTACTAACACTTCATTTTTCAGGTTTAGTGGGATTACATATGAGATGTTGAATGGGGTAACCACAAGTCTTAAAGACATTCAGGTTTGTTGCTCCAATCAACTCTCTTTTTTCCCATTTTGATGCAGTTTTTACTGGTAGTGTAATGTTGATTTAATGATCGATTTCTTTTTTAAGGTATCATTTTCTCATTTCTTTACAGTTTCTTCTTCCTGTATTCAGGAAGACTTTCTAAAGCTGGTTTACAAAGAGACCATCCTGGTTGGGCATTCCCTGGAGAATGATTTGTTAGCTCTAAAGATCTCTCATGAAGTGGTGATTGATACTGCACTATTATACAAACATCCACGGGGTGGAAATTATAAATCTGCTCTTCGAGTTCTTTCAAAGAGATTTCTTTCTAAGGAGATACAGCAGTCAGGGGCTGGGCATGACAGCATTGAAGATGCAAGAGCTACTATGGAACTGGCACTATTAAAGATAAGAAATGGCAAGTGAAGTTGTGACTAGCGTTTGCTTTTGTAGTTCACTGCATTGTTCTGTGCTGTATAAATGCATTTCTAGATGCTTATCTATATTCTATTCTTCTGGCTCTTCTGTTAGGACCTGATTTTGGTTCTCCCCCATCATTTGTGCGGAGAAAGCTCCTTACAGTTTTGAGTGAGTGTGGTAAAACCTCCTCATTCATTGATGATATTTCCATAGTAAAGCGATACGCATCTGGTTCATCCCATTCATTTCCTGTGTCTTCCGATGAGGAAGCACTTTTGAAAGCTAGAAAGGAGGTAGGTATATTTGGAATTGGCTCTGGATTTCGTTGTTTATTCTTTGATCAGTGATTGTATGCTTATTTGAATAGTGCTGGTTGTAGGTTAAGAATGATGGAGTACACTTTGTCTGGGCCCAATTTTCAGAGTTGAATTCCTATTTCAAGAAACAAGCACAGGATGAAGGGAAGTTAAATGGAAAACTTGCAGAGATGATATCATTACTTACATGTGAAAAGAAGTCAACCAACACAAAAGACATGAAATGCAATATGACACCCCAACTAAAGGAAATTCTTACTAGTATGGATGCTAGGGTTCGTTGCCTCTACTCCACGCTACCAGCTAATACCATGCTTATAATTTGCACCGGACATGGAGATACAGCAATAGTGAATAGGTATGTGTTTTTAACATGTTATAGAACATTTTGTTTCATTTACTATGCCATGTTTCTTTGTTTGCTATCTGAATAACTTAATTTCATGCTTTAAATATTGAATAAAGAAAA
The DNA here is from genome assembly GCA_015708895.1 of Populus ilicifolia. Classification (NCBI taxonomy): domain Eukaryota; kingdom Viridiplantae; phylum Streptophyta; class Magnoliopsida; order Malpighiales; family Salicaceae; genus Populus; species Populus ilicifolia. The sequence continues at coordinate 1,268,936 of SRLM01000085.1, read as the reverse complement.
CTGAAAAGCAACCATGCAGTAATAGTTCATCTTACAGTAATTAAAGACAGACTTTTGAAGTATGTAGTTTCTGCAAGTAAAAAACTATATACAATAGCATAAAGGGGGTGCATTCATATAGAAAACTGACACATAATCCATAACACAAGGAGCATTAATCAAATACTGTTTCATGAAAGATAACATGGATAGGTAATTCGTATCCAGTAAATGCCCTAATTTTATGCTGCCTTCACACCACCCAAAAAAATGGTTAAGAGTAATTAGGATGAACATGGTTTTGCTCTCTTTTTATGAAAGGGAAAATCCATTAACCATGATCTGGCTCTGTTGGAATATGAAAATTATTGGACTTTGAAGAATGATCATAAACTCCCAAACGTGTTTGATGAGTATATTCTAGTGAGTGGGCATGCCAATAGGTTATTGCTCTCCATATTTTATCTCAAACACATTGTACAATGTGCGGCTTTCTTTGTTTTTAATGACCTGTGATAGTATAGACTTGGAGATGGAACGAGTTTGGTAATGCACCCACCTCGTGCATTAAGCTCTGGCTTCCATATGATGGGAATCATGGGATTCCTTTTCTTAATATTACATTTGTATGTTTACAATGGCGACGTGAAGTTACTTTGGTCTAATATCCTTCTCACGGCTCACTTTGTATTGACTTTGATTTCTCACTTGGAATGTCTGTTCAGTACTTTTATCAGTGAAAACATAAGCTGTTTCAAGGCTACCACTAATCTGATTATTCAATGGTTTGTTTGAAGTGTATGTGACACAGCCTGTTTCTAAACATCTATGGTACATACGTAACGATACAAATTTTTTCACAACTCGATATCTATGTGAACCCCATAAATCTGTGTAGGCACATGATGAAGCAGTACCTTATTAGTTCAACCTTTCATCTTGAACCTTCAATTTGTTGCGTTGTCTTTACTGTTCTTTCTCCTATTGACTTGCATGGATGAAGGGTGAGGAAAATGCTCGCAGAGCAGAAAGAAACTGCAATGTCTCGTGAGAAGATTGTCAAGGTCCTGGAAGAGCTCCAGGCCCAAGCTGAAGTAGCGTTATGTTTTGTTGGTGTGAAGAACTGAGGACATGCCAGATAGAGAAGGGTCTTTGATTTTTGACCTGTAATCTGTTGGTGTTTGCTCTTGTATCAAGCTTTTCACAATTTTGGTCGAAAAAAAGTTAGTAAGCATTAATATTGTGTCATCATTCATTGAATAGTAAGGAAATTGTGTCTAAATTATTGATTTATTTCTTGAATGATCTAGCTCGTAAGATTTAAAGAGAGACATTTATAGATATCAAAATGCATGGAAGAATTCATTGAGCTTTGCTCGAGCTGGCCATCCTTCTCTTGTAATCTGTACAATTTCACCTCCTCCTTTCCATCCCAGTGGTGGTAGAGGGCGGGAGGAAGGGTGGCGGATTTTTCATAGAAAGACAAGATTTCGGGATGTGGAGATTTCCGAAGCAAAGAACCCCGAGACTGTGTAAAGAGTGAGAAGGAGATTTGCTAGCTGATTAAGCAAACATTAAAATGAAGACAGGTAAGCAAAACATGGAATAAAGAGAAGTGGATAATGTTGGATAACCTACGACATCACTTCTGGAAAAGAACTTTACACAACAATCGCAAGTCATTGCAGCTAATAAGATCACATATCTCTACCAGTATGCAGTTTTATCACACAAAACTATTGGCACAGGCAACCTGCACAAACATTCTATATACTCCAATGCTCGAGTGCCATAGCTGAACCAGTAACGAAATGGTCGCTGTTATTTCCATGCTGAAGCAAAAACCAAACTTTTGTCTTCCCACCCAAAATGAAGCGCCCCCACTTCCTCCTTCAACATGTATCTATCGCTATACTGCTTTATGAGTTTCCGAATCGAATCAACCACACAAGGACTGATTGAACGCGGAGTGAAGCCTGCCATCTTCATCCTTGCCCTCCATTTCCCGGCAACTTCATACCTCTCAATCCTTTCCTCTCCCTCACATGCTACAATGTTTACTATGTCCCGTGCCAGACACTGTTTCTCAACATTCAGCCTGTCCTGGCTTTCTCGAGGAAGAGTCGCATCAAGAGAATCGAACACGGCAGAGTAATAGTTGTAAGCTTCAGTAAATCTCGGGAAAAAGGGGGCAGTATTAGTATTCACATCTTGCTCGACAACAGTTACCAGTTTTGGGTTCAAGCTCTTAGCCATCCGAAGAAGCTGGTCTCGCTCATTTACTGTTGAAACACTCTCATCAGGCATGTGATGGAGTTGGAAAGCAAAATTCACTACAAGTGCTTCCCCAGGCTTGCAGTTCAGCATGGATGGACTGACAACTGAAGTCTTGGAGGCCACCGCATGAAACTCAAATGGGACCTTAAGTGCTTCTGCTAGCTTTTCAAGCCTTTGCCCAATGATCCTCAGGCCACCAACATGTCGTTGAACTGACTCTGGGTCATCTACCCCGGTTAATCTCAAATTTAGCAGCTTACCTGGCTGGTTGGCGAGTGTTTGTATCAGTGTTATGTATTGACTCCCTTGGTTTATGTCAAAATCTATTATATGAACTCTCCTTTCACCTTTAAATGCTTCGATCATTGCACCATTTGCTGCCATAAATCCAAATTTAAAACAAGGGCAAATCTCAAAAAGGATCTGCATAGCTGCAAGCCTATCAGAAGAAGGAGGCTCCTTGCATTTCAGAGCTTTATAGAGATATATTCCAGATTCAGCCATACGAGCTGCAAGTCCTTCCACCATGTAGGCTGCAATCCTCTGTGGAGGATCTCCTTGAATCGAGACCATTTGACGGAGCTCATTTATTAATGCTGATGCTTTCTCATTGTTTTCCTCCGAGATTGCATTAGCACATTCATAAAGCAATCGCCTGGGAGTCCGAGGTGATAACTGTGATACTTCTTTATTACTGCTTATGCTACTTGGGTAAGAATCTGAAGACGATGACTCCTTGGGAGAATCATGGAGCATCCCATTCTGGATTGGATCCGACCACTCTGCATCCATTTCCATGCTTTGACTATTTCCAAACATGCCATCCTCATCATCCTCTTCATTATCTTCTAGAAGTGCTCTCTCTAGTTCCTGAAACTTTAACTTCATCTTATATTCATCATAATCTAGTTGATCTGGGCTCTCAATGTCCAAGTAATCTGACTCGGAAATGAATTGATAGCCGTCGCAGGGTGTGGTCAAATTGAAAGAAGCATTGTAGGGATCTTGAGGGAACATGGTTGAACCTGAACTCTTTCTTGGCTGGTAGGAAGATGCCCCTTGTGGATGAGCTGAGTTCCCTGAAATGTCAGAACTTGATGGTTGTATTATTTCTTCTGTTGGGGAATCAAGGAAGTACTTCTCATAACTCTCACAAGAGTAAGAATCGGTCATATACATGTTCTGCCGTTTATCAGGCCCAAATATTTGGGCAGACAAACCAGAGTTGTCATTGCTCCCCTTCAGTGAGTACAGCTTGTTATTTCCGTATGCTCTGGCAGAGAGTTCTGCAGATCCAACTAAAGACATGATTTTTCTCTAAATTAAGTCAGGTTTGAAGAGCGATGGTTGTATCATATATATCCCGAGGCTTGAGTCACTGTCGTCAAATTGGCAGGAAATAACTTGTTAATATTTGTCAAAAATGAGAACTACGAAACAACACTATCACTCTCTTCAAAAGAAATGTAAAATAATCACCTGGAGCCGCCCCTTAGATTTGAAATCCAGATGAAATTTATTGGGTGTCTGCATTCAGGGACAAGCAATGTACAGGAAAACAGTTGGAGAAACAGCAACCAACAAGGTATAAGCCTATACACATAGCTTGAGAAATACTCATGTAACAGAAAGAGAACCGAATTCTGAATTATAGACCGTGGAGAATCATTGTGCAAATATGCATATACATTGAATAAGCTTGTTTGCGTCTCTGACAACAGACTTAATTCTTAGATTGCTTTTATTGATAGACTTCAAATTCCTTCAAAAGCAAGTTATAATGACATTAAAGATCTTCCCTTAGTGACAAGGAGAAGACTTGATGCGTGTCCGCATCAAGACTGCTATGTTCAGTCAGAAAAAGGAAACAGACAGAGAGTTGAATCTTGGCTCTTCTTATGTACAACAGAGAAGGATTCATTGATAACCAGTGCTGCAGAGGACACAATAATCTATATTTTTTAGGTAGCAACACAAAATCTTCAGAAAAAAACGAGATCTATTGAACATCCAATAATACGTAGACAATCAACCACAAATGACATAAACAAAAATCAGAAGGAAGGATAATAATCAGCAGTAGAGGTCATATGAGTAGTCAATCCTGAATTCTTATGTTTTTATTTTAGCAGACAGGGCATGTACCTGAAGTGGGAGAATGAATTCAAGAGGAAGTGGCAAAGGTCATAGCAGCCAATCCTGGAATTTAGTTTGATAACCAGATAGACATAAGCCTCAAGAATGGTTTTGAAGGAAAGAAAGAAAGATAAAGGATTTGACTATGAACACCTGTGTTTTGGAGGCAAAAGGGTAAACATACCTCTTAATGGTATCTTCACAAACAGAAAAAACCCAACTTTTGATTGTGATGTGAGGTAAGTTGGAGGGCAACAAACCATTTAACAAACCAAAATACACAAAAATAGGACAAAAACTTGAAGAAAATGTAAGCCAGGTGAATAAAATACAACTTGACAGAGAAGAATTAAGCTACCCAAAGACCAACAATATCTTATTTAACGAGTTATATGAAAGTTGTGAGAAAAGTGGTGAGAAGCTAACCAAAAATATTCTTCTTTGGAGATAGAAACTTCTTTGAAAGGCTTTCTTCACCTGAAAACAGACTTTTCTTCCTACGGTGAAGTTTCCTTTGCTTTGTCTTTCGGGTTTTTCACTTTTTCTTCGTGTTTATACCGACTTGTCTGACTAGCTTGTCATTCCTAAATTTGACGTGGTGGGGTCCAAACACACCCGCAATATGGGACTCCAATTTCATCACTCAATCCTCACCATTTTTAAGTTTGAACGCCATTGATTGATTTGGCGTGCTTTGTTTATTAGAGTTGTTGACCTTTCTTTAATGGTGGGCACAGGGGCATGAAATCATGAAAATGCTTGAAGCTACCCACGAAATATTTGACCCAAATTTCTGACAAAATCGAAGAGGTGACGACAGATTATTGGTGAAAAAGATTTCAGAAAAGCATTGTGACAGGGTAAAAGAAACAGTAGGTTACAGCACCTGTGGAGGTGGTGATAAAGTGATAACAAGTGTACGGTCCTTGTTGAAAGCATGGTACAGGAGTTGCTATGATCATGATGGTGATTGTGAATTTGGTGATGTTGGACCAACAGATTCGAAACGAGTGGGTGAGTAAATGGATTGCACTTTCTGAAACATAAACATGGGAGAGGTCAAAGTATTTTTGATTGATTTATTCCATGCTTCTCGATGACGAGCTTGTGGTCTCGGAGCCAACTCACCTTTGCTTTGCACCACCGTCAAAACTTTATAAATAGTTGAATTTCAGAATCCACGTTTGCCGTGTAACCTAATCTTGAATCCGCGTTTGCTTGAAAAGACAAATGAGTCCCTATAGTTTATGTCATCCTTATGTCATGGCATGCATGAGCAAAACCCGCATGGGACAGGCAATTATTGTTTAAATTTATTATCTAGTTTAAAAAAAGGCTTATCTTTTTCTTTTGTCTTTTCACGGTGCAAATTAGTCATTATATATGTATTTGGACATATTATCTTCTTTTTCTATATTTTAATAAATAGTAAAATGACCATAAATCTTCCAAGACCATAAAAACCAACACTACCGGAGAGGGATATTTTTGTATACATAAAAATTATGTATACCTTTAAGTCTAAAAAAATTAACACAAAGAATCAAGGGTGATGGAGTCTTTTTAAATTTGGTGTTTTTTTTCTTTGTAATGGTTAGTTTGAGCATGGATAATTATATTGTTTAATATTAAATTTATATTATTATTTTTTTTGAAAAAGTTGATGGCAAGTTGTAGGCGCGATGTATTTTTTTCAAAGTATGTAGTGTTTCTCGATGAAAAAAAAATATCATTGTTATTTCATTTGATTTTCACCATGTTCTTATTGCTATCTTATTTGATTTTCATCATATTTTTATTGCTATCTTATTTCATTTTTATCATATTATTTTTTGCAAAGCATGTCAGCATGTGATGATTAGATTATTGTTGGTTGTTTTTTTTTCATTTATTTTTTTCTCTACCTTGCAAAATGAGCTTTGATCCTTATTGTTATTGGTCTTTTAGATTCAATCATTTTATCTTTTTATTTTTTTGTTGAAATTTTTTAAATCAGGTTTATAGTTTAGTTTTTTCATTAATAACAACAAAAAAAAACAATTAATGTTAGTAATTATAATAATAGTGATAATAATTATAGTTTATAATAATGATGATGAAGCCGATTAAACGAGTAGTAGTAGTAGTAATAATAATAATAATAATAATTATAATGATAACAATAATGATGGTTGTGTATTTAAAAATAAAAAAAATATTATTGATATAAAATATCTTTATCCAAGGACTTGGAGGTAAGACTTTATTATACCTTAAGTAAGTTAACGCAAATGCTGATTTTATAACTAAGTATGAAATAAAGGAGATAATTAGGTAATAAATTTGAAATTATAATCTATTAAGGATGATGTTGTTGCTTCTAGCAAATTCAATGAGTTGTCTTAAAAAAATAAAAGTTGTCTTAACATCATGAGTGAAAAGAAAAAAAAAATGTCTTAGTAAAAACTAGGTTGTTGCTTACACTCTTGTTATAGCTTGGACAAAAATTTTTTGAAATGTAAAAGGATTAATATATAAATTATATAAAACTTTTCAACATTGTAATTAAACTTGGTATAATGATTCAAACCTGAAAACTCTAGACTCAACTATTTTGGATTTTAAATTAAATAATGTGAAAGTTGTTATGATATAACCATGTCAATTGGACATATTTAATAAAAAAAACAAATTATGTTTATTACAATAATACCTAGATGTATGTGCTTGAGAGAGGCCTGTACTTTTATAAAAAGATGAATTACCTATTATCCTCACTTTATATGAAAAATACTTAAAAGACATGTTGTTTATAGTTTACAACATGGAAATATTGTTCCTGAATCGAGCTCATGATTATAGACTAGACATCTCTACTAATCAAATGAGCTATGAAACAAATATTTTATTAAATGATATTTTTTTTAATTAGATTCATTGTTTATATAAATAGTTAAATCAATTTGAATTTTTTTAATCATTTTACTCTTATATATTTATTTGAATGAAATATATTTATTTGAATGAAATATTAATTTAACCTTTTGATTGATTAAAATGTGAAATGAATCAAACATTATCAATCATATAAGAATTACTAGAATTAGGCATTGAGAAATTTTACACGATTCATAGATTCATTTGAATAGCTAATGAGTGCAAAAAACCTCTTATGATGATAATTATACCAATTTTTCAAGAGAAACATGGTCAAGGAACATGCACTCATATAATGCATGCATATTTTATCTCATTGGTTCAGTAAACCAAGTTTGCCCAAGAAATAGTGCGCTCACATAGTATCCCAGGCTCAAATGAAAAACCATATGGATACGAGTTAGTCTTGAGGCTTCAAAGAAGAATGAACAATGGCAAGAAAAGTTCTACTTGAACCTCGGATATTCGAGTGAATTTTTTGTCCCATCATAGCCTTGAACTCATTTTTTTTTTGAATTAATTTTAAATATTGGGACGTGAGTCGTTTCCAGAAGGTATAAACCCAAACCCATCAATAGCCATGTTCATATATGTTTAGGTGTTCAGTCCTTATCATCCTTCTCATATTCAACAAGTGTTGGAAACTAAACAATTGATCAGTTAAGAGGAAAATCAATGGCTTATAAGTTGCTATCAATCATACCTTTATGCTAAGAAATTCAAGATTGAATGAATTAAGGAGAAATCGAGGCTCTTTGGTTGGGCATGAAATCGTGACTGCAGCAGGTGGAAAAATGGTCTTTCACTTTAAGTGTGACTTTGAAAATTTGAAGAAACTAATATCATGAAATTAGGAAACAAAAATTATATACATTTCTTCGAAAAAACACATGATTTATCTTCGGAGATTAATTGTTTTGATAGATACCTCCCTTGCTGTTCCATTAAGAAATCTCAGAGTAGGGTTCTTTTTGTGAGATGTAAAGGGATTTTAATTAGCGTAAGTGACTTTCAATCTTTGCAGTGCGTTATCCAACCATGCACTCTTTCACGCGCTCTAAAATACCCATGAGAAGATATGACGCTTGAGATTTACAGTGAAGAAAGCCGTGTAAACAAGGCTAATCACACAAAGCATGCAAAACCGCCATTGTTGAGTATTAGGAATGGTTAGCGCCGTACAGATAGAGGTGGATAAGATCCACAACTGGACTCCTCGTTGTGTAGCCGTTGCATGAAGAAGGCGCCATGCAGATTCAGGTCAACCTTTCAGTGTCTTCCTTCACGATATTTAAACAGAGGCGTCCGCAGAGTTCAAAGTTGCTGTATTTACCATGTCAAGTTTGGTCCGTAACAATTGGGTTTCGCCTAACAAAACTTGAAGAGCAATATATAAATACAATATTTTAAACCCTCTTCTTTTCTCTTCAGATGACCGTACATTATTAAACATTATTCAAGAAATAAGAGGAATACTCCCCAATTCAAAACTCAATCGGGTTTTTACTAAGGAATCTCTCTCTCTCTCTCTTCCTAATTAATGCACTGTTTACACTATTGCTAAATTCATTTTTAGAACAGGTTGGGAAGGTGTTTTCAAAATCATGTTTCTTTACTAAATGAATTTTTTTTTGTTTATTTTTATGTTTTTAGATAGTTTTGATATACTGGTATTAAAAATAATTTTTTAAAAATTAAAAATATTATTTTAATATATTTATAAATAAAAACACTTTAAAAAATAATTATTACCACACTTCTAAACATTTTTTTCTAAATCCCTTCTCATAGTAATATCATGGCTGAAAGTTTCACTTGAATAGATAGCTTTCCATGAAAAAATATGTAAAATATTCTACATTAAAAATAAGTAAAATAAGAAATTTTACAGTAACTGACATGCAGAGTCTGAATATAAATTAAAATGCTAATAAGTCATTAAGGCAAGCTCCATTTATTTATTATTATTTTTTTTTGCAAAAATCCCAACCCTAAGTTGATTAGGGTTAAAAAATATCTATCCCAGTAAAGTTAGGCTCGAAGGCCCCACTGGATGCTCGAGATCCATTTCATGAAAGGTTTAGGCCTAGGTGTAAGCCCGATTGGCTAGGCCAGCCAGAGCCCAGTCCAAGAAAAAAAATACTGGGCCCACGAACACCTCTGAATCCTCCGGATTCAGACATTTTCTGTTTCCTGCCTTGTACTAATTTTTGCAATGTAAACACTTTGCAGTTTCATAAAAGTGACATCTGCCCATGCAAAGCCACATGGCAAATAGTAAAATTTTAGGAGTCCGTGGAATAGTTAATTTGATTTCAAACCCAGCTGGGGGTCAGGTTTGCTTCCTTTTTTATTATGGTGAATTTGAATCAACGTAAAAAAAATAATTCATTCTTTTAAAATAATTTATTGAGATGATGTGGGAGATAAGCTCTTCAGATCATTTTACGAGGGAATATAGTTTTAACAAGTTAGGTGAAATGCATCACTCACCCATAAATTTTTTATTTGTGTGTGTGTGTATATATATATATATATATAACATAAAGTTAAAGGTATTAAGTATGACTGTAACACCAAGTTTTGAATATAACTTTAATACCAATACTCTAGATATAACAATAATATTTATAATATAAATAATAATATTTAACTTGTTAACTTAAATTCTTATATTTTATAAATTTTTCAAACTAGTTTTTCTTTAATAATAATAATAATAATAGTATTTAAAAAAATATAAATGATAACAATAACAATTTTTATTTTTATCCTTCAAATTAAATTTAAGGTTGCTTTTCAATATTTATAATAAATTTATTAATTATTTTATAAATAATATTATTAATAATAATAATTTTCATATTAATACTTTTAATTATAATAAAAATAATAAAATTTATAACACAAATAATAAAATTTAAAAGCCTAAGATTCAAGAACCTTGAGTCCTAAAATTGGATCCAAGAGAATTGAATCCGAAAGCAGGACCCAAGCGAAACGAATCCTAACACAAAACCCATTAATCTTGGGTTTTGAATCATCACTTGTTATCCTTGGGTTCTAATGCAGAACTAGAATTGGATCCGAACTTAGGACCCAATAGTTTTGGGCCGTAATGCAAAACCCAAAAAAATTAGGTTTTGATGGCAAATCCAAGCGAAGTGGTCCTATTACCGAATCTATTAACCCTAAGTTACGACGCATGATGTAAGACAATTAGGTTTACACCAAGTGCTTTTAGCTCTCTAAACTTATTGGGTTTTATTGTGTAGCTTGACTCAAAACTACTTTTGATCCTGCCCCTAACAGGACCCAACTCTAATAGGTCCCTTGATGGGCAAAACCCAACACATGATTTATTTTTATATTAAATAATATATAATTCAAAAATACTAAATAAAAAAATTTAAAAACAATAGAACATTGATAAAACTTTAAATCTCATACACTAATGTTATAAAATTAAAATAACTTCTATTATCCAAAATAAAATTATATTATAGTATTTATAAATTATTTTTTAATTGATTTTATTGTTCAACAATTCTCTTCTATAATACAAATATATAAAATATATGATGTGAATAAAAAATTTATGGTGAGCTCCATCAACTTTAATATGATAACATTAGAGAAAAAAATTGAAAAAGTTTTTTAAAGACTCTTTTAAACTCAAAAATAAACTTGCTTTAATAAGAAAATTCAACAACATCCTCAAATCAATAAAAAAATATAATCATCCAACTTTTAAATAATATAAAAAGATTCCCATCAATTTATTTTCTCTAAACATGAGAGAAAAAAAAATTAAAAGTATTATGTCTTGTTATGAGCAAAACTCAATACTAATAGGTTCTGCTCGTAGTAGGAACTAAGGCTAATGGGTCTAATTATAGCTGAACCCAAAGCTATTTTGGGTCTGTCTTGGGGCCAATTTGAATGGGTCTTGCTAGACAGGACTCACTTTAATATATTTTTCTTGAGTTTGGCTGTATAGCTAGATTTAGTTTTAATATATTTAAAAAAATACAAAAACATCAAAAACATTAATTTGAAGTAAAGAGAATAAAAAATTGCAGCTAGACTCAGTCTTAATATATTTAAAAATATAAAAATATTAATTTGAATTAAAGAGAACAAAAAAAAATTGAGTTTTTTTTCAAAGTATTATTGAAATGCAAAAACAAAGATTTTTTAATAAGAAAATTCAACCTAGTCTAAAATAAAAAAAAATTATTATCATCCAACTTTTGTATAATATCAAAAAAGTCACATTAATTTATTTCCTTCTTACAATATAAAAAAAATCAATAAGAGAAAAGATATAAAATTTCAAGAGGTAGAAAATAAAATTGAAAATATCTTAAAATATTTTTTTTAAATATATTGAGATAATGTTTTTTGTTTTTTTAATCTATGTTTTTATATAATCACATTAAAATAATACAAAAACATCTTAATGTGAATTAAGCAAAAAATATTAATTTAAAATAAAGAAAAGAAATAAAAGAAATTTCATTTTTTTTTTCAAAGCATTTTTTTTAAAAGAATTGTTTTAATAAAAAAATTCAACTTAACCTAAAAAAACTCATCATCACTTAATTTTTCTAGAATATAAAAAAAAAATTCATCAATTTTTTTTTATTGTATGATAAATAAATTTAAATCAGAATTCCAAATCTAATATCCTTAGGTTTGATTATGGAGCCCAACCTAACATTTTTTGGCATGATTGCACAACAAAATTCAAGATCAATGGGTTTGGCTGGACAACAAGACTTGACAACTTTGAGCTTAATTGTCAAGTCAGAATCGGTAACTTTTAATAGAGAAGACAACTGTACCAGGGGCATGAGCTACAGGCTAGTTTGCTTAGGTCTATAATCAGGTATACCTGTCTAGCCTTAGAGCCCAAGGCATGATAGACTCAGCATCAAGTGTCTATAACCCTACTATACTCAATTAAAATTAAAATTGATTTTTTTTTATTATTTATCTCTTTAATGTTAAATGTACCCTAATAAAAAAACAACCTCACCTTCATCCTGTAGTCTTTTTAACTCTACGTGCAACTACAGCTTTATCATTATAGAAATTCAATTTACTGTGTATTGTGTCTAAGTAAATAATAATAGAGATATTAATCCTTTTGAGTATAATATTGTATAATTTACGTGCAAGTTAGTTTGAGAACATCCTTAAATGTCCAATAAAGATAGAAATTTAATTTCAAACCCAACGTTTTGTTTTAATGATTTTTATTTTAAAAGATTTTCACGATCGAAACCTTATTTTGTATGTATGGGTTCTTATAGAAACATAACAAAAAGTGAGAAAATACTATAAAAGGGAGAGTTTTTCATTAGTTATATATATTCATGACGAGGTACATCCATATTAAAAAAAAAAAACATTCTTGATTATTGATTATCCATATACATTTTTATTTTTTTACCAATGTACGTATCTGTCTCTACGGGGTGCTCTATTCATCCCATTTTCTTCTTAACTTGCATTGGCTTTTACAGTGAAATACCGTTGTTTTTTTTTTATTATTATTAATTATATGTTGATGTTATAAAACTTGATCCGACCACTCGAATCTTTAGAGTCTCAGATCATAATTTTCTTAGTACTGAATCAATAGTTTGTTAGAAAACGCTCCCTATTTTTTTTTTAAGGAATGTAATTATTTGCGCGCTACTAAAATTTGTCGGGCAAGTTGTCATAAACTCTGTCTCGCACACACACACACTGATGAAAATGCTACTTGAATGGGATGGAAGAGGGTGTCCGTTGTTGAATTACAATAATATTTAATTTGATCCAGAGTCTAAGCTGGAGCTTCTAATTAGTGATTAATTAATCCGATATTAAATAATACAATATTACTAGCATGCTTGGAGAAAAGTATACATGTTGCATATTAATTCTTTAATCGGGTGGTAGGTGGAATGTCTTTCTCGAAGTATATGATAACTGTCTCAACTTTCAATATATAAAACTTAAAGTAATCTTGCAGATGAACAAGGCACATTTTGCTAGTTCTTGCAAGCAATTAAGTCTAGACAAATCTTATTAAGATCAACATTGCTCACTGAATTTAAGGCGGTAATAGAGCAATATATGCTCACCGAACTCCATTTTTTATGCTTGTGGCGACATCTGATCACTGTATAAACATGAGTTGGAGGTTAGAGGCATGAAGCAGCCATTGAACGTAAAACTTGCCAGATTTTTTTAATTTGATTTGTATTCAGAATCACAGGTTTAAATCTTTTCTAAAATGAAGCTAAGACGTTTTATAAAATGAAGGGAGCTGATGTTTTGGGATGATTTTCTCTCTTATTTTCTAATGAACTCTATGAGAACTTGATGTCAAGGTGATCTCAAGAATTAATTTCTATTCATGATTTGGCTACACCTATAGTGTTAAATCAGCTTATAGCCCATCTATAATCGACCATGCTGTATCTTTACCAACTAGCTAATGGAGTCTTGATTAACTCTTTTAGAAATAATTATCAGCACTGTACAATTATCAAAGATTAGAGATAATGGACGCATATGTACAGCAGTATTAGGAAGATTAAGTGCTAAAACTGATAGTGAGTAGTGACCCCTTAAAAGGAAATCACGAAGCTTTATAAGTTAGCTGAACTGTCAAAATCATTCACCATTACTAAATGCTCAAGACATCGTAATGGGATTGAAAATGATTAACAATGGAGATTAATGCAGATGTCGTTGTTTGCTAAACGAGAGAGATGATATCTACACACACACACACACACACAGAGTCGAGAGCATGGGGAATCAACCAACTGACTGTTGTTCACTATAATTAATTGAAGCACTCTCTTTCTCTAGGAGCATGTCTATATATTTTAGTCAAGATAAAATGGAGTTAGTTTTAATAATAAGCATGGAATGCAAGAAAAGTCTATCAAACGAATACTTACAGGTTACTTCACTTCACCTGCTTCGAGTTGGATAACACGTCATGATGTTCTAAGAACATGAAGGGACGCCGTGAAAAAGTCTGCTAATGAATGCTTGGTAGCTGTTAAGGCTGCTGATGATAATAAGACTAAGCCATAAATCTAGTACACGTTTTGTAACAAAGATAAAGAAAGAAAACCCCTTTAGTTATTAATTATTAGATTTAAATTTACAAACCACATACTAATTTGATTTAGCTATTTTAAGCAAAGACTATTGTGATGTGTACAAGTTTCTCCTGAAATGCACAGCACACAAGTTATGATATCATCAGAATACATGCATGGAGAGTTAATTATAAATTCAATTCAATGCAAGAAGTTCGAGGGACAAAAGTCACATTTATAAACTTGAATGGGATAGATATCAATTGAAATGTGAGGAAGATATTAGTTGAGTGAATGAATCTAACTTTAAAAATTAAAGAGTGTAAATCCAACTTGATCGATGATGATAGCAATAAGACTGCTGTCAAAGTAGACAAGTTAGCCCGAAATAGTTTAAATATAAATATATATACATATAAAAGAGAGAGAGAGAGAGAAAGAGGGAGGGAGGGAGGGAGGCAGAAGAGATGCAAAGGTTAAGAGATAAAAAACAAGAGAGGTAGAAGCCTATCTAGTTTGTCCAATTCAACAAACCTTCTGAACTTTAAAATAAATCTAGGGCTATATATGAGAAAATCTGGACTTCAATCATAGAGCTAGATGGGGGTAAAATTAGCCGAAAAAATGAGTTTTGATTTGGCTGATATCCAACTGGCTATTCATTTACTTTTTTTTAAAAAAAAAGAAGAAGAAGAAGAAGGGAGAAGAGATATATACAGAGGTTAAGAGGGAAAAACAAACAAACAAGAGAGGTAGAAGCCTATCTAGTTTGTTCAGTTCAACAAACCTTCTTAACTTCAAAATAAATCTAGGGTTATTCATGAAAGAATCATATCAGTAGACTTCAGTCATAGAGCTAGATGGTGTAAAATTAGCTGAAAAAATGAATTCTAAATTTTCAGGCTATCCAACTAGCTTTGTTGTAAATATTTTTATATATTTAGGATACGTTTCATCATTGATGAAATTATTTGTACTATTCTTGATGTTGAATCTTTTCGTCAAAGAGAAACGGCATCTAGCTAAGAAAGCAACATAGGCATACACATCTTGCATATATAATAACAATTTTTTAATTTTTCTCTGAGATGAATTTAAAGGTAAATGGAGTGTGCTTTAGAAGCATATTTTAGATTGATTTTTCCCTATAACACCTCTGTAAATTTTGTTTGAGAAGTCAATGATGCCGTCCAACAAAATTGGAACTCGGAAGGGCAGTGCTATCCTCAATCTTTTTACCTTAACTACATGCATGTTTGCCCTTTGGTCTATCATCGATTCAAATTCAGTCCAAATTTTATTTCTACAGACTTCAACAGCAGCCCCTAATGATTTTTTCCGGCGGCGGTGGAATATTTAACATAGGCATGCGACCTGGGCACGATACTGCCACAAAATTGAGATTTTAGACTGGCTGTTTTGTTTTTTTTTTTTTTTGATTAACGTGGGTGTCCGGGCCAGCTTTCGCGCACCACGACTAATCCCACGGGCCCTGAAGTTAACGACCATGTAAGCCTCCAGTGGCCATCATATGAGCAACCAAGGACTCGAACCTGAGACCACAGAGGGAGCAAACCCCTTAATCTCAAATCCTTACCACTTGACCACCACCTAAATGGTTGACTGTTTTGTTTTTAATATCGCAGAGAAGAGGGTTAGATTTTTAATTGGAAAAAAGAAAGAAAGAAAGAAAGAAAACGCTACGTACTCACTGGTGGGGGTGCCGCCAGAGCGTTGAAAGTTTGGTGTCAGCATTATGACCGTATGAATCATAAAGTTTTCTATATCACGACAACTCTACTCCATTTTTTTTTTCGTTAATATTCCTCTATTTGTTGCCAGAGGGCCGTTTAAGGGAAAATATTAAATGAAGCTAGCATCACTGTCAACTACCACATAACAAAAAGCATTTATTCAGAGCAGCAAAATGGGAAACCATGGATAGCCAGAGTTCATACATGCAAAATTAAGGTCAGGAAGGTTGGAAAGGGAAATGGATGGGATGGAGTCAAAGTAGTTTGTTGAGGATTTTCAAGGGTCCTTCTGATGTTAAAATAGGGTGTGGTTGGGGAAGATAGGAGTGGGGTTGCTTGTATATTTCTCTTGGGAAGGTGAGAGGAAAAGGTGTATTATGGTTTTCATACAAGGACATTTGAAGAAAAACAGAGATTTAGCTATGCAAGTAACTGAAGTGCTTTGCATTTACTGTTTGAAAGCTACCTCAAACCCTTCCACAAACACACTTCTTGTAATAAACACACACAACACTTGTAGCGTGAGAGAGGAAGGAGTGAATAGGGAGTAGTATATATGCCACTCAAGACGAAATATATATATTATACAGAAAAATAAAACCTCTGAACTGTCTCTGCTAAGCTAGTTCCTGGATCCGGACGACCATTTTAGTTAATTTCAAGTTTTCAAAAGAACATTAGATGTTGATATATTGATAGATATTAATGTGACTTGCCCTAAACATAGCATATGATACAAATTTAAGGGAACTAGGCCACGAATTTACCTGTTGACCAGTGGAGTAGCTTTCACTAGTATGCTGGCGATGAATCTATATATGGTCATTTCCCAAGCTGACTCCACAAAGCTACATTTTAGCAATCGTTCTATTGATTTGATAAGCTTTGCGGTATACCCCATGCATGTATGCGCTGTCTAATGTGGACTGGGTACTAAGCACCATCCCATGTTTCTTTCCAGTCGAGTAGGCATGTTGATTTTAAGATTACAGTGCAGTCAATACATGTAACATCTAACTTAACTTTTTCCCTAATTTTGTGGTGACCTATCATGGATTACATTTCAACAATCAAGATTTTTATGAACTTCTTGGCTTTTTTGGGTCGTTTTCAAATTCGAGATATCAGCTCCACTCGGGACACTCCCATATTGCAAGTTTACTTTATGAAGTTATCTTCGATCCATCCTTCAATTTAGACAGTTCATCTCTATAATTTGGAGAATGATTAATTAATTTGATGACGATGGGCAACTAGCCAGATCTTTCTTGTCCTTTTTTTTTTTTTGAAAAAACTCTAATCGATGATTTTCCTCTATTACTCTAAGCTGGTGGCATGGATTAAAAGCTATGTTTGATTTATAACAATAACATCAAAATATATATTTTTTGTAGATCATTAATTCCTATCTATATTAATTGCGTTACATTTTTTGCTATAATAATTTTATAAGTTGACTAGGAAAAAAAATTATGGAATTGATTAAGTAATTGAATTCCATCCAAAAACTTGAGCATGCACTAAAATATCCTATATAAAAAAAAATGTTCAAACCCAAGATATATTAAGACAGTTGATACCTAATCTTATAAGATACGTTTTGAGACTTATTGGATGCTAGAAATAAATTCATGAGAGATGAAAATTGGGTTGAGCTGAGCTATAACAAACAATATTTTGCAAGGGGGAGAATGCACTTTAATATTTTACAAGTTATATTAAAGTTGTTGATATCTAACCTTGTAAGATGCGTTTTGAGAGTTGTTAGATGCTAGAAATAAAATCATGAGGTATGAAAATTAGGTTGGACTCAGCTATAGCATACAATATTTTGCAAGAGGGAGTGAACTAGGCCTTACACGTAGTATCAAAGTTGATAATGACTCGTTCTTAAAGTGAGTGAATTGTAATATACTACATCGAAAAAAAAAATTCAAAATCATGGCATATTAAGATAGTTGATATCTAACTTTGTAGGTCGTGTTTTGAAACTTGTGAACCGAGTTAAGTCATAACACATAATATTCTGCAAGAAGAAGAAGTGAATCGGGTTTTTCATGCACAATTTTTCTTCTGATCATAATAATTTCTCTAATGTATATAACCATTCATGACATATCTTTAAGTTATCATGATATATATCATACGTGAGCATGTGGCATGCAGAAATTCTCCAATTTGACTTTATTGCTATTTTTGATATATTGATCGTTGCAGATGGTATAATTAATTGGCACTGTTCTAACAAAAATGCAAATCTAAAGTCAAGCCTTGCGAATCAACATACCTTCAACTTCCTCCAAAAAGAAAAGGAGAAAAAAGGAGGGATCATGTTTGTATATCTTTTCAGAGTAATAAATATTTTAATCATAATTAATCTCTATCTTCTAAAACTCGTGCACAATCAAATTTCAAACCAACCAGAACAAGAAATTAATGAAGTGAAAATTGCTATAAATATTGATATGCCAATGCAATAATTCTAGTATCACTGTAAAGTAGTTATTGAAAAAACCAAACCTAAATACCAGGTTGTGTTTCAACAAGTCAAATTAATCGGTGTAGTTTCATCAACTAATCTGTTATTGTGTTTGAAAAGAGTAAAAAATATTTAGAGGAATTGAAAGTATACATAGACCTGATAAATTGGCACATCAACCACCACTTCCGTCTAGATACAGATTTTGTTATACCCACCAAATCTTGATGTATAGTTTACTTGATAAGTGCTTATGATATTGGTAATGAATTGCTATTAATTTTTTAGGTACATTTAGATGGGCTAGCAAGCTCTCACCAAGTGTTTGATTTCGCGGGGTATAATATCCCAATCATCCTCGGAGTTGTATAATGATGAGTGCACAAAATCTTTCAACGTTTGTATTTGACTTGCCATCGGCATGGGGAGTCCAGGAAATTGCAGACGACGGTTTGCCCATACTTTTCTTCATGCTGTACTTACACGGCATTTGATAGATAACCCTCAAGACTACCCTCTTGAAAAAACTCAGTTAAAGATATCCTTCTATTCAACATCCAGCAAAAATATTTCAGCAAACCTCTCATCATGTCCCTATCTATTTCCTAACCACCACGTTTTTTTATAGCATTTTCTATGCTTTCCGAGACATATATGCAGATGCTGTCACCCGTTTGAGCCTTGTAGATTTGCATATTCCTATATGCATGCATAACTTATATCGAAATCAAGACCTTTTGGATGACGGAATGATACAGCATTGCTAAGTAGAAATTAATGATTGTTTACTGTGGTCATCATAAACCCTTCCCTGGAGCTGGCCTGACCAGATTACTTAAAAGCTTTTCTCAAATTAGTTTACGGGGTGACAAATTCTTTTGGTAAACTCATCTGGTTGAAACTAAACACCATTTAGGTTGCTAAAAGTAGAGAAATCTTCATAAAAAGATGTTAAAATGGACAAGCTTTGCAAGCCTCACCCTGGTAAATTGTAGCTTAATTATCTTAAAGATTGATCAACCATATTGGTGAAGGCTGAGCGTAGGAAATCGGTTTACATTTACAAGAGAGAGCTTTCTCTTAATGTATTTCAAAGTTTGGTGGACCTCGATCTTGATGTTTTATACTCCAATTTTCTCCTATTATAGATGGTTAATTTATCGTGCATCTGTCCTATTGCTAATCCACCTTTGAACTTGATTAATCATCTAATTGAGATGACTTATTTGTTCAGAAAACGATTGTTTAGAGGGACTATCAGCGAATTTCTTTTCATCAACTATCATTCAATCTATCTGTTTAGATCCATTTGGATGTGTCAACTAATTTTCTCTAAATTAATATTTCAGCGCGCTAAAAATTGAAGGATACTCTTGCAAACATATGCTAAGCTGGGTAAGTGGAATTGTAATTTGGTCTTTGGATTCCTTAAACATCACGAATTCTAGCTACAATCTAGACAAAAGTAGATGTAAAAGGTTTAAATGTTGTTTCGCACCTCTCATGATCATGAACACAAGAATATAATCAACCTTTCCGGGTATTAAAGTAATGATTTCATCTCTTCTCAAACCAATCCCTCTAATCATTATTTTATTTGTTGTTTTGGTTTTAATACAAGGATTTCCCCTTTCCCCTAATGAGCTGCGCTACAAGACACATATGGATGCTTTAAACTGTTATGGAAAGGATCTGCTACTCCCTGGATTGAAATGTTCCCGTGGCTTTTACTCCAACATCAAATAAATACAAAGCATTTTCTTATATATAAGCGACTTTTTAATCTCAGTCAAGCAGTTTCTCCTATTTACGATACTGATATAAGGACTGTGACTCACCTTTTTCTTCATTGCTTGCATCTTGGTGTCTTTGACAGCGTTTCATGAAATGGCTAGGCATTAGTCAGTGCATAACAGAGTCTATTGATCAAGTTATTTTGCAATGGAGCGATATAGTAAAATGCAGATTCCAGCGAAAAGCACTTACTATGTTGTCTTTTGGGATTTTGTGGAACATTTGAAATGCAAGAAACAAACTGATTTTTTAGGATATTATACGGTTTAGAATACAATGTTTGAGCTTATTCTTCATCGTTTGTGTCTCTAGTTGAAGGAGATGAGTATACTGCATGTTATACAATCCAAACTCCAAAGTCTTGCTATTGGCACCCCTAGATCAACCAACTCATACAAATTGGTGGTGTCTTCCAGGATCTTTTTCTAAACAGCCCCAGCTGATGCCGTTTCCAGGAAACCAACAGTAGACGGTACCATAGATAATGATCTTCAAACCCCAAAAAATAGCTTCAATAACTTCGACAGAACCAGTTTTTGACTTTTTAGTACATGGCAGTAGTCAATTTAAGAAGAAGCAACAAACATTATAGAGATTTATGATCATGGAAATCGAAGTTGAAACCAACTCCATCAAAACTCCTCAGCAAATGTTTTAATCCCAGCCCTTTTATTATCAAAACATCGTCACAATATCACATCCAAGCCACAAACTCATAGATTCTCGAAACTCTTTGTTGCGCAAGGTGGTCTGCCATGTAATTTGCTATCCTTCTAGCATGTGTGAAATTTACAGCATAAGAAAATTTAGAAGTTGTTGGTAATACCATGTTCTGTTACCTGGTCTGCAATATATGGGCCTCTATATTTTTATAACTAATTATGAGGATGGAATTTAATTTAAAGAGCACCCATCGCCTCCTGTTTGGCCAACCAATTAGACCGTACGTAGTCACGCATTGCCAAGCCAGGCCAATTTTCGTTTGCATATAGCAACGATCAATTTAATTAAGATCCCATCAATTCTTGTGTTTCCGCTAATTAACTTCTTATTGACAGGTATTAGGAAAGAAGTCTTTGCGAATAGGGAGAGCTGTCTCTTCAGTACACACTATTATCAAGGTACCCAATAACTAATCAATGGGGTTTGTTTGATTTAACGTAGTACCATGGCTTGAAATGGTAAATATGAAAAAAAAAAGAGAGGTAAAAAAAGAGACAAAAAAAAAGTGAGAAGAAGAAGTTCACCGGGGTAATAGCATATGTTAACAAGAAAGAGTCATTGGTTCTGCAGGTATACTAGGGCTTAAAGTGTCGTGTAAAACCAACAAAAGTGACTTGCCACCTATAACCCTAAACCAACCCTCCCGCTTTCTTATTCTGTTGGTGCTCCTTTCCTATGCATCTATATATCTTCTTGTGGACTTCTTTCTGGTGTGTTTGATGATAAGGAATTCAAAGCTAGATAGATAGGGGTAAAAAGAACTGTTAGCCATCCATGGAGGAATCTTTGGCTGGTAATTCGAGTGATGATGCGAAGAGTACTGCTTGCCCTAGAGGTCACTGGAGACCTGCTGAGGACGACAAACTCAGGCAACTTGTTGAACAATATGGTCCACAAAACTGGAATTCTATTGCAGAGAAGCTCCATGGAAGATCAGGTAAATTATATGCAATTTTAAAATTATTTTTTGATAAATCAGGTGAATATCATTAAGACAAACACGTTAGAATCAATCTGAAATCGATGCTTAATTTAAAGATAACATATAAGGAAAAAATATTGCAAGGATCATTAAACTCAAACAGTATACGCATATCTTAATTTTATTTTATCTTGTTACATGAAACGGACTTCCAATTTCTAAAAAATTAAGATCGAGATGGATTCTTTGCTTGAGTAACTAACAGATATCAATGATACGTCTCTCTAAACGTGTGTAGGACTTCCGGATCATGCTAGATATAATTTTACCATTTTCATTTCTTTTCTTTTTCTTTGATAGAGGTAATTTTACCAGCTTATGATTGAATTATTAATGTCTTGTATATATGCGGCCAGCTTGAGAAACTCTCTAGACTCCTATCTCGTGACATGGGAGATAAAATTCTACCAAGCATAATGATGGCTCTCTCTCTCTCTCTCTCTCTCTCTCTTTCAGGGAAGAGTTGCAGATTGAGGTGGTTTAATCAACTTGATCCTAGAATCAACAGGAGACCTTTCAGTGAAGAGGAAGAAGAGAGACTACTAGCAGCTCATCGCATTCATGGAAACAAATGGGCACTAATAGCCAGACTATTTCCAGGTCGAACAGATAATGCTGTGAAAAATCATTGGCATGTCATAATGGCAAGAAAGCAAAGGGAACAGTCCAAGCTATGTGGAAAGAGAAGTTATCAAGATAATCTAAGTGAATCCAATGCCACTAATAGTTCACATGCAGGGAAATCAAGAGCACAAGATGTCTTCAATTCAAGAATTGGATTTGATGACTCTAGAGTCTTGGAATTTCGAAACCCCGGTAAAGATGGGATATTGTCAGTATCTCCTTCAGGTTCTTCACCTTCTTGGAATTTCGCCCCATCAACAATAGCAGCTTCAAACAATTCTTCTTCGGTGGATTTATCGAGAAGGGAAGGAAGAGATAACTACTTCAATTCAAGTTTATTTTGCACCACCGAGAGCTCCAAATTAATCTCCGATCAACCTATTTATAGATACTATATGAATTCTTCGGTATGTGGCAGCTACCGGAATTCAAGTATATTCGGGCTTCCAAACTATAGAAGGGTTGTTCCAAGTCCTTTTGGATCATACCTTAAACTTGGAGATGATTATGAAAACGACGGAATGATCAAGAAAGAGTTGGCAAGTTGCCATAATTCAGCAACATTAAAGAATTTAAGAGCGACGAGTAATCATCAAGAGAAAGGAGATCATGAATCTATCAAACACAAGGATGTTCCTTTCATAGATTTTCTTGGTGTGGGTATATCTTCTTGATCACCCAAAAGGACTCTAATTAAATTTTGTCATATCTATGATAGTTTAGTGCTTACACTTTCTTATGATCTTGTGAAAAATGTTGACGGCATGAAAATTAAGTAGCAACGTCAGTATTGTAGCTTTCATGTGAATTATACACGGCAACAATTCCTACCTTAGCTGCTATATTGTTTGATACATAATAGATCATATATACTGCAAGATTCAAGCGTAATACCGTCTGATGTAGACAACCATGTGGATTGCAAGACATTCTTGATCTTCTCTAGGTCAGAGATATCAAGATCACAAATATATAGTGTGTACATATGTATTAAAAAAAAAACATTTATGTATCCTTAAACATTAATTTGTTTACTTTGTCCTGTTTTCATCGATGCATTAATATGTTTTATAAAGACAATTACAAATATATAATTTTTAACTGTCACAAAGCAGAAGTGGAAAAGGAAAATCTTTCTCGCAAAGAACTCCCACACATCATCTGAAATTAATGTTTTTGAACTTGAGCTCCATTGTTTTATCTTAAAAAACTAGTTTTCGAAAAATACTTTAATACATCGTGCCAATGTATTAGACCAAAGTGCATGGTCTGTTGAGACACCATAGAGTAGAAAAATAGATCTCGCATCAAGTTTCCAAACTTAATGATCTGCAATTTATCACTAATTATTCCATGTTTTTGAAAATTAACGAAAATATTCGTCAATAATATATGTGATTTTTAACATAAACTAAGTTATAACAGGAATTCTGATAGATCGATGATATCCAACTAAAGACTTGCAATGACTTCACTTTTTTAGATTCTTATCAACCTCAACAAGGACATGCATGCCATGTCCCGTGATGGTCGTAATTTGAGGATTCTAGCAAAGATATTGACAATGCTAGGTTTGTATGGTAATTTCCTTTTCTTCGTGTGTTCTATATTATAGGGAGATGCCACACGAATTAAGCTGAGAAATAGAATATTTTAACCTTGCCTCCTTTTTCATAATGATTCTTATTTATAAATAAATTAAAATAATTTTTTATTTTTTAAAATTTATTTTTGACGTCAGCACATTAAAATAATTTAGAAATACTAAAAAATATTTTTTAAAAAATAAATTTAAAACAAAAAAATATTTTAATCATAATGCTGATTTTCAAGCATTAATATTATTGGTAAGAAACTCACCTTTAATTTGTCCCAGCTATTAGCTATTTTAAAGATATAATATTAATGGAAATTATATAAATTAATATTTTTATTTTTTATAATTATTTTTATAATTTTATTATTTAATATTCAGTTGATTAAAAATTATATTTTATAATTTATTTTATTTACTTTTTATTATATTATTTTCATCTTATGATGTAGAAATAATACTTAACAAATTAATGTTAATTAACTCAAGTTTTTTTTTTGTTTTTTTTTAATTTTATTATTTAATATTAAATTAATTAAAAATTAAAATTTATAAAAAAATATTTAATTTTCTACAGAATATCTCTTGGATTCTATAAATGCTTCTTCGTTATCTGAACCCGAACCATTCGACACCAGGGTCAAACTCCAGGTCAAAAGGCAAACGTAAAGCACTCAGGGTGATAATGCCGACGAAGATGATGACGTCAACGCGGATACACTGTTTCATTGAAGATGACGAGATAATGGTAATGCTAAGATGCTCCCTCAGTTGCTATTGTCGAGAAAACTTGACATTCAGTGCTGGTTTTATTTTGGGATATGCTCTCTCCGCTGATCTCCTCGACAAACCCGACTTTCGCCTCCTAACATTCGTGAGCCGCTCTCCCTGATCATTTAATTAGTTGCAATTGTTTAGGGATTATATATATATATATATATATCAGTTTGGTTTTGCAGGCCATTAAAAATGGCTACCACTTCTAAGACGGTGTTTGCGGTGGCTCCCCTCATACCGATTATTGCTGATACATATGTTTAAAGTTTTTGGGTATTTATTAGCTTGGTAACATAATTACTTCTGATTATGGATAATCAGCATGTATTAAAAATGTTAAAAGAAGAAGAAGAAGATACAAGTGATTGGTTATACTATGCAAACCAATATTACATTTACCCATTTATTATCATCTAATTTTCTCATGTCTTAGAATTTTTATTGCACTGCTTCCTGTTTCAATATCCTGTGAACCTAATCCCAGAAAAGCTTAGTATATATCCTGTAAATAATAGTTTGAATATTCTAGTTCTATATTTCCTTTCCATTTTGAGATGTAATGGGTTCATGTGAGCTCCATTCTGGATGTCTGCTGCATTGAAAATGAAGCAATTAATAGCTTCTTCTTCTTCTTCTTCTTTTTCACTCCTTTTAGTTTCAAGTATCAAAATGGGTTTGTTTGTCAAAAAGGTTGGATAGGATAAATGAAACAACGGATGTAAACCCATCAATCTAGTTGTTGGGTTGGCTAATAAAGGATTAAAGTCCATCCAAAATTGAGACAAGTGAGGAAGGATACAAGGGTTCCTTGCAATGCTTCCTTGGCTCCGCTCCCTATCCTTCTTATCAAACAAAGGAAACATCCTCTTCCCTTAATCCTGACAAACACAACCAGAGACTTTTCAACTAATTATTTGCTCCAGTTCACGATCCTAGCATGTATATTTATATTTAAGATTAAACAAAATAAATAATAATTATTATTTATTAAAATACTGTAAAAGTATTTCAATGAGTCTTTTTAAAATTCCAACACCACCATTTTATTTGTATAAACACTTTAAAACAAGGTCCAACAAATTAAGGAAATAATACTCAATTATCTCTCTATAAAGACTAAACTTAAGCTATAGATAAGAAGAAAATTTAGAGATAAAGTAAAGTTTAAAAAAATCATAAGAGTTAAGCTAGAAAAATAGTTGAAGAAGAGTGATGAATTTCTACAAAAATTATGTCTAAAATAGTGTTGAAAAACTAACCTTAAACACTTTTCTTAAACCTCTATTTATAAAGTATTTTAAGAACCAAAAGCTAATGGAACTCTCTTACTAATAGCTTTGATTATCCACTATAAAACATAATTAAACTTGAATATCTTTTTATTTAAGTCATGTAATTTTTGAGTTGAAAAATCTATTAAGGTATTGTTGAAAGAGTTTTGCAAAAACTATCAAATTCTAATATTTATAGTTTGGACAAACAAATAGATTGAAAGAAATATTTTTTTATGGGTCAAACCCAAATTTAAATTTTATTTGAGAAAAAATAATTTTTTATAACTTAAAATATTATTTTATAATAAACTCTAGATACACATAGAGAAACACAAGTTACTTCTATGTGTTAGTTTAATTCTAAAGCTCATTTTTCTTAGATCCTCTCCTTTTAAAACTTGGGTGTCTTTTAGGCTCCATATTAAAACTTCGCCTTCCCACTAAATAAGCCACAAGAACATAAAAAACTTTTTTTATTTTCAATATAGAATATAGTTTTAGTGGGTTTTGAGTTTTACCAAAACATGGCACCTAGAAGCATTAAAAAAAACCTAACCCATTTATAATATTTTTATTATCTCAAATAATATGGATATTATAAATAATAATAGGTCAAAAAATCTAAAAAATATATATCATAGATTAAGTAGCAAGTTGTGATTTTTTTTAAACCCACGCAACACAACCCAACCCTTATACTCTACAACCACAAATTTAATTTATTATATATATATATATGCAATTAAATCTTGTTTTAGTTAATTGATTCAGTTGATATATTAGGTTGGGATGTATATAGGGTTTTCTCATTCAAGTTCCGTGATAAAAAAAACATTAAAATGGACAACATGCTCCCATGTTGTCCATTTTAATCTTTTAAGCATGCAATCATGTTAACACTTAGGAATATAAAATGATATGGTCTGAAGGCAAAATATTTAGGTAATGAGTGTGGCGTCGTGAAAACTTCAAACATATGTTCCAAGACAACATTCAATACACCTTGCTTCCCCAAATATGGTGGTTTAGCATGTGCCAACAGACAGGAAACGCTTAAGTGCCAACGAGATGTGTTCTTTCTCTTTTCTTTATTTTTTTCTCTTCCTCAACAAACTTGCTGGGCATTGCAAAAAATAAAAAGTTTTATTATTTTGTTTATTAAATCAAATTAGATCTTTAATTCTTTTGACTTATAAAACTTTAGCAAGCAGAATGAACCTCAAAGATAAATAAAAGAAAATATATAATATGAAAAGGATACTCGGGGTAAAAACATTTGTATAAGCATCAATAATTTGTTTCTTATAAAAAAAAATATGGCTTTCTTGCTTTAGTATTTAATTAATGTTAATTGCTTTTTTATTTAATTTTTAAATTTATATATTTATCAATTTATTTTATTAAATACAAACATGATCTTTCAATTCTTTAATTTAAAAGTTTTAATGGCACTAAAAAATGCATTCATAATGTTTAATGTCCTTTTCTTTTACATTAAAAATCAACTTGAAATTTACCTATAATATTACACTGGTAAACTAGCTATTCAATTAAAAAAATTAAAGAGCTTCCTATACGTAATCAAATGTCTCAACTTATGAACTCAATATTTAATTGGCATTAAAAGATTTATTTACATTTATTAGAACATATAAACCTTGATTTATTTTATTAGATGCGCATTTCAAGTTTTTGATTCACAATTAAAATTTGTTATGATGGAAAAAACTGCGTTAACAATGCCTACAATTGTTTTTGTTTAAACAAAAAATTTGATTTAACCAACAATAAACCGCACGCCCCTAACTAGACTTCTTCTAATTTGTATATTACGTTGCTTAAAAAATCTTATATTATATAAAAAATACCAATCTTTCTCATTATATAACTTGGTAACAAGAGCGGATTGTATAACATGATAACAATACAAAAATTTTGAAACTTTATTTTTTTCATTAAAAAAACTTATTAGGTGTGCTATTTACAATTATTAAATTAAAGGTGTGTGAGAAAGTTTTACCTTTAAACCTTTAAAGTTGTTAAATTAATAATTTTACCAGCTTGAATGAATTATGGATTCTATAAAAGCATAACAAGGAACTTGACAAGAACTGAAGTAAAATTCAATTACTTTTTGACCCTTTCATGGTTGATTTAGGCTTTTGAGGTTAAAAATAAAAATATTGGTTGGTAGTGGATGAACTTGTACGAAAACAAACTCGCTATGCATTGCAAAAAACAAAAATATACTTATTTGTTTATTGAATGAAATTAAGTCTTTATTTTTTTTTACCTATAAAACTTTAGCAAGTAGAATTAACCTCAAATATAAATAAAAAAATATATATGATATGAAAAAGATATTCATGTAAAACATTTGTATATGCATCAATAATTTGCTTCTTAAAAAAAAAGTATGGTTTTCTTGCTTCAATATTTAATTAATGTTAACGTCCTTTTCTTTTACATTAAAAATTAACTTGAAATATTACCTGTAATATTGTGTGGGTGCATTCATTGCATAATTAAAAAAATTAAAGAGCTCCCTAGACGACGTGATCAAATATACTTATATGTATCTTTGTCTCAACTTATGAACTCAATCTTTAGTTGGTATTAATAGATTTATTTACATTTATTACAACATATAAATCTTGATTTATTTTATTAGAAGCGCACATCAAGTTTTTGGTTTACAATTAAGATTTTTTTTATAGTGAAAAACGCGTTAAAAATGCCTACAATTGTTTTTGTTGAACAAAAATTTTGATTTGCCCTGCAATAAATGGCACGCATCTAACTAGTTTTATTCTAATTTGTTTATTATATTTATCATTAATTAATTTTTAAATAAATAATAAAAAATAAATGGATAAAAATATATTTGAGAATAGGATTAAAATAACACAAATTCAAAGTTTAGGGATGAAATTATCAGATTTAAGAGTAAATTGATAAAAAAAATTAAAGAATTAATAAGTTTGAAAATTTAATTAAAATTTAAATTAGTTTAATTAATTAAATCAAAATAATTAATAAGTTTGTAGACTAAATTAAACTTTGATTTAATTAATTAAATAAATTCAGGGATTTAATTGAAATTAATCCAAGGGCAAGATTAAAAAATTTATTGATTAAGGGATCCAATTGAAACATCTCAAACAGTCGGGGACCAAACTATAATGTGTCACTTTTCACGTCAAATGACGCTATTTTGGATCCTACTGTTCATCATATGGTGGTCGGAGACCGATTCAACAGGGGAAAAATCCCGCAGATCATGAACAGGGGAAATTCCAGCAAATCACAGCCACTACACCACGATGCTCGCCATTTCTAGAGGCAGGGACACAAGACTTTCTCTGGCTTTATAAAAGCCGGAGAAAAGCCTCGGTGACGGGGACAAAAACAGGGCATGAAACACAGCAAAAAAGGCAAATATACAGGGGTGAACAGGCAGGAGAGAAAGAGAGAGAAGCAACAAAGGAGAAACAGGGGAAGAAAAACCAGAGAAAAAGCCAGCGTACCCAGCTTCGCCTTCGTCTTCAAAGCAAAAATTCACAGACGAGGGCGGAAAAAGCCACGAACGACATAGAACAGAAAAAAAACACGGACGGAAAAAGAGCAAAAGAAACAGAGAAACAGAGGAGGAAGCTGCTGCAATCGGGTAACCCTCCATCACTATCGTCATCGTCTTCACCTTCACCCCGCAGCCCCAACAGCTCTTTCACACCGCAGCACCAGAGCTCCATCTTCAGCACCAACTGCACCAGAAACGGAGCATTCCAGGAGAAGATCACAGTCGAAACAAAGACGAAAGACAAAGAGGAAGAAGCTCAGAAGACCGAGAATGAAAACACGAAGAAAGAACGAAAACAGAGAGAGAAAGACACATTATAGAGAAAGAAAGACAGACACAAAAACGAAGAAAAACAAAGACAGAGAGAAAGGCAAGGGAAGACAAAGAAGAAAACAAGAAGAAGCAGAGGAGAGAGTGCCCGTTCGATCATCAACGTCACGTCTTCATCGCCATCGTCTTCGTCTCCAACAGTTACAGGTGAGTTTCATACATTTTCCTGCTTACAATTTTAATTCACCAACACTTTGCATTAGAGATTTAATTGCATAATGACTGTAGCAAGCGTTCCTGCTGGTAAAAATTGCCTGGTCACTGGCTTGGGCAGTGACTTAGCAGGTTGGCTGGGTGTAGTTCACATGAGCTGAACTGGATATAACTTAAAAAATAAAAATTAATATATATATATATATAATATAAATGTATTTTATTAATTTATTTATTGAAGCTAGAGTCATAAATAAAAATACTGATTTATATTTATTTTATTTTATTTAGCTAAAAACATAAAAATATGTGCATGCATAAAAATAAATTTATTTTTTTTATTTATTTATTGACGCTAGATTCAGGAATAAAAATATTGATCTAAATTTATTTTATAGCTACATAATATTAACATCAGAGTTGGAAGTATCTGTAGTTGAATATTTACTGATACTAGAGTTAGAAATATGATAAGCAAATTATTATAGCCTAAACTAATATATATTTAGCAATTTAGAACAAAACCAGCAATATAGTTTGCCTCAAACAGAATATTTAAAGAGTGATAATATCTTTTTTTTTACGTAATTAATCATGAACCATAGAATCTTGTTAACCAGTTAGAGTTTTTAGTAACTATAATATTGATAGCGACTCTTTAAACAAGACCATTCTCTATCAAAAAATAAAATGTTAAAAATTCATTTCTTTCCATGAAAACTTTTATGACCAACACCATATCGGGTACGACACCAATACTTAAAAGATTTTAGATGATACAAAACATATCAATCTTTCTCATTATATTTCTTGGTAACAATAGAGATTATACAAAACATATCAATTATTTTATATTCTTATATGTTAATATGATTGCATGTTTAAAGGATTAAAATGGACACACTAGGGCATGTTATATGCAGGAAGAAAGTTTGCACCTTTTGAAATTTAGAATGGAAAAAATAGGTTATATCACATATCCATGTCATGATATAAGAGTGAAAAGTTTAAACATTCATTAATGATAGTGCACCTATACAAGATCTATTATTTTTTCTCTCCTTTTTAACTCTACTTTAAGAATAATTTGATGAATTTTGTATTAGTTTGAGAATATATAACTAAAACATCATATATGTATTTGATAATATTATTTTTAGGTGTATTTATACTGATTATAGTTTGTGAAAGCATATTATTTTCCATAATTATTCTTCTTTAATGCATGTAGATTTAAAAACAAGGAAAAGTTAATTGTATACTAAAGTTATATGTTGATATGTTGTTAGTTTGCCCTTGTATTTCTCAAAGACTTTATTTTGTCTTTTCATGTTTTGAGTTATATGTATATGTGTTCTGGATTTGGTTGTGTTTTGAGATGTTTGCACAAAAAATAGATATTTGATAAGAATATATCATATGATAGGTGCAATTAAAGTGTCTTTAGTTATGTAATTCTTTGAGAAATTTTCTAGATTGATATTTTTTATGCTTAACATGGTTAAAATAGTTAAATAGTTTATACACTCACACTTTAAATTGTATGTTGGTCACTTTTCGATTGGAGCGTGACAATTATATGTTTATGGATGAGTTAATAAACTCAACCTGAAGTTAGTAAAGATGTAAGATCTTTATAGTTTTAAAGATTATATATTATATATTAAATAGATGATAATTAAAAATGATAGATACAAAAGATATGGAAAAAGTTATTTTTTTAAATTTGTTTATGAGTGAGTTAATGAGCTCAATTCTTTACTTAGTAATTCATGGGCATTAATATACTTATAAATTAGATTGACTTGCATACAATAAACTATAAAAATAAGGATATATTGTGTAGTCTATTTAAGGATAATAATTCTTAATGATGAGTGGTTACAATGTTGATTGTAAAAGATACGGTTAAGTGATCTCAGTTCTTTACATAGGAATGCTTTAATATTATTTTGTGGACTTTTGTGATTATGTTAACATTAAACTTTAAGTATTAACCAACACAGAGTTGATAGGTAATAATAAGGTTATTAAAAATATTTTTTTGATTAGACACAAAATATATAATATAAACACAAATCATAAACTTAAATAATGAAATCATAAAATCAAAAGTATTATATTTTAGCTAATTATATATTAACAATTCCAATCAAGTAATAATTAACAATATGACATAATTAAAATAAAAATGAAATAAAAACTAGAAAAGTCTAAACACCTTTATTTTTCATATTAATTCCTTTATTTTTTTTGGACAAATCGACTTACTTAATTTACTATTTACAAGAAATGAGTCCCTTCAAATTTAAGTAGATTATTTAACATAATCCATTACTTTTATTCTATATATCACTAGCTAAAATAGAGGAAATTGTCAATTAATATGTTAAAAGTTTACATAAGAAACTATTAAGAATAAATATATATTTTTATTTAATGAAAATAAAATTCATATATAACTTCAATCCTTAAAAACAATTATAGTTAAAATCAAGTCCTTGATTATCAAATTGTACAAGTTTTGTGAGATATAAATATAAAATAATAAAAATACTAAAATATAGATTATTGATTACATAATTTTATAATTTTTTTTTGAAACTCATAAAATCAATATGAATTTACTAACAAATATACCAAGCAATTAGGTTTGGATATAAACATCTTAGAATCTATTATTAGGATGATAAGCGATCAATGACATCATTTGAGGGGATGTTCAAGACAAGTCCAAACCAGGACATGAGTTAAAATTGAGATCAAACGCACCACAAGTGATTGGATCATTAATCAATACATTAAAACGTGTGGAAAAAGTATTATAATTTTCTTTATATTTTTTTCTTTGCTTTTTTTTCCCTTATGTTTTGCGTGTTTTTTTTTTGTGCAAAATTGACTTCCTTTTCTTTTCAATTTTTTTGTTTTTATTTTTTTTTCAAAATCATCTTTACCATTTTTTTTTAAATATTGAACTAGTTGAGAATTTAGTTATATAATCTTTTTTTTTAAAAAAAATGTGGATTACTACAATTTTTCATATATGGATTTTTTTCTTTTCATGATTGTTTTTTAAAAAATGATCTTTGTTGATTTTTTTTATATTATGCTGGTTAAAAATTTAGTTTCGTAGTGTTTTATGAATAAACATTATGGATTGTTGTACTATATCCAACACATGATTTTTATTTTGCTGCAATGTTTTTCCATGTATTTTTTTAAATTATCTTTATCAAATTTATTTTTTCAATATCGAATTGGTTGAGAATAAAAATGTATATCCAACACATGATTTTTATTTAGCTTTAGCTTTCCTTACATGTTTTTTTTCTTTTTTATCCAAAATTATCTTTTCTTTCTTTCTTTCTTTCTTTCTTTTTTGTTTTTTCAGAATTTTTTATTTACTATTAAGCTAGTTAAAAATTTAGCTTTTTAGTTTTTTTATTTAAAACACTATGAATTGCTATAATATTTCCCCACAAGATTTTTTTAAAATTATTTTTTTATAATTATCTTTTTCAATTGTATTTTTTATATTGAGCAGATTGAGAATTAACTTTGTAATTTTTTAAAACAATGAGAATTGTTATAATGTTTTTCCATATTTTTTATTGATTTTTTTAAAATTTTCTTTCTTGAATTTATTTTTTTCATACTGAGCTGATTGAAAATTTAGCTTTGTAATTTTTTTAAATACCGTTGATTGCTACAATGTTTCCCCACATGATTTTTTTATTATGATTTTTTTTAAAAAAATTATCTTTATCAATTTTATTATTTTTAATATTGAGCTAACTATAGATTTTCTCATAAAATACTATAGATTGCTATAGTTTTTTCTTACATGGTTTTTTTCCTTTTATTTTTTGTGATATTTTTTAAAATTATCTTTGTTGATTTTATATTGTAAATATTGAGCTAGTTAAGAATTAAAATTGTATATTTTCTCACAAAATACTATAGATTATTATAGTATTTTTCTAAATAATTTTAGTATTTAGCTGATTGAGAATTTAACTTTAACTTTCCTCACATGTTTTTTTTTTAATTTTTTTTTCTTTTTTTCCTCCAAAATTTTCTTCTTCTTCTTCTTCTTCTTGTTTTTTTTTTAATATGTAGCTATTTAAGAATTTACTTTTTTAGTTTTTTCTTTAAAACACAGTGGATTGTTATAGTGTTTACCCACATGATTTTTTATAATTTTTATTTTAGAATTGTCTTTGTTAATGTTTTTCATATTAAGTTGGTTGAAAATTGAACTTCATAGTTTTTTTTAAAAAAAAACATCATGGATTACTACAATATTTTTCCACGTGATATTTTTTTTGTTATGATTTTTTAAAAAAATTATTTTTATTAATTTTATTATTTTTAATATTAAACTAGTTAAGAATTACAACTTTAAATTTTCTCATGAAATACTATAAATTACTAAAATATTTTCTATTTATTTTTTTCCTGTTGTTTTTTATAAGTTTTTCTGAAATTATCTTCATTAATTTTATTTTTTTAATGTTAAACTAGTTAAAAATTTAACTTTATAATTTTTTTACTTAAAAATAATGTAAATTATAATAATTTTTTCTATATAATTTTTTCTATGAATCTGTAACAATACTCAAATATGTCATAAACTCAGCATCACGCGGTCGCGAGCATGACATCCGGCAATTCTATAGTCACTGTCGGAACTATAAGTAATATAACATGAAAGAAGGCAATCCAAAAGTTCAATGCCGGATTGACACTGAGGGATCCTTAACATTTTGTAACTTAATATTCTAACCTTTAATCTTTGAGGTAATAAATATGATTTGATTTCATATCAAGAATTACCATCCCGAAATGCAGAGGAAGCTCGGTACCCTTCATTTTCTGGATACAAATCCAGGGGTAGAGTGAATTTTGTACTTTGCACGGCAAACAGATTTCAATTTAATGCTTAGTTGGTTCGTGGCTATGCCTTTTAATAATTTAAGATCTGGAAAATTCCTAGCAAGAGATAAAGCGTGTTGACTTGGCTCGATTTCGATGAGGCTACCTTTGAAATGTATTGAATATTAGCCTCGACGTGAAGGACCCGATTCTTTGCCGTCCTTCAGAAGCCAAAAGACACTGTTATTGTTTCCGTTTATTTCTTTTTTTCTCCTTTGAAAAGCTTCAAATCAAACTAAGAACAAAGATCCTGACATATGAAGCCATCAAGAAATCGACGTGGCATTTCTTTGTGGAAAATGGGCAATCTATATATATATATATATATATTACTTTGTGTAACTCGGCAAGCCAAGGGGCCTTTTATGTTGTTGGTAATTCATTAGAAGCCCAAGGGCAGTTTCATACCGAGAAGTCCACCCTTGATTCTTGGCTCTATTTCTCTACCACATACAAACCCCCTCCACTTCTCATTCACCGATCTCCATTTTTCTCCTTACCAATCCTTAACCCTTTCATTTAATTGGAAAGTAGTCATGGATAGAGAACAAGAAGAGATGCAGTTTCTTGGGGTCTTTGGCATATACAGAGAAGCTTATAGGATCATCTTCTCGTGGAGAAAGATCTTCAGTCAGATTACTCTTGCCTTGATTCTTCCTCTATCTTTCATCTTCTTAGCTCACATCGAGGTATCCAATCTCCTCTTTGCGAAGATAATCTACAACGAAGAAGAGTTAGATGAGACACAAGTCGGCACCAGAAAATACGAGAAAATATCTGACATGATTTCTTCTGAATGGGTCTCTTTTTGGCTATTCAAAGCTGCGTACTTCACCTTCCTTCTTATATTCTCTCTTCTGTCAACTGCAGCTGTTGTTTACACCATTGCTTGCATTTACACCGCACGAGAAGTGACATTCAAGAAGGTGATGAGTGTTGTCCCTAAGGTTTGGAAGAGGCTCATGGTCACGTTTTTGTCCATCTTTCTTGCTGTTTTTGCATACAACTTTGTTTCTATATTAGTCGTTATTACATGTGTGTTTTTAGTTGGCCCTAGCAAAGTTGTTCCACTTCTCTTTTTTTTATTGGTTCTATACTTCATGGGGCTTGTGTACATGAGCATAATTTGGCAATTGGCAAGTGTTGTGTCCGTGTTGGAAGAGGCTTCTGGATTTAAAGCCATGATGAAGAGCAGGGAATTAATTAAAGGGAAGATGTGGGTGGCAATAATTATATTTTTCAAGCTAAATCTTTCTTCTGTGGCATTACACATCTTATTTGAGAAGAAGGTTGTGCACGGATCTTCACTGGGGATCTTGAACAGGGCATCATTTGGGATTCTCTCTTTGCTGGTGCTTCTCGTGTTGTATTTGTTTGGACTTGTTATCCAAACGGTGATCTACTTTGTCTGCAAATCCTATCACCATGAAAATATCGACAAGTCGGCCTTGTCAGATCACCTCGAAGTTTATCTGGGAGAGTATGTTCCTTTGAAGTCCAAGGATGTCCAGCTAGAGCAATTTGATGTTTGAGTTCATAATCAGCACACGGCAACAATAAACAAGAACTGCTGTAATAGTAATTCGATCCATCATAAATCATGCGTGTACTTCTTTTTTCTAAAGTGATAAATCAATTTTATGGTTGCTTTATTGTTTGACTTTTCTCCCTCTTATTGCTCTTTTAAATGCACAGTACAATTGATAAGAAGTTCGCTGGAATGGCAGTTGATGCCGATGAGTCCTGATCAAAACAATTGGTTTGACCAGGCATGGTCAATTCCTGGGGCTGGGAGAGGCGGGGCGGAAAAATAATAAATTACAAGCTGCTTTGTTTTTTAATGAATCCAAAGAGCTAATCGGAAGACCCCGAATGAACTTTTTATCGCGTCCGGAGAAGTTAGGGGACGTTTATTTACAGTCACGCCAATTTTTTATTTTATTTTATTTTACTTTATAATTTTTTTATATTGTTTACATATGTCATATCAAAAATAAATATTAAAAACCAGGTGGCCAAGTGGTAAGGACTTGGGATCAAGGGGTTTGCTCCCTTTGTGGTCTCAGGTTCGAGTCCTTGGTTGCTCATATGATGGCCACTAGAGGCTTACATGGTCGTTAACTTCAGGGCCCGTTGGATTAGTCGTGATGCGCGAAAGCTGGCCCGGACACCCATGTTAATCTAAAAAAAATATTAAAAAAATCAAAATAAAAAATTATTTTAATATATTTTTAAATAAAAACTACCTTACTATCTTAATATATATGTTTGAGATTAAAAGGAGGTGAAATGGGATTAATTTTTTTTATAGATAAAATTAAAAAAAAATCTAAGATGAAATTTAATAAAAAAACAAAAAAAAAAGTCAAGAGGATGGCCTTATGTGGCTTATAATCTAGCCATCATTGTTTAAAAAAAAAGTAATTATTTTGGCTGAAAAGATATTTTAAAATAATATTTAAAACATTCTGTAACTGGAAAAGATTAAAAAAATTATTTTTCATTTGAAGATTAAAAAAAAAAACTCTATACGAACTTTAGAGCTTCTAAAAGATCCATAATTTAAGTATTACAAAGATATTATTAATATTTCCTTCATGCTTTTTGTACTACATGATTGATATTTGCATTGACTTCGAAGTTAATCGCAAAGCGAATGGCAATAGAGGCTGCTTCAAATTAACTATAGAAGTCAACATGTGAGAACATATTCATGTTCCTCGAAAACACCACTTCTTTCCCATTCCTTCGTCCCTCCATTTCTTAATCCTCATTGTCATTATTTATTTTAGATTCCAGCATTTTTTTATAAAAAAATATATTTTTTATTCAAAAATCCAAAAAGAAATAAAAAAAATATTTTCAGAACATGATGAAATAAACCTGCAATAGACCAAAATAATAAAAGAATAACCGCATTAAAATAATAATAAAATAATGTTAAAATATAAATTTGACCAAAATTAAATGAATTAAATAAGTTTAATGTCTTAATAAAATTGCTCATGGGTTTATTTGACCTGTTTAAATATTTAATTGAAAAAAATTAAGTTTGAAGATGAATTAAATGAAAATTTTAAAAAATAATTAAATTTAAATACTGAAATAATTTTCGAATAGATTTTGAAGAATCAATCATTGATCTTTTATAATCCTGATAATTGGCGCATGATCGTGAAGTTTCTCGGAAGGGCAGGTAACATCAATTATGTGGCATAAAATCCTCGGCACCTCCATTTGACCGACCAAGGAGGGCTGGTAGAGCTGACTTTGTCAATAGGAGGAGATCGAAATCAAAAGTGGGCTTGGGCTCGAAAACTCCTAGTATTGAAAGCCCAAACACTACTGTTTAAGAGCAGAGGCCCTGAATACAGTTTTTGGATCCCCGTCATATCGGACGACTAACAAGGAAAAGCTTGGACGAGAGCTCGAGGACGCCAAAGTGGCAAAGATAACGGCGTCAAATGGATTGCCCTCGCCATTCATAAATTCGTTTTTCTTCCCTTCTATGTTGGCTACGGATGGAAAGACCTGCTACAGATCGATCATCAATACCGTCGCAGGGCAAGGGGAGAAGGCCAAGGAGAATATACATAGCAGATTCAGTTAATTACAAGTACCTTGATCTTTCCTTGCTTAATTTTGTCCACGCACCCAACATCGATAGTGGGAGATCAACCTTTCGTTGTTTTAGAAAAAAAATGGAATTATAGTCGAGATCAAGTCGCAGCAGAAAAATGATTTTTTTTTTTTTGTATTTGAGTTAATTTTTTTTATGTATGTTATTTTTGTAGTATATTACTTGTTTATTTAGCTTGTAAGATGTTTAATGAGTTTAAAAATTAATCATAATACATGTAAACTAGTTTAAATATTCAGATTCTCAAAAGAAAAATATCTTCTTTTATTTTTGTTTTTTTAACAAGAAAAGGGATAAAAAAAGATAAATTTTGAGGAATAATACAAAAATGAGTTATAATATCTTCTATGTAATTGAATTCTAAAAGAAAACCATAAATATAATAAAATCATGTTAAAATATATTTTAATAATCTTAAAATAAAAATATGATTTTAAATGAATATTCATGAGAAATTTATTATTACTATTAACTTTTTACATACCATGCACATGTTAATTAAAAAAATAATTATTATTAACATTCTAATGAAAACTTATAATATTATTTAAAAACTATGTGAATTTATAAGGTTGGTGAATTAACATGTAAAAACAAATGTATTGCAAAAAATATATTAAAGAAAGGGTACATGCTCGTGCTTATTATTGTTTTTTTTTTAAAATAAATTAAGGAGCAGATGACATGCAGTCCACTTCTCATGGTTACTTACAGGACAGATTAACATTTCTAGCCTTTTTTGTCTTTCCAAGGAGCAAATGACAATCCATTTTTTATGGTTACCTGCAGGACATGTTCACTTTTTTAGGCTTGATTTTTCTTTTCTTTTCTTTTTTTTGAAGAAAAAGAAAAATGATATGCCATTTACTTGCTCAGATTGTAACTACTAGGAGATTGCTGGGAAATCAAGCTATAGTATTTTTGGGTTAAAAATTGTATTTTTTATTATATTTTTAAAAAATATCCTAGAAACCTATATAAAATATCCTCGAAAACACTTAAAAATTGTATTTTTTATTATATTTTGACATGAAAACACTTAAAAAATTAGACATTCATTGATAGACTTGTGAAGTTATTATTTTTTTTTTTTTGGGAGAGAAAGCAGTGTCGTAAAGCTAACCTAAAAGTAAACTATCGGTAGAGTCCAGGCTGGGGAGACGTTAATCAAGCACAAGAAAACCAAGCTCTGAAACCATGCAAACCACTGAGGTGCGATAAGTGTATATTTTTCAACCTTCGATCACCCCGAAGCTCCCTTCCATGCCAGACCGATGTCAGTGGCTATTTGTTGAGCATCAAGTGAAATGCCCATTAATCCCCTCCGTGAAAACCCAGCACAGTAAAGCCCATTTCCCCCTTTCCAATGATTTGGAAAACGTAGTTTCGGCATTCCATTCTCATTAAAGAGGTCTTTGCCATCCTGCATGCATTGGCACATACAAAAAAAACTATTTAGAATTACTTGAACGTTGTTATCACAGATTTAATTTGGATTATACAAGCATACTCATGTGAGAAATAAAGAAATTATTATAATTAATATTCTATTACCTTCAGCCAATCCAGTACGGTGCTTCTATAGCCAGTAGCAAATATGATGGCACTATATCGTTTGCTCTTGCCATTTTCAAATGTGATTTCGTTTCCTTTTATATATTGGTATCGATGGAAAAACCTGCATCAACGACCACCATCATCTCACATGATAAGAGATGCATGATCCATGGCTTCTACTATTCTTTTTGTTGCTGTAAACAATTTAAGATTTTTAATCGTCTCATGCATATGATTTAATCAGTTTTTTTTATAAACTCCATAATAATTTTATTTTTTTTATTATAAAGAACAGAACGTTTGCATGTATTCCTGAATTTCTCCGGTCTGGATCTTTTGCACAGGCCCGACGTCAATTGTGGGCGATCTACCTGTGTTTGCTTTAATATAGAAAAGACCTTCAGTTGGCCTCTCGATCCCATATTTGGATGCATCCCATACTTTTTTTCTATGTGGATTCTACAAGCCAGCTTGCGCGCACCACAACTAATCCCCACAGCCCACTGAATAGCCTGCAAACCCAGTAGACATGTAAGGCACCGCGGGGATGACAGACATGCACACCAGAACTCAAACCTAGGTGCAGTGGAAGGAAACAAGTCCCTGCCACCGCTAGGCCAAGCCTCTTAGTGCAATTTCTGAGTGTTGTTGCGAGGAAGTTCACTACTCTGCATGGGAGATACTTCAAGAAGCACATTCCAAGAAAAACAATTTCTTGGCTGATCACATGTACCTAAATAGTAGATGAAATTGATGTTATGGTATTCGGTTCAGAGGTCGATATTAATTTTATAGCAATAAAAACGCTTAATTAGATACTCTAACACCAGATATATACATGCAATTGATTTATTTATTTATTTGAGAATTAGAAATACTCTTTTTTATATGTTTTTTATTTTTTATTTTTTTTGTTTTTTGCACAAACCTTTGTTGGCTCGCCATTTTTTTCCCATAAAAATTTTTTTACCCGCATCTACTTGATTTCACCTTAATTAATGGGATAAACCCATTATTTGAATTTTCATTAAAAAAAAAAGAGTAATTATTCAAATCTTGCATTTGCTATAAGAGATATACTAAATGAAAAGGAAGCGTTAAAAAAGGTTCAAGAGAGGAAGAGAGATTTTACAGGGCTACGAGCAACAATAGAGGTATAAGCACCCCAATGGAGCAAATCATAAGCAATCTCCATCCCAGAGTTGCCACAGCCAACAACCAAGACATCTTTGCCAATAAAATCCTTCTCATTCGATCAGCTTTTGGCTGATCACATGCCAAAATACGATGCATAATTGTCCAAATAGCTAATAAGGTCATTTTTAGGGACAAACATGGGTAGTTTAGGTGGATAGGACATGTAGGGAAGCTCGTAAAATTGCTTTGCAAGGTGTAACTTTACACGATCATATGCCTTTTTTCTCCATAGAGAGGCATAACAATCCTCTCTTTCTAGGATAATGGTGGGGATATCAAGACGATTAAGGCATGTAATTGATGCGAGCCCTGCAGGGCCAGCACCTACAATGACTACAACTTCTTCCATGGATATATATTACTAAGATATATTTGGATTATGGAGAGAGTAACGGTGTTTCATGGACCTATGTCGAAGGTATTGCCTTTATATAGTGGAGCTTGTGTTGTGTTATTGTAAGTTTTTCATTATTGTAAGCTTGTTGTTCTTGAAATAAAAGAGTGTGTTTTATCCTCTCCGAGTGTTTCAAAGTCACCACAAGTGGTTTTTTCCACCAACAATTGGTATCAGAGCCCTGTTCGTCAGAAAAACAGAGGTATTTTTGTACATACCTGAATTTTCAAAGTTATCAAAAATAAGTTTTGAGCATTCCAAAGTGTAGAGCTCATCAATACGAACTCAACGACGTAAAAATCAGATCAATCAAAGCACGGGGTGGACCACACTCTCCGTCTGAAGTTTTAGTACTGTAGCTCACCCGCCCCGAGGAAGAAGACGACTGAGCTACACGCGCGCCATATTTGAGCCAAGCAGAGCTCCAAGCCATATTCTGAAGCCGAGCCAAGCGTTGACCATATTCCAAAGCCATGCCGAGCTCCAAGC
The DNA here is from genome assembly GCA_015708895.1 of Populus ilicifolia. NCBI lineage: Eukaryota > Viridiplantae > Streptophyta > Magnoliopsida > Malpighiales > Salicaceae > Populus > Populus ilicifolia. The sequence continues at coordinate 1,226,240 of SRLM01000085.1, read as the reverse complement.
CATATTCCAAAGCTAAGTCGAGCTCCGAGCCATATTCTGAAGCCAAGCCAAAAAGAATATTCCTTGGAATATTCCCGGTTCAACCCAGTAAACCGCCCGAATTGGTTTTTGGACCGGTTCACCTCATTTTTGACCCGTTTTTTACAAAGTCAGACCGGTTCCTTGCTATTTGGACCATTCCGGATCCATCTATGGTGTCGGTTTTGCCAAATTCGACTCCTAAAAGGTGATATAGTCATTTAAAGAGCAAAATAACTATAGAAAATGCATAAATACTCATCCCAAAGCTAACCAAAAACAACTATGATAGTTGGTGCATCAGATTGAAGGCATTCCTTGGTTCACAAGAGTGTATAGATATTGTGCAAGATGGTTATGATGAACCAGAGTCCAAAGAATCAGAAGATGCTTTACCAGAGGTACATAAGCAAGTCCTCAAAGCCAATAGAAAGAAAGACATTAAAGCAAAGACCATCATTTATCAAGGTCTTAATGAAGCCACATTTGAGATCATTGCTTCTGCAGAAACATCAAAAGAAATATGGGAGGCCCTCCAACAAAAATACAAAGGTGCTGATAGAATAAAGAAGATTCGTCTCCAATCTTTGTGAGGTAAATTTGAATTGTTATAAATAAAGTCCTCAGAATCTATTTCTGATTATCATACAAGAATTATGGTGATAGTCAATCAGATGAGAAGAAATGGAGAAGCCCTTTCAGATGCTCGAATAACTGAGAAAATTTTGAGATCCCTAGATCCAAAATTTGATTTTGTTGTTGTTGCTATTGAAGAATCCAAAGAAATGGACAAGTTAACAGTGGATGAACTTATGAGTTCTTTGCAAGCTCATGAGTAAAAGATTGTAAAAAGAAATGGAGATAAGGCAATTGAGCATGCCTTACAAGCAAAGCTGTCTCTTAAAGACAGATATGAGTAAGGGGAGACTTCAACAAGTGGATACACCACTCGAGGAAGAAGTCAACACGAGGAGGATTTCAATGATTTCAAGGCAGAGGTTCTTGGAATACAAGTTTTAGAGGAAGAGGTGGTAGAAACACCACAAGAGGAGGTCGAGGACAATAAGTATTCACTCCTAGAGGAAGATGAGGTCGTTACAATAACCGTGATAAGAGGAATATTCAGTGTTATAATTGCAATCAATTTGGGCACTATAGCACTAAATGTCAAAAGAAAGCTTCACTGGAGATACGTGAGCAAGTCAACTATGCAGAAGAGGATGTCAATAACAGAGAAGCAGCTGTATTATTTGTCCAACAAGGACTTGATAGGAATCAAGAGAATATTTGGTATCTTGATTTTAGAGCCAGCAATTACATGTGTGGTCAACGAGATTTATTTGGTGATCTAGATGAGACCATACAAGGTTTTGTCACCTTTGGAGATACCTCAAAAGCTCCATTCAAAGGTAAAGGCAACATCCCAATCAAGTTGAAGAATGGTGATCATAGCTACATCGTCGATGTCTACTATGTCTCAGCCATAAAGCAGAACTTGGTGAGCATAGGTCAACTTCTAGAGAGAGGCTATACACTTTATATGAAGAATTGTCATATGACAATTACAGACTACAATGAAAGATTAATTGTCTATGTGAAAATGTTCAAGAATAGGATGTTTGCTTTAAACATCCAATATGATGTAGCAAAGTGTTTGAGTGCCATCACCAACAGTGAAGAATGGCTTTGGCACTTGAGGCTTGGACATATGAGTTTCACAAGTCTGAAGATGCTAGCAAACAAAAAGATGGTCAAAGGTATGCCCCACATTGATCATCCAGATGAAGTTTGTGAAAGTTGTGTCTTTAGCAAGCATCACAGATCTAGTTTTGCCAAAAAAGTCAACTGGAAAGCAAATAAGCCACTAGAGTTAGTGCACACAGATGTGTGTGGTCCTATAAAGCCTATATTGAATGGACAAAATAGGTATTTTCTCACTTTTATTGATGATTTTAGCAGAAAGACATAGGTATATTTTTTTAAGAAGAAGTCAGAAGTGTTCAATTATTTTAAAGATTTTAAAGCAATTGTTGAGAAGCAAAGTGGCTATAAGATCGGAACCGTGAGATCTGATCAAGGTGGAGAATATACAGCAAATGCCTTTGAAGCTTTTTGTACACAACAAGGCATCAAACATTAGACAACACCAACTTATACACCACAGTTGAATGGTGTAGCTGAGAGGAAGAATCAAACAATTCTTGATATGATAAGAAGTCTACTCAAAGCAAAGAAGCTGTCTAAGCAATATTGGATTAAAGTTGTATCATGTGCAGTGTATTTACTAAATTGTTGCCCAACTAGAAGTTTGCAAGCTGTCACTCCACAAGAAGCATGGAGTGGTCACAAACCAAGTGTTACTCATCTTCGAGTCCTTGGTTGTATGGCATATGCAAAAATCCCAGATACAAGAAGGACCAAACTTGATGATAAAAATGAGAAATACATCTTTGTCGGATACGGTGAGAGAAGGATAGGATACAAGCTATATAACCCATTACCAAGAAGGTAATTATGAGCAGAGATGTTATCTTTAAAGAAGATAAAACTTGGCAATGGAATGATGACCAAGAAGTAGTTAAATGGATCAGTACTGATTTGATCCTTGAAGATGAAGAAGTACCAACAGTACTTGTAGAAGGTCCGATAGTACCAGACGATGAGCCACAAAGTCCGGTACACAGATTTCTTGTATTCAACAAGAGAAACACACTAGAATCATCATCAACACCATCATCATCAGAACCATCATTAGCATCCTCATCAGAAGGATCGAGAAGGATGAGAAATCTAGAAGAGTTGTATGATGCCACTCAAGTAATGAAAGATACAACTTGATTTTATTTCTTTGCAGATAGTGACCCACTTAGCTTCAATGAAGCTATCAAAGAAGAGAAGTGGATAAAAGCAATGGATGAAGAAATACATGCTATTGAGAAGAATGATACATGGAAGCTTACTTATCTACCAGAAAACAAGAAAGCAATAAGTGTCAAATGGGTTTACAAGACAAAGAAGAATGCAAAAGGAAAAGTGCAAAGATACAAAGCAAGATTAGTGGTAAAAAGCTACAAACAGAGAGAAGGCATTGACTATAGAGAAGTGTTTGCTCCAGTAGCCCGGCTAGAGACAATCAGACTGATGATCTCACTAGCAACACAACATAGATAGAAGATCTATCAACTCGATGTGAAGTTAGCATTTCTGAATGGCTTCCTGGAAGAAGAGATTTATGTTGAACAACCACTTAGATACATTGATGCTGAAAATGAAGGCAAAGTATACAAGTTGAAGAAAACCCTCTACAGTTTGAAGCAAGCTTCGCGTGCTTGGAATACTAGAATTGACAGGTATTTTCAAGATAATAGATTTGAAAAATATCCATATGAACATGCAATTTATATTATTTATGTGCCTATAAGTTGATGACTTGATATTCACCGGCAACAATCCTACCATGTTTGAAGACTTCAAGAAAAGCATGGTATAAGAGTTTGAGATGACAGACATTGGTCTGATGGCACTTTTTTTGGCTTAGAAGTGGTGCAGAAAGAAGAAGGGATTTTTTTATCTCAAAACGGTTATGCCAAAAATATTCTTGAAAGGTTCAAGATGGAAAGCTGCAATCCGGTATCAACTCCAGTTGAGAATGGAATGGAATTGAAGAAAAGTAAAGTTGGAAATGTTGATTCAACTTACTTCAAGAGCTTAGTAGGAAGCTTAAGGTACTTGACATGTACCAGACCAGATATACTCTACGGAGTCGGACTGATCAGCAGATATATAGAGAAGCCGGACCAGTCTCATTTAAATGCAGCCAAGAGAATTCTTCGCTACATCAAAGGGACAATAAATGAAGGTATGTTTTATACCTCAAGTACAAATTTCAATCTTACTGGCTACTCGGATAGTGATTGGGGTAGAGATCTGGATGAAAAAAAAAGTACAACAGGGTTTGTATTTTTCATGGGAGATACATCTTTCACATGGTCATCCAAGAAACAATTGATTGTCACGTTATCAAGCTGTGAAGCTGAGTATGTTGCTGCCAACTCAGTTGTATGCCATTTAATATGGTTAAGGAATTTGCTAAAGTTTTTGGGATTTCCTCAAGAAAATCCTACAGAGATTTATATCGATAATCGATCAGCGATTGAATTGGCAAAGAACCCGGTGTATCATGAAAAAAGTAAACATATTGATACACGTCATCATTTTATTCGAGAGCATGTAAAGAACAAAGAAGTCGAGTTGATATCCTGCAAGACAGATAATCAAATTACAGATATCTTTACCAAGCCATTGAAAAGAGAAGTATTTATCAGATTGAAATTCATGCTTGGAATGACATCCCTCGATTGAGTTTAAAGGGGAGATTTGTTAAAGTAAACTCAATCTAGAAGGTCAAGGAAGGCAACCACCAGCTCTCACCGCCCAACCGTCCAGCCGCCGGCCGCCACAACCGCCTTCACACTTGAAGGTTGAATTTTTCTTGTTTTGATTTCGTGTATAAATAGGCAGTTAAACTTATGCAATTATGTGTGGAGAGATTGAGAGAAACACTAGAGAGAAAGAGAGAGGGTGTGTTATTGTAAGTTTTTCATTATTGTAAGCTTGTTGTTCTTGAAATAAAAGAGTGTGTTTTATCCCCTCCGAGTATTTCAAAGCCACTACAAGTGGTTTTTCCCACCAACATATGTAACTTTATTTTGTTTTTATTATTGCTTGTATTGTTATAATTTGTGACTTTTATTTATTTATTTACGTGGTTGTCCGGGTCAGCTTATGCGCACTACGATTAATCTCATAGTCCATTGAACATCCTGTAAGTCCAATGAGCACATAAAGCACCGCTAGAGTGACAGACATGCATAATAAAACTTGAATCCAGATGCAGAGAAAGAAAACAAATTCCTCTCATCATTGAACCAACACCTCAAGTATAATTTGTGTCTTTTCTTTAGCTATACAAGAGAGAGAGATCTAAGTCTAAAACCTAAGATTGTTGAACTAATCATGATTTTTTAGAGAGATTTTATTGGTTTCAAAATCATCACCAACTAAATTTTATTTGGTTTTTGTCTCTCTATTATTTTAATTTCATAGCACATACACCATCGGATTCCAATTCTTTTCATGTTCGGAGAGCAAATTGAATATCTATGCTCCGAATTACATCATTTATTTTGACTTATCAGTGACATAGATTAGATAAGAAAATATTACCGAATTATATCTTGAGTGAGTGGAGCTATACAAAATCATTCTAACAGGATCATCGAATTCGGAAATAATAGTTGATAAAGTTGGCGTAACTTCTTCTTTTTTAGGGCAATTATTACTTACCAAATGAATTTATATATGTTTTTCTATTTGTATAGGTTTTTCTTTTGATTTTGACATTTTTTAAGATATGATGAGCATCACAAAAGCACCAATATTAAGAGAATCTCATTCCTCGGAAGCATCTTCGAGGTTAACACTGCCAAGTAAGCATGCATTAATATACATTTTCTTTTGTGCATTTGGCAACATATTGTGATGAATAGGAGAATATTTACAGTGTGAGTTGGTGGTGTCCTCATCAAGCTGAAGCCAATACAGCCATTTTTTAAGCCTTTCCCCAGCCATATGCATGAAAACGTTCGAAGGATGGTTGTCTTATTTGTACTTGTGGCTAGAAGGTGAACATGGTTGATGCCATATGGCTGACATGCTATACATGGTGATCTCATCACTTCTTTTAACCACCGGAAATGAAACTGAAAGCCATGCACGGAGAGGATTTACTGCCATTTGTAGCAGGGCGTTTAGCCATCTCAGCCAAACTCCACAAAATCAGTTATATGTATGACAAAACACAGACTTCCTGAAATTATCTTGATGCTCTCCGGTCACCACTGCTGATGAAGGATGATTATTGTGATCCAGATTCAATAAATTAGACTGCTAAAATGATGAGACAATTTTCGTATGACTTTATACTTGGATAATTAATTTCTTTTGGGCATTTTGAGTCTCCATTTCTGTATAGTTTGTAGTCAGATATGATGCACGTTATAGAGCCATAACACTTTTAGTGGAGAAATCTAGGTTGTAGTACTATTTTTGGTTAATTATGTAGATTACGCTCCCCTCTTTTTTTTTTAATTTTAAAAATATTTTTGAAAAAATTAAAAAAATTATTTTTTTGTTTCAAATTATTTTTTTTATTTTTAAATTATTTTAATGTGTTAATATTAAAAATAATTTTTTAAAATAAAAAAATATTATTTTAATATATTTTTTTAATAAAAAATACTATAAAAAACAATCATAACTACATTCCAAACATACAGATAATTTATATTAGCAAACTACTTCTCCAAAAAAACAGAGGTCAAAATTAAAGTTTAATTTTTTTTATGACGTGAATTTATTTAAAATTATCTAAACCAAAATATATGATTATAAACACAAAACAATAATAATAAATCTAAAAGCTCCTTTAACTAATCTCATGCTAACCACTAATTAAATATTATGAAAAATATATTCATTGAGATTGAAACATTATTAAAGTTAATGTTAATTTTTAGTAATTGTATAATTGGTTTGAAGATTATCATAATCATATTTTTTTAGTTGAATTGATTATATAGTTGTCAAATTATTAAAATTATAAACCATCGTAAAACTAATGATAATATCATAACTGCATTACAGCTAACACAAACAATAAGTTTTTAGTTAAATCTTGTTGTGTATTGATTTGGTTATACGGGTAAAGTAAATATTAGTCTCATTAGAACATCAATCTCACAATTTATAGCAATAAAGTTGAATTAATTATGAAATAATCAAGATAATTAAATTCAAACTAACATAAAATAAAATATCATATCTTAAATTATGGTTAATTATATTATTTTAGCATGATGAGCTTTGAAATATATTTGAAAAAGATATATTATATGTTGAGTATTCTAGTTCAAAAAATTTTAAGATACGTGGCACTAGTTTTGTTTTCATGAAATTATCAATATCATTGAATATAATAAAATTCAAACTAACACAAATAATAATATCATATATTAAATTTATTTTAATCAAGTTTAACGGTTAATTATGTTATTTTAACATGTTAAGCTCTGAATCATATTTAAAGTGGATATATATTGAATTCAAGTATAATTTAAATAAAAATTTTGAGATAAGTAACATTAATCTTATTTTTATTTTGAAGTTATCAATATCATTAAATTATAAATAACACAAACTATAATATTGTACTTAAGTTTGTTTTAGTCAAGGCTATTAATTAATCAATGATACTAAGTATGATGTGATTTGAGTCATATTTAAAGTAAAGTAAGAATTTTTTAAATATCGAGTGAAAAATTATATTGCGTGGTGTTGGAATATGATAATATTGTCTTTGATTTTCAATTTAGTAAGTAAAATATTTTTTGAAAGCTTTCTTATTGGAAAATCAATCTTTTTTATCATTACTTTGATGTCATATATATTGAAAAGAACATGTTTGAAAATATTTTCAACATATATATGGACATGAAAGGAAAGACAAAAGACAATATTAAGTTTAGAATAAATATATTTTTGTTGTCATTATAAAAATATAAAGGTGGTTTATGATGAGTTACAAAGTCCAAAATCAACTTCACCTTAGACAATAATATACAATTACTTATCTACCAATGGTGTAAGAGTCAATATTTTTTTAATGAAAATACTTTGAGCATATCAAGGTTGGTGAATTTGAAGGATTGTAGATTGTATAGAATGAATAATCATGACTGTCTCATGTTTATGCAAACACTCATTTTACTAGCTTATTGAGATTTATTGACAAATGAGATATAAGATGTACATATCAATCATTTCTTTAGATATATATGCTCCAATAAGATGTAATCAAAACATATAGAAAGACTTGAAATGAATATTATCTAGACAATTTGCAAACTTGAGATGATATTCCCTTCATTGTTTTTTGACTTAATGGAGCATCTCCTCATATATGTATTATTTGTGGCAAATGTTGGAGGCTTAATCCAATATAGATTAATATATTCATTCAAGAGGTTAGGGATTATATATGCATCATAATTAAATTTCTATTGTTTTTTTTAATTTATAATATTCATTTCATTCGATGTAGGTACTTGTTTAATCTTAAAAGAAAAATATAAAACCAGGTGGATGTTGATGTTTTAATAAAGAGACATATATTATTAAAGAGATCTCAATATTTATTTTGTACTATTTTAAACCTCACTTGAAAAAAAAAATTAACCACGTTCTAAGACATAATGAAGATAAAGAAGTGTTTTTTACTCAAATTTTAAATTAAACAATAAAAATAAATTAAATCTTAAAATTTTATTAATTCCAAGACTTTTATCTCCTTCAACCAATTATAAAGGTTTAGCCTTATAAGATTTATAAGATTGTGATAAAAGCATGAATGAGTTGTTAAGAAAGAGGAGGAAAAAATTGATTATTAGTCAGATGGCTTCCTTCCATTTTAAGTTTCACTCCCTTATTAGAAATTCATTAAATCTCTTAAGAATATTTTAAATATTATTGTCAAATAATAACAATCAAATCTTAGTACTTAATAAAAATGTTAAATAATAAAGTATAGTCCTTACTATAAAAGTGATGTTTTCAATTGGAATTGATACACCAAATCTAAAAGCTTTTGAAAATATAGCACATTATGCTTATATATTAGATTTGCCGGCTAGAACATTCTAACACGTTGGTGATACAAATGCAACAATTTTATCTTCAATTTTAGCAACTTTATCTTCAATTTCACTATCAATTCAATAATTACCTCTTAACGCTATAAACATGAAAATTATAAAGATTTTTATTGGTGTTCCATATCATTTTGATTCATCTAAATTAGAGCTTGGATGAAAGAATTATGCTCAAATTACAAAGTAGTATTAAAAATGTTTTAAATCATTTAATTTTTTTTATGAATTATTCAACATAATTAAATTTGTTTTAGTTGAGGCTAGTAGTTAATTGTCAGCACTTAATTATTATGTTAAGTTTTGTATCATATTAAAATTAAATATTTATTAAATCTAGATAAGATGATAATTATAAAATAAGTGAGGTAGTTTTTTAAATTGAGTTTGGTTTAAAAATATAATTAATATAAAACAAATAATTAAATTAAATCATTTCCAATACAAAAATTACTAATACTTCAGTATAAGTTGATACTCTTGATCATGACTAAAGTAAAAATTTATTTATATTAAAATATTGAATTTGAGTTTTAAAACAACAAAGTTTTCAATTGAGTTAGTTATAAATAATTTTCAATCATAACTAAAATAAATATTTGTCTAGATTAGATAATTCAGATTTACACAGTAATAAAATTTTGTTTTCAATATAATTAAATAAAAAATGCAACTTTTCTGAGATATTTAGAGTTGATATTTGTCAAGTCTAGTTTATATGATAATTTTGAGACATATAGAGTGGTTAGGATAATTAAATTACAACTAACATAAATAGCAATATTATATAGAGTGGTTAGGAAATCGGCATGGCATGATATTTGTGTTCATGTTGAATTATGTGCTCAGACCAATCCAATCGAAGAAATGACAGGCCCTGCTCCCTAAAACTGTCATTATGAATAGAAAGAAGCTTGCCAAGAAAATAAATAAATAAATAAATTATGGTAAAAAAAATCTCTCCCAGAATCAACAATCTAGAGGCTAGTCATCGGAGCGACGAGTTCGACAAAAACAAAACCACCGCCCATTTATTGCATTACATGACTTGGTCTAGTAGCGATAAAAGAAGAGTTTGTTTTTTTTACAATATTTTATATATTTTTTAGGTTTTTAAAGTATTTAGTAGGCAATGAACATTAATCGTAGCACGTAAACTGATCCAGATATCCCATATAAATTAAAAAAAATATGTGCATTGATAATTATCTAAGTGGTAATTAAGTAGTAATAATTTGAGATTAAATAATTTTTTTCTGTAGTTTTAATTTTGAATTCTTAATTATTTATATAATAATTATTAAAAATTTATATAATTATTAATTTTAAAATTTATAAAATTAATCATAATATATATAAATATAAACTGGTCCGAAGAATTACGTTAAATAAAAAAGAAATATGCGCACTGATTATTAGAAACAAAACCTGGCACTCAGTCATTGCTAGTCTGGCGCACTAAGGGGAATAAGGGCCCAGTCCAACACCTGGAGCTGGGCCCACTAGACTGGAGTGGATGTGAGGAAAGAGTTCAATATAAAATATATAATAGACGGCAGTAAAATATCCGGAGGAACGTGAAGAAAAAAGAAACGGCGGCAGCGTGAGTTGAGATTCATTTTCCTTGATAACTACCGAAGAAGTAACAGTATTTATTTTCTAACAACGATCAAACACCATTTCTTCTACTCTTCTTTCCTCATATATTCCAATTAACTAACCGATCAATCTGACGGACTCCGCTTCTCCTCCTTTCCCCGTCGGGGATGCCATCGATGCTCGGCCTCCGCTCCCGTCGCCACCGCACCCGTCACAATCAGAATCAAACGTTATGATCTCTAATAGAGATCCCGATGCCATCTTTAGCGGCGGAGGCATCAGGTTTCCAACCCTCCCTTCAATTCCTAATCTTACCTTTTAATATTTTTTGTACTCGTACTTTTGGGTTCCTTCAATTCCTAATCTTACTTTTTTATATATTATGTGCTCTTACTTTTGGGTTCTGAACTAATCCCAATCGAAATACCGCTTATAAGTATTAGATTATGAAAATTAAAAGTAAATATTTTTCAATTAAGCTGTTGTTATGGTTTGCAGTTTTCTTAACGGGAGCCGAACTGCCAAGTTTAATTATGGATATTCGAGTTTTAAGGGTAAAAGAGCTTCCATGGAGGATTTCTATGAGACAAGAATTTCTGAAGTTGATGGTCAAATGGTTGCCTTCTTTGGTGTTTTTGATGGTATATGCCTTAGCTTTTCATTTCCTTAAATTCTGATTGTCCTTTTTCTTTCTTTCTCAATCCATCAGATTAAGAGTAATTTTTGTGTTTTTTAATTGAATGAGTACTCACTCGTGGTGTTTTATTTAGGTCATGGAGGTGTTAGGACTGCTGAATATCTAAAAAATAACCTTTTCAAGAATTTGAGTAGCCATCCTGATTTAATCAGAGACACAAAGACAGCTATTGGTATGGAATATTCTGCTAGAGACTTCATGTGTTGAAAGAGTGCGAGATTGCCTGATGTTGATAACTGGTATTTTATTGCAGTCGAAGCATTTAGACAGACAGATGCAGATTACCTCCATGAAGAAAAGGCCCATCAAAAAGATGCTGGGTCAACTGCGTCAACTGCTGTGCTTCTAGGGGACCGGCTGCTTGTTGCAAATGTTGGCGATTCTCGAGTTGTTGCCTGCAGAGCTGGTTCAGGTTGCTCTTTTTTTTTTTGGTCATGGCTGTGACATATAAGTGGTGATAGTCTAAGAATTCTTATGATATTGTCAATTCTAATTGAGAAGTGGATTGACATGAAATAGAAGTAAGAATTACGCAAACTGGTTATTCATACTTGAGTAAACATAGTCGATGAAGATTGGTACCAAGTCAGAAAAATGCTTTTACGAGGTCTTTTTAAGGAAAGAGTTCCAAAATGTGTGCTTGTGACTACAAGAGTTGTTTTAGATAGAGCATAGTGAAGAATTAAATTAATGAATTGTATTTGAATGTTGTATGACTGTTGTTATATTTCACTTGCAGCTATCCCGTTGTCTATTGATCATAAACCTGATAGATCTGATGAACGGCAAAGGATTGAAGAGGCAGGAGGTTTCATCATATGGGCAGGTGAAACTCGATCATCTTGAGTAATATGTATTTATTTATCATGCATTTATCTGCATTTGTTGAATGCTTGTGCAGAATGAAATTCTCCATGGATGAAAATGCTGTTATGTCAGTCAAGATATGCAACTTTGCCATTTCAGCAAATGGGGGCCTTCTTAGCAAAGCAAACTTATTTTTCTAGTATCTCATTAGTTTCTCAGGAGACTGGAGATGGACTGCTAAAACTCTGTTCTGCTTGATTTCTACTTCTATGATTTTAACTCAAACACTTTCCCAGAGTTTTCTGAACACGGGTTTAATATCAAGTGGACATGTAGATCTTAGCAGTGAATTTGGCTGTGTATGCTCTTGCTTTTACATGGAGAAACATAATTTCAGTGTGCTGGTTTTTCCTTGAATATGGGTCTCATACAGTAGATTTTTTCTTGATTTATTATTTAGGAGTTATTATTTGGAACCATTTTTTAATTCAAAATTTTTACAACTGATGCATGTTGGGAGGAGAAAGCTTTGCTGGTGCTAGTATTTAGTTGGAGGAGAGGCAAATGATTCTATTATATGCTACCAGTTTATTTGTTATGCTTAATCTCATGATTTTGATGAAGTACTGGTCACAAGCTTTATGATGAGTATCTCTAAAATGTTGCTAAAATCGCTAGGAACTTGGCGGGTGGGTGGCGTGCTTGCTGTTTCTCGTGCATTTGGGAATAAACTACTTAAGCCATATGTGGTTGCCGAGCCAGAAATTCAGGTAGTTTCGGGGAGCAAAAATAAACACTTGCTGGTTCCTGCTATTTTTGTGTGATCTTGTTGTCATTTTATTCATTGTGGAAGGATGGAAGGAAAAATAGCCGGGAAACTGGACTTCACTGCTATTACATGTCTGTTTGCTTCTCTTGTTCAATTCCACTTCACTCATGATTGTTTCTGTCCAATGTTTAGGAAGAAGAAATTGGTGGTGTTGAATTTATAATTGTTGCAAGCGATGGGCTATGAAATGTCCTATCAAATAAGGTCAGGCTTTTCTGCTCTTAAAGGGTTCTGCTGTGAAATTAAAAAACAAAACTGTTTAAAGTCTTTCGTAGTATTGAAAATTATTGATATCATTACTATGCATGAAGAATATTTTTGCATTTAAAAGGCTCTGAGTGCTCAGAATGCATCTGGGGGAGGACTGGGTATGATTGAAACTTAGCTGCACATGCACGGAGTATACTTAACTAGTGTTACACAGCTGAGATGAGATTGGGTCTTTTTGCCTCTTGGACTCAATAATTGGTTGTTTTTCTCTCCTTCTTCCTGGATGTCCCGGAACAAAGCGGGAACACTGCCCTTCCTATTTATGACCACTTGCCCACTGTATCTTGCCCCCTCTGTCCTTATCTATGGTACCGAATGAACCATTAGACTCAGAGTTGGACCAAAAGACAATCTCTTATCGATGGTGGAAATTTAATGGAATTGTTAATGTTAACTTCAAAACTTTTTTGATTGAAAATTCATAGAGGGAATGATGATTTTGAAGTTTGAAATAAATGAAATGGGCATTTTAATTCATCTGATGCTATGGATGATTTGACATATCTTATTATTTCAAGAGGAATGCACTTATGTGTGATACAATCTGACATCCTGGAGAAGTTCGCTCTAGGAATATATTTCTGGAGGATTACATGTACCCCATCGAGCTAAAATTGAACCTAGTTATTGATTGGTAAGCTTGTGATTTAATTGGTGAGGATGCTGTCCATCCGTCAAAATGGTTGCTTCCCCTCTCAGAAGAGCCTCTTACTGTGGGGGATTCAGTTAGGATTTTTGAAAATCAACGTTTATTTTAGCGGTAAAGCAATATTTATTGTCAACGGAAGTTTGAAAAGATGACATGTTCTTTTTTTGGTACCTGATTGATTGAAATAACTTTGCTGGACAAGTTGAATGTACCATGTTAACGAGCTAGCTTTGTATGCTTTCAGGACGCAGTGGCACTAGTGCAGGGCATAGCAGATGCAGAGGCAGCCGCAAGAAAACTAATACAAGAAGCTTATGCACGAGGGAGCCATGACAACATAACCTGTGTCGTCGTCAGGTTTGATAACTCATGAGCAGGCACATAAAGGTCCTAATTTACCTCTCGTGATGGCACCATCAAGTAGTTATTTAGTCCATCTTTGTTTATTTTGCAGATTTTCGAGTTCATCCTAGTCAGAAAAAAGAAGTTTATACTAGCGAATTTGTTATCATTCGTTTGGACAGCGTTAATTCGTCGAAAACTGTTACGGGCTAGCAGCTGAGTTTTCTAGTTGCTGGTCCTGATTGATGCATTAATACACACGTCTGTCTTGGGTGGTTTCATGAACGTAAGAAACTGGCCTTGTCAGGAGGTTTTTCGTTGGTCTGATTAATTATTTAGACATGAAAGTTATATTTGCACCGATAGTGTTGGTGGTTGAGCGCATGGATATGGCCTAGACCCGACTCTTCCAGGGCATCCATGGAAATTAAACGAGGGAAACTAATGAAACGGACCTTTTGTTAGTATAACCAGTGGTTTTGAGTTTTGACACGTCACGTGATTCGCATTGTTTTTGTTTACATGATAGTCAATACCTCTCTTTTTTTTTTATAGTAAATAATTCCAAATGGGTTTATTTTTAATGAAATTAATTATCAACAAGTATACTAAAAAAGATTGATGTATTTTTTTTGTTTTATGTTTTTGGGTGAAATTATTGAAAGCTGGGTCATAAGGTCCAAAAACCTAAACCCAATTTCTTTATCATTGAAGTCGACCCCTACTGGCAAAAAAAGGTTGCATTGCAAAAGGACGTGTCACCTCGTCTGCTTTTTCGAGAAAATAATTAGGGGTGAATGGCTAATTGTTTGCTCAGGAAACAAAATCCCCATGCAGCTGAATCCATTTTTCCATCTCATGCGCGACCCTTTAATTTTGATTATTTTTTCTTTTTGTATTTGATAATTAGTTTCTTTTAAAAATATTTATTAAAATTATATTGAAATAATTATTTAATTATGTCATTATTTCAAATTAATATTAGTGTCTATTATAATAATATTAATAATACTTTTGAATAATTATATATGAACCCAGAATATTCAATGTTATCACAAAATTTTTATATATTTTTTCTAGAGTTTATTATTTTTATATATTTTTTTAATAGATTCATGTCAAAACTATCAATTTAATATTTTTTTATTTTTTTAAGATTATGATAAATTGTTATTCTAAAAACAATACTTCTAATAAAAAAAAGTAGAGAAAACTCATTAAGGGTTTTGATTAAAGATATATTTCTTCTATCTTTATTTCAACCAGTTGAATGTTTTTGAATATTTATTTAATTTTTTTTAGTTTTTATGTAATAAACAACATAGTTACAAAAAACAATTGTCAAAAAATTATTAATAAAAAGGATAATTTATACTAAAAATTATACTTTCTCTACATTCATTACTATTTTTGTTTATGATGAAAAACATTCATTTTTATTACCATATAGTCTCATTCAATGTTAAATTTATTTAATTAAATACACACATTGAATTTTTAATTTTTAATTTAAATACAATGTAGATCGGAAAAAAAAAACTTGTGAGAATTTGTTTTCTTATTCATGAATCAATTATTTTAGTGTCACTTCAATTACTAGAATCAAAGTAATATTCCACAGTACGAACGTATTTGTAAATCTTATCAAGTCAATGCAGAGAATCAAGACAAGAGAAGAGAAAGAGAGAACTATGTTCTTACAATAATATAAACTTATATTCTTTCATATGGGTTATGCCCCTTTATATATGATTAAAGGAGGTGGTTATTTTCTTTAGTAACTCCTCTAATAACTTGGGTCAGACCCATCCATCATGGGTGGACCAGGTCTAACCCAATAACCAACATTTCTCACTCGCCCATGAAGGACTAAATCTTTCTAATACATTATACTTCAAACTTGCACAAGAATTTCATACTTGACTAACGGACCGTGCGACCTTAAGCACACAGTAAAAGGAGCTCCAATATGTAAACCTAATACAGGCCATACAAAAGACATCAACCTCATAATTAATTATTCCTTAAAGTGTACTAATATACCTCAGGTATTTTTAGTTACACATGATTGAATATAATTCAATCCCTCAAGAATTTTCATACTCAATTCATCCTTACAATTACAAGTATTCTAAATTATATCAAATCTATTCAAGTATATGATCCTGGCTAGTGAATACAAATAACAAGTATAGAATTAAAATTACTTTTTTTCCGCTCTTATATCAATCAAATATGAATTAACTTGCTTTCCTAAAAATATTCATTTAAGTCGAATCATTCTAGGACTATAGGATATACTCCTAAAGTAGCGATCATTAATATGTCACCTCATCATATAGTTAAAAGTCACAAAGGGTAAGATTTTGAGATCTTAGATATGATCTTCACGACTCACATAATAAAGAAGCAAGGATCTATTCTTTTATTCCTGTAATGGTCGCTAGCACATGTAGTATGAAATACATGCTATAGTGGAGCTTACTTCTTCTTTTTTAAGACAAAGAATGTATGTCGTAGCTCTTCTTGTTAGAGGAAATATTATACGAGTTTTAGTCTTGTAACTAAAAGCATAGACTTCAAATCAGAAATTCTTATTTGCTCATTTTTCATTAGTGGCAAATGAATAATTTCATACTCGGCTTCAATCATAATAGACACATGAATGGTGAGAATTCATTCATGCTGATTTTTTTATTTAAGAATCTCATCTTGGTCCCAGCCAAGGTGACTTTTTAATAATCATTTTGAGTTAAAATTGCTCTCACTGCACCCAAGTCGCTTATTGAGTATTAAAACTCAAATAGTCTCATCTCTATTCACCTTACAAGTGCTAGAGGTGATTGCTTATGTGAGTGAGTCAATCTAGTGAGTCAATCTAAGTCTATAAACATACTATAACAAATTGTACTATACGATACTCATAATATATTCATGAAACAAATAATGAATAAAATGATATTCTAAAGGTATTTATTCATTACTTAATCACTGTAAGCTTTCGTATCATCCTTAAAACTAATTACATTTTACATAGGCCAAGGGATCTCATATGTCTAACAAATGCATCCCTTGCTATTAGTTTTGTGAGTGGATCTGTAACTATAGAATTTGTAGAAATGTGTTTTAGGATCACATCTTGTTCAACAATTGCTTCTCTAATATAGTGATATCTCATCTTGATGTGTTTGGTCTTTTCATGGTATTTTGGATCTTTAGCTACAGCTATTGCAGCAGTGTTATCACAGTAAATTGTCACTGGGTCTGATACTGATTTGATAATTTTCAAATGATACAGGAAATTTTTTAACCAAACAGCATCTTGTGTTGTTGCGAAACAAGCTACATCCTCAGCCTCCATAGTAAATAAGGCTATGCAAGATTATTTCTTACTCCTCTATAGTATTGCACTATCATTAAGCAAGAAAGCACGTCCTGATATTGATTTGGATTGCTCGACATCTCCTCCCTAATCAGCATCAGATAAACCAATCAATTGAAAATCTTTCTTTCCTTTGTAACATAGCATGTAATTTAAAGTTCCTTTCAAATATCGTAGAATCCTTTTGACTGCTATCTAGTGTTTCTAACCAGGGTTTGATTGATATCGACTAACCAATCCAACAGCATAACATATATCAGGACGTGTGCACATCATTGCATACATCAAACTACCGATAGCAGTGCCATAAAGTACTCTAGACATCTTCTCCTTTTCTTCTAGAGTATTGGGACATATATCATAGCTTAAGCTCAAACTTTTATCAATAGGGGTGTCCATTGGTTTGCTATCTTGCATGTGATAGTGCTCTAACATCTTTTTGATGTAAGTCTCTTGAGTTAAACCCAAAAGTCTTTTAACGCAATCTTTTATGATTTTCACACCAAGTACATAACTGGCCTTACCCATGTCTTTCATTTCAAAGTTTGATGATAACTACTTTTTAGTAGTATCAATCATCTTTTTATTATTTCCAGCTATTAAGATGTCGTCAACATATAAGGATAATATTATAAAACTATTATTAGAACGTTTTAAATACACATAATGATCTTCTTCCATCATTGTAAAACCATCCTTAAGGATAACTTGATGAAACTTAACATTCCATTGTCTAGAGGCTTACTTAAGACCATATATGGATCTTTTAAACTTGCAAACTTTACACTCCTGACCTTTAATCTAAAATCCTAAAGGTTGATCCATATAAATCTTCTCATTTAGTTCTCTATTAAGAAATGCAGTTCTAACATCCATTTGATATAACTCTAGATCTATATGTGCGACTATGGCTAAAATAAGGTGAACTGAAGTAATCTTCACAACTAGTG
The DNA here is from genome assembly GCA_015708895.1 of Populus ilicifolia. NCBI lineage: Eukaryota > Viridiplantae > Streptophyta > Magnoliopsida > Malpighiales > Salicaceae > Populus > Populus ilicifolia. The sequence goes on along the minus strand of SRLM01000085.1, from coordinate 1,207,932 downwards.
AGAATGTATCTTCATAATTAATTCCCTCTTCTTGTGTATAGCCTTTCACTACTAGTCGAGCTTTATAACATTCTATTAACCCATCCGTCTTACGTTTAATTTTAAGAACCTATTTATTTTCAATGGATCTTTGTTTTGACGGTAAATCAACCAAGTCTCAAACTTCATTAATTTTCATTGACTCCATTTCTTCTTTCATAACTTTAACCCATTCACTTGCTTTAGGACCAGATAGAGCGTGACTGAATGTTTTAAGTTCTTCATCATCTTGTTGAGCAATTATGAACGCTTCCCCCTTAATCTTAAATCGAAGACGAGGAATTGGTTCACGAATGCTTTTTTGAGGTTGAGATTGCTCATGATCTTGCTTCATAAGAGTAGGAATATATAAAATATCACTCTTATTATTTTTAGAAGGATTAAAAGTTTCATCTAAGTCCTCTACTGAATGGCTTGTTACGCCATAATCTAGATTTTCCAATTCATATAATTGAAAATCTTTTTCAACCTCTCCTGTCTTTGAAAAAACCTTTTTTAAGAATACAACATCACGCGATTCAATCTCCGTCACTCTTCCATCAACTTTTTCACTAATAAATGCAAATCCTTTGGAATATTCAGAATATCATATAAAGATACACTTCTTTCCTTTAGGACTAAGTTTTTCATATTCATCAGAAGTATTGTGAATATAAGCTGCATACTCCTATTGATGGAAATAACCTAGATTAGGTTTGATACCATTCTATAGTTCATATGGGGTGGATGAGACAGATTTAGAGGGCACACGATTAAGTATGTAAACAGTAGTTAACAATATATCTTTCTAAAAAAAAATTAGTAAGTTAGTTTGCGCCATCATCGACCTAACCATGTCAAATAGGGTTTTATTCCTCCTTTTTACTACACCATTTTGTTGTGAAGTATAAGGAATAGTTAGCTGTCTAGCTATACCTTTTCCATCATAAAAGTTTTTAAATTGTTCAGATAGATATTCACATCCTCGATAAGTTCTTAAAGCTTTGATCTTGGCACTTAGTCTATTCTCCACCAAATTGGTGTATCGAATGAAGCAATTCAATGCTTCAGACTTATATGAGATCAAATAAACATGACCAAAACATGTGAAATCATCTATAAATATGATGAAATAATTTCCTTCATGTCTTGATCTTAATTTATTGGACCACAAATGTCTGAATAAATAAGCCTTTAATGGACTACTAGCTCTTTTAGCTTCGCCAAATGGTAATCTAGTTGCTTTTCCAGCAAGGCAATGCTCACAAATAGGATCTTTGGAAAGTGATCTTAAAAGACCAACTCTTGCTAATCTATGTAATCGATCTTGTCCAATGTGTTATAATTTAGCATGCCAAGTTATGATATTACTATCATTAATAGTACTAGAATTTTGAACAACATTAATTGAAGCATCATAATTAATAGATACATTAACGGTATCTAACACCATAAAACCATTTAAAACAAAACTAGAACCATAAAAATATTATCTAAATGTATTTTATACAATAACCAACAAACACAATTTTAAAGCCCAATTGGAGTAAAGTAAGAATAGACACAAGATTCCGTTGAACTTCTGAAGCATAGAGTACATCATGAAGATAAAGTGTGTGACCACCTCGTAAATCCATTTTGCAGGTACCGATCCCAAGCACAACAACGAAAGCATTATTCTCCATGTTTATATATCTACCTCCCTTTGGAATTTGACAGAATTCCACAAAAGTTGTTCGATCCCTTGTTATGTGGTCAGTTGCTCCTAAGTCTATAGTCTAAAAAGGAACAAATTTAGCAAGCATTAAACAACTACTAACGTATAAGTTAGAGGGATGATTGTGGTTAAACATTACTCTTGACTCAGTACAATTACGAGTAAAGTGACTAGGTTTACCACAATTGAAACAATTTATATTCTTGTCTTTCTTACCACCACGTTTCCTATGCTTGCACTTGTATCCACTATTATTTGCTTTTATTCCTCTCTTGTCATATTTGGGATCTTTAGCCTTATCCTTTTTATATTTAGAGTCATATGCTCCATGTATCTTTGTCTCACATATAAAAGCCTTGTTTATAGGCTTTTCAGTATGAAGTCGATCTTCTTCAAGCTTGATATGACGAGCAATATCATCAAATGTCTTAATGGTGTCATTGTGGGTAAGATTAACACGCATGTGTTCCCAATTACTTGGCAAAGAACGAATAACTGCTTAGACTTGTTGTTCATCAGTCATTTCATGCCTAGCACCCTTTAATTCACTAATCATGTTAGACATAACTGTAAGATGTTGCCTCATCATTTGATTTTGGCACTTCTTATAACCATCGAATTTAAGGATTAACTAACGAAGTCTAGTAATGAAGGTTCCTCTATACTGAATCTTTACCGCGTCCCAAACAGATTGAGCTGAACGATGCCTTTTAAAATGCAGTATTAAATCATTTCTCATGCTGCTCAACATCAAAATACGAGCTACATAATCCTTGCATTTATAGGTCTGATATGCTTCTATATCAAGCTTGTGTTGAGCAGTGTTTCCTTGCTCAGGTTCAGTCATCGGTTATATGATTGTTTCCAGCATTTCTTGCTCTTCCAGAAGATACTCAATTTTATAATGCCAAACATCGTAATTCTTTTCACCTAGTTTGTCTCCATGGTTTAAATCAATAATAATACTCTTAGATGCAGGCATATTAAGCTTTATTGACAAGAATTACAAATATTAGTATTTAGTACAATTTAATTGATATATTTTTCCATTCCATTCCAAATTAAACAAATAATAATCTAACACATACAATAAAAATAAAAAGAATGTTACACATTTAATCAATTTCTATTTGTATGGTCTAATTATTATTGGAAGTTTAAATGAGCGTAAAATTATAGTTATTAGTTTCAACTAACAACTCCCACTAATCAAGTTGCATATATTATCATATATATATATATATGTATATAATGTAATTAAACTTAAATTACATAAATATTCAATTCACAATTAAATAACCAATCATCTTTAAAAAAAATACAATATTAAGAATAATAAATTTCAAAATTATTTTATATTTTAAGCACATAAGTAAGGACTCCAATTACATCATCTACTTCATCAAAGTCATCTCCTCCAAGTTCATTCTGCTTAAACCATGGAATGAATTTAACAGCAGCATCCAAACAACCTGTGCTTCTTCCAGTGCGTTGTATACCCCTTTCGGCATACTGACGTTCCCTCTCAAGCAGCATTTCATTTGTGAGATTGTTGAAATCTAAGGATTCTAACTTATATTCCAATGATAGTCGCACTGACATCCATTCCTCAGGTGGAGAATTGAGAACGATTAACATTTGATGTTCCATGTAGAATTCATAAACACCACTCATAGTCAGTTTAATCATCCAATGATACATGTAATCAATGTGCTCTTGAATTTTGTAAACAGAATTAAATGTATAACCCAATAAATGATCAATTTGTTTATTGCCTATTCATTACAATAAAATATTCCAAAAAGCACATAAATATTATACTTAATATTTAATTAAAGCATGTATCATTATATATGTTAAAAAACAAATACAAAAATTAAGCAATTTATTTTAATAGTAAATAAATTGCTCCATAATTTGACAATTTATATTAACAAAAAAATAATAATATTAATTATCTTAATATTATTCTTAATATTAATATATACTAATTTGCCATATATCTTTAAAAAGATATGTATATATATATTAACTGCCACACAGCAGTTAATATTTAATATACAAATACATCCTTTAAAAGATGTGTGTATATATTAACTGTCATATATATATATATATATACATATATGGACATATCTTTCAAAAGATGTGTTGATTTGTTTTTAATAAGTGTTGAATAATAGTGAATTAATTATCACAGTCCAATTAATTATTGTAATTATAATCAACTAAAAATAAAAATGAAAATGACAGTTTTTAATTTTCATTTCCATTTCCATCATCAATTCACACATAAATTGATAATAAAATTAATTATAGAAAAGATAAATTCATAACAAAATTACTTCATAAAATTTTATAAATTCAAAATTCTCAATGAAAGTAATTTTTTTAACACAAAATTTACATCTATTGTTCATATAATAATAGATATATTGCATAAAAGCAATGTTAAAAAAAACATGATTCTGATACCAATATAGATCGGAAAGGAAAATTTACTTGTGAGAATTCACTTTTTTAATTTCTGAATCAATTACTTCAGTGTCACTTTAATTACTAGAATCAAAGTGATATTCCACAGTACGAACGTCTTTGTAAATCTTGTCAAGTCAATGCAGAGAATCAAGATAGGAGAAGAAAAAACAGAACTATGTTCTTACAATAATAAAAATTTATATTCTTTCATATGTGTTATGTTTTTTTATGTATGATTAGAGGAGATGATTACTTTTTTTAGTAATTCATTTAATAACTTGGACTAGGCTCATCTATCATGGACGGACTAGACCTAACCCAATAACCAACATACACACAATGTTAAAAAAGATCTGTATTTTTCAATCATTACTTTTAACAAAAAGATCTATGTTTAATAATATTTTTTTTTGTTTTCACTTAAATTTAAATTTTAAATGATAACTCAATTAAATAATAAATTTGCATGGTTTCAATAGTATTAATTTATAGATGTTTTATTGTATTTAGTTAATTATTTTTTTATAAAATAGATATTGATCTTCTTAAATAGTTTTTTGTTTAAATTTCATTATACTTTGAAGAAGTTATTATAATTTGTCTATAATTTCTTTCCATATATTTTATATAAATAAATTGTATTTGCATTATGCATTTAAAGCCGAGAATCAAGTAACCAAAATCAGATAAGTAATTTATTATTTATTTTTATAGTATTTTTTAATATTTATGATTTAATTCATAATATTTTAAAAAATAAATTTTTATTAAAAGATCTAAATTAAATTTAACTCGAGCACATAAACATAACCGCGCATCTTATAACAAGCATGTAGGGTACTTCTGTTTGGAATAGACAGAAGTGCCCTTATGAGTAGTAAATGGGCCTTTTCTTTTGACCCATTTATAAGAGCCCACTTCGATCACCCATCCCCATCCTCTCGCTTTTCTTTCTCTCTCTTTGAGGGCTTCGCTGTTGCAGAACGGCCTCGTTTCTAGTATTTAATCGTTGCTGCTGGGGGAAAAAAGGGTAAAAATTGGGGTTTAGGTTTTTTTGACAACGGGAACTAAATCAGGCATAACCAATAAAAATAAGGGTTTCCAACGAGAACAAAACGTAAACCCTAGTAAAGGGGGTTTTAGCCTCTCGAACATAACGCAGAGACAGACAACTCCCCAAAAAAACTCCAATGGGCAAAGAACCCTTAGTCAGCTCCATGGCAGAGCTAAAACGCAAACAAGAAGTCAAAAAGAAATCAAAATCCTGTGGCTTCGAATCCCTTAACCTAAGCCCCAATGTCTATCGGGGAATCAAGCGTAAGGGTTATCGTGTCCCCACCCCTATCCAACGTAAGACTATGCCTCTTATCCTCGCCGGCATCGATGTCGTCGCTATGGCCCGCACTGGATCCGGCAAGACCGCCGCCTTTCTCCTCCCCATGTTAGAGAAGTTAAAACAGCACCTGCCCCAAAGTGGTGTTAGGGCTCTCATACTGTCGCCTACTAGGGATTTGGCGTTGCAAACTTTGAAATTCACTAAAGAACTTGGCAGATTCACTGGTTTGTTTTTCTTCAGATTTTTCTTGATTTTTATTTACTTGTTCAAATTGCGTTTCTAATTGCATCAAGGGTAAATGAATAATCTTGTATGTATTTGTTTGTTGTGCAGATCTTAGAATTAGTTTATTGGTTGGTGGAGATCGTATGGAGAGTCAATTTGAGGATTTATCGCAAAACCCTGATATTATTATTGCCACTCCTGGTAGATTAATGCACCATTTGTCTGAGATTGATGACATGTCGTTGAAAACGGTTGAATATGTTGTTTTTGATGAAGCCGATAGTCTCTTCGGTATGGGTTTTGCTGAGCAGTTGCATAAAATTCTTACCCAGCTGAGCGAGAATCGTCAGACTTTGCTTTTTAGTGCAACTTTGCCCAGTGCACTTGCGGAGTTTGCCAAGGCAGGCTTAAGAGATCCTCAGCTTGTTCGGCTTGATGTGGATACTAAGATTAGTCCTGATTTGAAAACTGTGTTTTTTACCTTGCGCCAAGAGGAAAAATATGCAGCGTTGATTTATTTGATAAGAGATCATATTAGTACCGATCAACAGACATTGATATTTGTTTCTACCAAACATCATGTCGAGTTTCTGAATGTTCTGTTTAGAGAAGAGGGCATTGAGCCTTCGGTTTGTTATGGTGATATGGATCAAGATGCTCGTAAGATTCATGTATCGAGGTTCAGGGCACGTAAGACTATGTTGTTGATTGTGACAGATGTTGCAGCTAGGGGCATTGATATTCCGTTGCTTGATAATGTGATAAATTGGGACTTCCCTCCAAAACCTAAGATTTTTGTGCATCGTGTGGGGAGAGTTGCTAGGGCAGGTCGGACTGGAACGGCCTTTTCTTTCGTGACATCTGAAGATATGCCTTACCTTTTAGATCTTCATCTATTTCTCTCAAAGCCAGTCAAGGCTGCTCCCACTGAGGAGGAGGTTTTGCAGGATACAGATGGAGTAATGAACAAAATCGATCAAGCATTTGCAAATGGAGAGACTGTTTATGGGCGTTTCCCCCAGACTGTCCTTGATCTTGTGTCAGATAGAGTTCGCGAAATCATTGATTCATCAGCTGAACTAACTTCTTTACAGAAAGCCTGTACAAATGCTTTTCGTTTGTATACAAAGACCAAACCATCACCTGCAAAGGAGTCCATTAAAAGAGTGAAGGATTTACCTTGTGAAGGATTACACCCAATATTCAAAAATGTTTTGGAAGGTGGTGAATTAATGGCACTTGCCTTTTCTGAGCGTTTGAAAACTTTCAGGTGACCTTAAAACATTTATCTATCTCAATTTTTTTGAAAATATTTCTGCATATTTTTTCTTTAATTTGCTTGGTTGAATTGTTCTAACTATGCAATGACCGGATTCTAATAGACCCAAGCAGACTATATTGGAAGCTGAAGGTGAATCAGCCAAGTCAAAGAATCTGCAGGTAACCTTCCATTTCTAATCGGCTTTCAGATATATAATTGATGATAGAGAGCTGTTGATCCATATCTGACCTTCGAAGCCACTTTCCTTCATACACTCATGAGAGTTTATTGAAATCATTATATGCCTACATTATTGATTATAGCATTTCTCTTTTCTATATGCTGCCTTGTAGAAACTATAATTTTACTTGGTTCTCCTTGCACAACTTAACCATCTTGAACAAGATTGATGTTCCTTTTTATTAGTTTACATTGATTTTATGGCACAATTGCAGGGTCCTGGTCAGTGGGTTGATGTCATGAAGAGAAAAAGAGCTATTCATGAGGAGGTCATTAATTTGGTACAGCAGCAGCGCTCTAACAAGCTGGCAGACAAGGTAAATATGTTACATGCAATTGCTCTTAATAACACTGAATTTCATAAAAGTCAGTGGCCAATCCTAATAAATCACCAGCTGCAATATGAGATGCCCATATGATTTGATGGCATTTTCTGTTGCTACTATATATTTGTGGAGTCATCCTCATCAAAGAAATAGCTTTAGGACATGTTTAAGGACACCATTATTTGAAAGATATTTGCATGGACTCGATTCTGGTTTTTGTCATTCAGATCAATTTCTGTGTCCAAGGAGCACTAAGCTAGCTGTAACAGTGGCGGTACTCCAACTTTTCTTGGCCACATTTTGGCTGGGTTCAGATCTTTATTGTCCACACCTTGCTCAAAAGGCTTGGTGCAATTGAAATTCATAACTATGCTCGTTTCACTTATGTTAGATCCAAGCCTCTTCAATTACTAGGTTAAGACATTTGGCCTTTATTAGCTCTGGGACTTGATTTATTTATTTACACTTGTGAGATGCCTGTTCATCATAGTTTTCTTGTTCTCATTTTGTTTAGTTAATTATGCTTCTTTTTTTTGGCACTAGCAGGAAGTTGAAACTGAAAGTACTTCAGATGAAAAGGAGAAAAAAGGTCTGCATTTTCCAACATGTATTTATTTTGGTGATCACAATCACTTTCTTTTCTGATGCTAAACATGGTATCTTGCATGTTAGTGGTTCGTGGTTCTAAAAGAAAGGCAAAGAGTTTCAAGGATGAGGAATACTTCATTAGTTCAATACCAACTAATCATGTATGCTATCTTTTATGTCCTCTACCAATAATTTGTTCCTTTGCTTCTCATCTGATACACTATATCTTGATATTGAGTTGCCAATTGCTTTTTAGCTACTGTTTTTTTCTTCCCTTCTCTGCACTGTAAATTTTCCTTTGATGTTGAAAATATTGACTAAATATTGTGCTTGCGTATTCTGTATTGATGTCAGCATACAGAGGCAGGCCTCTCAATGAGAGGAAATGATGGCTTTGGATCAAATAGGTATTTTTTGATATATGTTGTCCAACATTATTTTGAAGCATGAATCAGTGGTGTTTGTTTTTCTATGGTTGTAGGGTGTTCTTTTTCTTACTAGTCAATGCCAATTTTGTTTTTAGGTTGGAAAATGCTGTGTTGGATCTTGTTGCAGATGATAGTGGGGGGTTACAGAAACAGAAAACCGTATACCACTGGGATAAGGTTCTTGAAACATTTGAATGATAATGATGTCTTGCAATTTTCTTCGATCAGCATTTGGCATAAAATTTACATTTCTATCTGTTGGCAGAGGAATAAAAAGTACATCAAACTAAACAATGGTGATCGTGTTACAGCCAGTGGAAAGGTACTCTTCTGAACTTTTTTGTATTTTAACTCCTAAATGGAATATCTACGCTTCTATTAGTAATGCTGAATGCATGACATGCAGGGGAAATGCATACTGAATCCGGTTAATTTTCATGGAGATAGAATAAACTGTCTTATTAGATCACTTTGAAAACGAGCTTTTCTTGAATTGTGAAAAAAGTAGTAATTTAATGACTGTAGCCGCGGCTCTTATCTTGTCTCAAGTCTTTTTTGGCTCAATTTTTGGTCCCACCATTTATATTATTAGAGTAGTTATTCTTGTTTTGTTGGGGTTGGTGTGCAGATAAAGACAGAAAGTGGTGCTAAAGTAAAAGCAACCAAGACTGGGATATACAAGAAGTGGAAAGAAGGGTCACACAGGAAAATATCTCTTAGAGGAACAAATAATGATGGGAATGCTGAGGAATCCACAAGCTTCTCAGGTATGCCTCTTTAGATTGGATGCTCTTCATTGCTCTAATTTGTTCTTTTCAGTTTTTTTTTTGGATTATCATGTTTTGTTTTAGTAAATTAATATTCATGTGCGAGTTTAAAACTGTTGAAAGAGTTTCTTTACCTGTTTCCTGGAGAATATCAATGCATTTGGTTTTTTGGACTACTAGCTTTTTCCAGTTTCTGGATGGTAGATCTTAGTTCACTGCATGTACGGCTTCTTTGGTTTGTGATTTGCTGTATAAACATGCAGAAGAAAAACGTAGCAATAGATGCTTATTTGTTTATTTTGTTGCAGGAAACCGTCAATTACGAGGGAATAACAGGAACTTCAGAGGGAGCAAAAAGCAGCACTCACTGCCTAATGCTAATGTGCGTTCAGAAATTAAAGATCTTGAACAAGTTCGGAAGGAGAGGCAGAAGAAGGCAGACAGAGTTTCTTATATGAAGAGCAAAGGTTCAAAGAGTAAAAAGTTCGGTAAAAATGGTAAAAGGGGCAAAGCGAGGAAGTAAAAGTCTCGTCAGATTTGATCGCATCTCGAGGCACGGTCATCTTTAAGAAAAAAGATGTAGAACTCAGAAGTTGCAATTCGGATTGCCTTGTGATTCTACGCAAGAGGGCCTTCACAGAAAAAAAAAAAAAACTCAAAAGAGGTGTTTTAAAACTAATTTTGACCACATGAAATGTTTGTAAGCTATTTATGTGGAGAATAGTTTGTCAGTACATTGTCTCAGGCCAAGCGCCACATTTAGATTTCTCCATCTGTTCAGCAGTTGAGTTTTTTCATCAACGATCCTAACATGCTATTTATTCAAAGCTCTGTTCTCGAACCTTTTGCATTATTCGTCATGGTATCATCATTATAGTAATCATTGATTCTTACCCTGATTCATTGGGCAAGGAATCAATGGGTTATCAATAAAACGGCTCGTAGCATATCAAAAAAATCCCTAGAAAAGCAGTGCCGGTGCTTCAGATACCTGCCGGATTCTTCATTAAACTTCATCTTGTTTTAATGCGGCCGGTATATGAAGTTGCAATTTGTGGGTAGTGACCTATTGAATTAAATGATGTTGGACGCTTCAGGTTTCTTGTACAGGAAAGCATTTACATTAACATAGGCAGAACACAAGATTTACCAGCTTCTACTGCCTTTGCCACTTGCCATGATCGGCTGAAAACAAAGCCCTAAATTAATAATTATATATAAAAAAAGGTGTGTTGGTTAAGGACTAAATAAAGAAAAGAAAAAGATATCATTAAAAATTTTATTTTACACCACAATTGGTTCTATGGTGTAGTGGTTAGCACTCTGGACTTTGAATCCAGCGACCTGGGTTCGACTCCCGGTAGGACCTTTATTTTTGACCTTTTTCTTCAAACCGCACCGTACTCAGACACAAACTTCTTGTCAGGTTTTTAGGCACCGGAACGCGGTTTTGAATTTTTCGTAACTTGAAATTATTTTTTAATATTTATATATTAATATCTAAAATAATTTTTTTAAATAAAAATATTATTTTAACATATTTATAAATAATAAAACACTTTAAAAACAACTACCTCCAAACTTCCAAATAATCTCTGAAACCGTGAAGGCCTTGCCTGCCCTATCCCAGTGAAAATAGATTCTCAAACGACACTGGTGGCTAGCAAACGACGACTGGCCGCTTTTGTTATGTACTTGCATGACATGTAGCATTGACTGCTTTTCTTTTGTGTTGTGGAGCCAATACGTGCATACCATACCACGTTCCTGCTCATGATCATAATGCACAATACCCAAAAGCAATCTTCCTTTATAATTACTATTTTTATTTTTATTTTTTGGGAATGAATCTTGCCTTTATGATTCACTGTATTTAACAAGGGTACAAAAAAAGAGTAGGGTAAGATCATGCAGAATCACGACCGTCCATTCAACAAACCCTCTGTTTTGGGTGGGTCCATTTCTTTTTTGGGCTAGATCATTGAGCCCACCAAAAACAACTTGGACCGAAACTAAACCTAACAGTAAACCCCACAACAGAAAACAGGGACCACCAATGGATTAGCCCACTCCCAGCTACAGTTCTCTGAGCTCAAATCCGATGGCTTGGAAAGAAAGAAAATCATAAGCGCCACCTTGGTGACAGTTAAAATACTGTTTTGCTCCCGCGAACAAGCAGTTTCAGGCATTTGTTTATTGCTGTGAGGAACTGGAAAGGCAACGGAAGCTAGTGGGGCTCTCCAAAATATGGCCACCTCTTTCTCACTCACTCGCTTTTCCTAAATTCCTATCTCTTTCTGTTTCATCTTTTCACATTCCAAAACATTTGCGACTCTCCAACTCTTCGGAGAAGAAGCTGCAGTTCTCTTAATAACTCTTCAGACAAAATCAGGGATGGTGAAGGAAACTGAGTACTATGATGTTCTTGGTGTCAGCCCATCTGCTTCAGAGGAAGAGATTCGCAAAACTTATTATCTTAAGGTTTGACTTAGATTAGATGGAGTTGGTATTTTAATGCTGAAGAAGTTGTGCTTGAATACCGAAATTTTAATATTCTGGTTTTGGTAATCATATGGTGAATTTGAGTTGACAAGCATATCCATGTTGCTATTGCTTAAGACTGGTAAAAGAGGGAATCAGAACCTCAATTGAATTTAAAAAGTAAATGAAGATTTTGATTTTTCTTATGAATGGAACCTGATGCCCTTTAGAAACTCAAGAGATACAGAGCTTCTTGCATCCAATTTGTTTTACAACAGAATATTTTCTTATAAATATGAGAATTGTGTGTTTGTAAGGTTATATGGATTCTCGATGCTGGCTCCACTCTTTTGTGTCAATACTAAGATAGAGGCAAAATCTTGTGTTTGTGAATTAGAGAAAGCTGGAAAAAAGTAATGCTATCCTGTTTGATAATTTGAGCTAAAGAAAAAGTAACCAGGGAAAAAGAGAACTTGTTACTGGAATGTAATTTTACTATGATACTAAAGAATTGCTATCTAGGTTGATAATTTTGCACTTGATGTTGCTTTATAAAAAAATTTCAGCAGGAAAAGCAAGCACAAAATGGTGCAACATCCAAGGGAAAAAATGCTGCTGAAAATGATGATGATGGAAGCAGTTCTGATAGCAGTAGTGAAGAAGATTCACCAAGGGCATTATCCTATCGAACTCCTCTACTTACACAGGCATGTTACAATACCACTTCGAGCTAATAATACATCAGTTGTATCCATGTTTCGACTGCGTTTTCTTTTTTCTTTTTAGCTCTAGATTAAAGCCCCCAATGCGATATATGCATAACTGACATAATTAAGATACAGAGAAAGACTTTATCCCTGCTCCAAGTACCTAGGACAGGCGAGTTGTAAAATATGTTCTTTCAATCTTCGGTCGACAATTGCTGCAGATATATATAAAAACAGGCTTAAGCATGACAGTGGATTTTAATATAAATTGATCCCAGGAGAGAAATGTCATGATTTTGATCTCTACATTGGCAGGGTATCGGTAGACTCTTCAGATGCCTGTGTAATCCAGCATTCGATGTGGATGATGAAGAGATTGTGTACAAAAGCAAATGATGCTTAGGGCTGCTGTACAAAGGTTGGCTGATTGACACTGAGATTGTAACGCACTGTTTTCCTCCTTTTAACCATCGATGAACCCAAAGGGGTCCTGTTGACCGGGGAAGTTTTGCTTTCAAGGAATAGATTGGGACAAGCTATATTTATTTTGTGTGTTACATAATTATTTAAAGAGAACAAATCAATGCAATCCACATACAGATCTCACTATCCTTAAGATTCTCAATCAGAGAGGTTGTTCTCTAATAAAAACTAGGAAATGATCTTTGGGGTTTCTTATCTCTCTTGTGACAAGAATAGGGAGAGGAATCTTTACAATTGCAGTGAGAGAGCGTTTGTTCCTAGTGCAAAGCATCTTCTCCAATGATGCCTCCAACAAAGCTGCAAGACGCGTGATTATGTGCTTTACATTCCTCACACTAGCAGCCCGTCAGAAACAGGAAAGATTAGCTCAGTGGGCTCAAATTGTCCTCCTTGAGAAAAGGAAACAACAGTTACAAAAAAAATGTTGAGTGGGGGAGTGGGGCAAAAGCATTCTCGATTGATATTTCCCTGTCATTTTTGCGGGTAAAGTGAGGCAATACCTTCAGGAACTCGAAGGCTTAATCATGACCAGTCCTTTAGTAGGGTGTTCAAAAAGCTGAATTAAATTATGAGGCTGGAAGGCTCTTAATTGGGGTTGAAACTGAAACAGATCGTTTCAAGTTTCCTAAGGCTCGCAGATGTTCCTTTTCGCGGGTCACAACACTACCAGCAAGAATAAACCCAAACGCCAAATGGATTCCAAACGACTTACATGACAGGCTTTGGATGCCAACAAAAGGACAAGTATAGGGATTTCTCTTTATATGTGATTTTTAAAAGGTTCTTCTCAGGACACCTATTATTGGAACGCCACCACAAGTTTTGATTGCGTGGTACCATCATCACCCTATATTTTCTGCTTCCATTCAAGTAATGGACAGGTTGTCGAAAGCACACTGATGAAATGGAGATAACGCTTGAATTCTCATGACATATTTCACGAGGTATACCATTCAGTAGATTTATATAAAGCATTTTAAGAATATAGCCAAAGGTTTTGACGGCCATCACATGAAGGCAAGTTCACAATTGTCAGATTAAACCGTAACCAACGAACACGGATTTGAACAATAAACCAGGCTTCAAAGGCCAAAATGCTGGCTCACTTCAGGAACCAAGGGCTGATATAAGTCCATTGTTTTACAGACCATATTTTGCAAATGGGCTGCCCATTTGCATTGAAATGGTGAAACTCTAAACACAACAACGTATTTACGGGGACATAGTTCTACCTCCAACAGGCTGACATGCAGAGCTCCTTTGAAATTCCGAGCTGCATGTACGGCTCAATGTGCTGGATGAGGAAAAGAACTTGCAGAGCGGTGTGCCTGGACAGCACAGACACAATGCACAGATGTCAAGTTCAAACAGCCACTCATGACGAGGGAATGCCTCCCTGAGCAGGTGTGAAGTGCAGGAAACGAGTCACATAGAGCCTGAACAGCAGGAGGTGTGAGTGCCGTGCACTGACTGATATTTAGGCTCCTCAATCCTTCCTCATCACACCTGCCTTTCATTGATTCCCACATTGAAAGCTTGTTCTTCACTCGATTGTGGACAAGGGAATACATTGCACTATCAGTGATGTTTCGGCAGTAGTACAGACCGAGGGACCTCAGATGGGGACACCTTTTTGCCAAAGCAATCACGCTATCGTCTGCAAAAATATTATAAATACTTCATGAGTCCTCATAATCAAAATGCCAAAATAACCTAAGAATGAATATAACAAGTCTCTGCTTATCAAAGTTAATATACTCTTAGCATCAAATTAACAGGTCCCAGATTCAGTTTGGTATTGTCAACACTACATGAATCATCCTTCTCAATTTCATATTTTCAATCAGAAAAGGAAACTGTCCAGTACAAGTCTTAGGCTTGCAAAAGTAATAGATCAGGCCACTCCATAGAGAATTCTCAGGATTGGATTGTATCTTAGGGTTCGGTGCCAACATGATAGCTCAGTGACATTTGCAACTTACAGCCAATCTGGTGAAATGCTAAAAAATCATCCCCAAATATTAAAATACCTGTTATACAGACACACCCGCACAAGTCGAGGGTTCTCAGATCAGGACATCCATTCGCTAAACTCATTACTCCAACATCACCCACGTTCTCGCACCATCCCAGATTTAAAGACTGCAACTGACTGCAGTTGCGTCCAATACCCTACAGATTGTTCATCAAACTTGTAAGCTGCGTAACTCTTAAGAGGCACATGGAAAAAAAACAAAAAAAAAATAGTTAGTAACTAGCATGAACCTGCAAGGCACGGTCAGTTGCACCTCTGACACATCCACACAGATTCAAGATCTTTAATTTTTTGCAAAACTCGGTAAGATACTCAAGACCAGCATCACTGAATGCCGTACACCCACTGATGTTGAGTTTAGTAAGATTAGGACAACCGTGAGCTAATGCATGCAGAGAGAGATCACTGAGCTTAAAGCTTTTGCTGAGATCCAGGTCCTGCAGATCACGGCAGTAACTAGCAATAGTCTCAACAGCATGATCCTCAAGTTGTGGTTTATCCTGGCGCAGCACAAGAGTTTGGAGTTTTGTAAATTTAGGAGCAAGAGAGAGAACCATGTTGTTCATGTTGTTTTTGCACCTGAAGGAAAGAGTTAATTCAAGATGTTATCAGCACCAAAGATGAAGGAGATTGAATTCAGAACAGATTAAACAACAAAATAACACTAGACAACATGCAGAAACAATTTCTAAGAAGTTAGATTTCAAAAGGTATCGAATCTTGATTAGAAACATGTTAGGGATTCAAGAGAACAAATCTAAAATCTTCATGCAGATCAACCTCAACTTAATCTTTAGCATGCCGCACGCAAACAAGAAAATAGATAAACTATCTTCGCATATCACTTCATTTATTCAACTGATTACTGAAGTGCCACCAACATTAAATTAGGATTACAAGTTCACAAAGACTGCATGTAACTAATCAGCAATGTTTTGATCAGGGCCTCGGAGCAGAGCAGAGGACAACCCAGGACAAATTGCTCTAATACAGAGGCCATATACAAATTCTAGTGAGGTATGAAACACTTTAATAACTGAAATAACATGATTATCCAGGCCCTGATTAAAAGATAACAACAATTTGACACACAATTAACACAACATAAACAAAACGAAAAACCCAAAAGAATTAGAAACAGCTGGAACAACATATTGATTATCATAGACAGAGAAAGACAGGTTATACCAGGAGAGACAGAGATGGGTGAGTCCCATGCAAATAGCATCCCTCCATCCACTACAAACCCCGGAAGCCATAATCACAGTCCTATCATCAACAAGAGAAAGAATCCTTAACAACAGCTCCACGGGAATATCTTTCCACTCGGTGATCACCGCACCTTCCATTTTCACACCTCCTTCTCTACTCCCACTCTTTCCACCACCAAAAGCAAGCATCATCAGCTTCTCGAAACACAAGTTCAAGTCATCACTCCTCGCCTTTCCTTCACCTGCCATTTCACGTGGGAAAGTCTCTTTCTTTCTTGTTTCTGTCATCGATAGTTGAAAAGATTGGGACATAAAAGAAGCAAGATTTTAGTAAAACGACAAAATACAAAGAAAAAATAACCAAAACCCATGAATCAAAAACCTTGTTAAAATCGTGATAACAGGGAAAAACAAACAACGACTACGAATCATTAACAAGACATAAAATCAAAGATCATTTAAAAAAATATTTAATTGATTACCAATAGATTCTAGGAGGTTAAAAAAAGAAGAAGAAGAAGAAGAAGGATTGAAGCTCTCAGTAACATACATAATTCAAGAAGGACATGAATAAAAGACAGGATCAAAGCAGCAAAGAAAAATTGAAGGTTCTTCTAGCAACGATGATCATGTAAACGTTTTTTTACCTGTGAAGTGATTTTCTTTTCCTGTGTGCGAGTTTTCTGCTAATTAAGAATGGCAGCTGATCCTCAGAGAGGTGCATTTATTTATCTTTTAAGAAGGAGAAACGTACGGGAAGAGATTTTAGCGACGCGTGTGGTGCCACGTGTTATGATGACATTGATGAGATGACGGTCCCACTTGAAAGTGGGACTTCGATTGCTTTATAATTTTTATGCGACGACCATTTTAATTGTAATGAAGTGTATTTTTAAATTTTTTTTATTTAGATATATATTAAAGTGATATAAAAAGATAATTGTAAATAAAAAATTCAAAATTAAATGATGGCGTTTGTCTCTAGGTCCCTTAAGGCTTACCCCTTTTTCTATAAAAAATAAATAAAAATGATTTATTTATTAGTCACTACCCGCAAGAGAATGGAGGATCGATTCTTAGAAAAAATAATTTTATATTTTTCTAAGAAAAACTGTAAAATAA
This sequence comes from Populus ilicifolia, assembly GCA_015708895.1. Taxonomy (NCBI): domain Eukaryota; kingdom Viridiplantae; phylum Streptophyta; class Magnoliopsida; order Malpighiales; family Salicaceae; genus Populus; species Populus ilicifolia. Next base: position 1,190,509 of record SRLM01000085.1, on the reverse strand, counting down.
GCTGAAAAAATAAAACAAATGAGAAAAGTTCGAGAGAGAGAGAGAGAGAATTTATGGGCGCTTGTCCAGAAACTAGAAAGTTCCAGTGTCCAAAACCGCAGCCGCACGCACCTTTAAAGCAAACTCAATATGCTCTCCTCTCTCTCTCCCCCCTGATTAATATTAAAGCAAAGCGAATCATTCAGTGGTGTTCAAGAAATAAGAATTTGAGATTAAAAGGTTTGTTTTCTCGGTGATCTCAAGTTCGAGTTTTTGGTTGCTCATATGATGGCCACTGGAGGCTTACATGGTCGTTAACTTCAGGGCTCGTGAGATTAGTCGTGGTGCGCGAAAGCTGGCCCGGACATCCATGTTAATCTAAAAAAAAAAAATTAAAGCAAAGCGCATTCTAGGGCTTGGTCTAACGATGGAAGGGGCTTGTCTCCTTCCACTGCACCTGAATTTGAGCCCTAGCATGCACGCCTATCATCCTTGCGGTGCCTTACATGCCTACTAGGTTTGCAGGGTATTCAGTAGGCCGTAGGGATTAATCGTGGTGCGCGCAAGCTGGCCCGGACACCCCACGTAAATAAAAAAAATAAAATATTAAAGCAAAGCAAGGTTATTGGTCTAACGACGAAAGAAACTTGTTTTTTTTATTGTACCTGAATTCGAGTTCTAACGTGCACGCCTGTCACCCCGCGGTGCTTTACATGCCTACTGGGTTTGCAGAGTATTCAGTAGACCGTGAGGATTAGTCGTGATGCGTGCAATCTGTCCCGGACACCTCACGTAAATAAATAAAAATATTATCTTCAAATCAAAAAAGGAAGAAAAAATTGACATTTCCATTGAATTATAGGAATTAAGGATTTTTTCAAAGACCTGAGTTTTTTATTATGTACTGTTTATTTTTCTATATATTAATCTGGCTGGATTGTATAAAATTTCATATTTTTTTAAAAATTTAATTCTTAATTAAAAACCAATTAATGTCAATCTCTTGTAAAAATTCATATTCATTAGCTACAACCCTCGATTGCTTGCTCGTTGATAACAACTGTCCTGAAGTTTTGCCACAAGAAAAGAAAAGAAAACTATTATGATACCTTCTTTAGCTATGCTAATGATGTTATTAGAGAGAATCATTAGTTACTGAGTGCCAACGCCTTTCTACAAACAGATAGCATGTTCTTATAGCTAAGCCAATCGATTGATCTACCTTCTCTAACTAATTATAAGCTGATGAACACACGCGTTCTTATCTCCTCCCCTGTCAACTCCCATAATGCATCTTCTCATAGCAAAGGCGATTGATTGATCTACCTTCTTCAGCTAATTGTAAGCCGATGAACACACGCGCTCTTATCTCCTCCCCTATCAACTTCCCAGATGCATGAACAGTCGTGGGTCCTAAAGAGATAGATGCTCTCTGTGGTGATCAGCAATTAATACGTATTAATCTTGTCTCCATGCCTTGTTGATAGCATTTTCAATCATATCTCTGCGCCCAATAAATCTTCTTCCACTTAGACTTAAATACTGGAGATGGTGAATTGTGTGGTAGTGGCAGTCCAGGTGCATCCGTGCCATGCTGGTTGGTGGTGGAGGAATGAAAATACATTCCCGGGACAAGATTTTTCAGATTCTTCTTTCCGTTCGTTGGCTCTTTTTCTTGGCAGCTTTAGCCTTTATGTGATGTCCTTGGGCACCTATGTTTCGTAGACGTTGTCGATTATGAGCATAGGTTGTCGTTTTATGGATGTCTTTTTCATCCTGCTTTTAATGACACTGGAATTTGATCGGTGTGATTCTCGCGTGATTGATAGACGTTGAGACACGGTGGGGAGGTTGAGTGACATAGTGGTTCGAGGGAGTGTTTGTTTTCTTATTTAAAAAATATTAAAATGATTTTTTATTTTTTATAATTTTAATATAATGATCTTAAAAATAAAAGAATATATGATTTTTTTAATTCGTTTTTAATTAAATTTTTTTTTGCTAATATGAAATAAGATTGTTTTTTATCCGACTTTGTAATTAAAAAACAAAAACTTTATGAAAGGTTAAAAAAGTTTATTGACCTTAGGCTTATTTTTATTTTATTTTAAGGGTATTTTTGTAGTTTTATTGAAATTTTTCATTGTTTATTATTTTTTAGATTTTATCAAGTACCAAAATGTCTCTCAACTTAAATTATAATAACTAAAAAATCATTATAAAAATATAAAATTATACATTCATACTAGTTTTTTTTTTCTTCAAATGGTATTTTAGTTATTTTACTTTTGCAATTAAAGTGAAAAAATAATTATTTATCTCAAATTAATTTGAAATTAATAAATGAGGAAAATATTTCTATACCTTTAAAAACCAATGTTAATTTTCTTGGACAAAAAACCAAAATTATTATACTATTTCAATTAACAATATAAATGTGTCTACAACTATATAGTTTTTCAAATGCTACATAGTAATGTTTTTGCCAAAGAGTAAGATGAAAGTGATGGAAAGGTTTCATCTCTCGTCACAAGAGTTGATAATCTGGCCCAAAAGATTCTACCTCATATTTTTCTAAAACATGCTAAATCCCATTTCAGTTAGCATTATTGTCCAATGGCTTGCTATGGAAAATTGGAGTTCGGTTCCCCTCCTCATATTAATTAACTATAAAGAATGGGGTTTTACTTTATTTCTCTTTACAAAATATTATTTATTAGAATAATATTTTGTTTTATTTTTTTATTAATTTTTTATTTTATTTTTTAATATTAATTTTTTTCTATTTACTTATTACACTTATGACATGAATTTTAAGTTTAACAAACTAATCTTGTTTCACAAGTTAACCCAGTTGACTTTATTTTTTTTTTCTATTAGTTTTTTCCTTCTAAATTCATCCTATTTTTAATTGAGAAGTAAACTTTAAGATATGTTTTGTTTGCTTTTCATTAAATTATCATAATCTTATGACACGAGAATAATGTTTAAAAGATTAACCCGAGTTAATTTTGTTTATTTTGTTGTATCTTTTATTTAATTGATTTTTTTATTTTATCATTTAACATTGAATATCAATTGAGAATTGAGTTTTATAATCTATTTTTATTATTTTTTATGAGAATATCTTAGTTTTAAGATGAAAATCATGAGTTTTAACATTTTAACCCTCATTATATTAGGTTTTTTTCTTTCTTTCTAAGAGGTTATATTGGTATCATTATCTAGATCATGAGTCTTTTAATATTGGACTTGTTTTTTTATTGAGTTTTCCCTACTTTATGACTCAGGTCGCGGGTTAATCTAATTGACTCTTTTTTTTTAATTTTTTAATTGATATTTTTCTCTTAATTTTATCAATTAACATTATGTTTAATTGAAAATTAAGCTTTTTGATTTGTTTTTGTTTGTTTAGTTTTTATTAGGTTATTATGATCTCATGACTTAATAATAATGCTAAATGGTTAACTTGAGTTAGCTAGACTTATTTTTTATGTTATTTTTTTAATTAAAATTTTTATAATTTTCATCATTCAACATGAGGTCTGATAGGGACGATTGCGAATCGAGTTTTATAATTTATTTTGATTTTTTTCTATAAAGTTATCTCAGTCCCAAGATCAAAGTCATAAATTTAACAAGTTAACCTAAGTTAAATCAGATTATTTTTTTATTTTTTTGTAAGGTTATTTTAGTTTAATAACTCTGAGTCATGAATTTAGTGGATTGACTCAAGTTGTTTTTCATATCTTTTTTAATTGATTTTTTTTAACCTCATCTTTCAATATTAAATTAGTTAGGGATTGAAATTTATAATTTATTGTGATTTTTTTAATGTGATTATCTTGGTCTTATGACCCCAGTTGCAAGTTTAACTTGTTAATCCGAATTGATTTTTATGTTCTTTTTTCATTGATTTTTTTAAATTTTATTATTTATTATTCAGTTAATTGAGAATTAATCTTAATATTTTATTTTGATTTGCTTTATATAAAGTTATCATAGTTATATAGCTTGGACCATAAATTTAATACATTAATGATTAGTACTCAAAAGTGCATTTTCATCATAGTTTTATATCATTATTTTGCACTTGAAGTATCAATAACTCCTTAACTAAAGTACGTTTTATAATAATCTATCTAATAATATAAGATACTTTTAATTTGTGATAAATATCCATTTTAAATGCAGGCCTATTACATAAATGAAAGGGTTGATTGATGATTTTAAGAACTTTAATTGCAAAGGCAAAGAGATGATCAAACTTAGAAAAGAGATCTCGGTGCAATCCAAACCATAACACTATTCGGTAATTGAGTCATATCTAGAGCTATAAATCTCAGATTTAGGTCCATTTTATATGGATGGAAAGGTAATACATAGACCTACAACTTTCTTATGGAGCCCAAGATCTGAAAAGGTTATTTTGAAGTCCAAATTGTAACAACAACAAAGAAGCCCGAATCTGTCCTCCAGCCCGAGTACTGTTCAGTATTTTGGCCATATCTGGAGTTCTAGAAGTCCAAATGAGCTGAAATTTTTACACAAGATAGCTGAGACAATTGCCTACAACTTTCATGTTTTCAAGTGGTTTTAATTTTGACGTTATTAATGATGTTTTGGGCAGACAAGAGAAGATAAGGATTGTCATCAAGTCAAGAGTTGACCACCCACTTATTAAGTAGTAATCAAATTAATAGTTCCCAATTTTGGCCTATAAAAGGAGGCATGTGCTATGCATTTAGGCATCTTGGTGTTCAGATCAAAATCATGCTCTTTTTCTCTCTCTTTGTATTTTTTGTAATGTTTATACTTTGCTTCCATTAATATTATGTTTATGTCTTTCATTTCCTTTCCTTTACTTAGTTAACTTTTATGTTCTTATTTTGTTTATCTATTTTTCTTTCTTTTATTATGTCCAACTAAGTTAATTATGTCAAGGTGAAAAGGTTACACTAATGGTGTAAGAATAAGTATAATGTAAACTTAATATGGACTTTATGTTTTATACTAACATGTTTTATATTTGTTATCTTGTTCACTTTTTAATATTTTGCTTGTTAAATGACTAATCTTGATTTATGTTGTATAACACTTGGTACAACAAATGCTTGACACTTTTATAGCCCATATTGTATGGTATAACCGACATCTGAGCTATGAAAGGAACTTGATTTGTTGTTAACATAAGTTATAATCATGAATGCTTGATGAAATTTACAAGTATTAGCATTAATTGAATAAGATAACTAATATAATCATGTTAACAATTTATAATATGATTGGAACCTTCTTTGTGTGTAGTTTTCAATTGAATAGTAAGAGTTTATACTATACTTGTTTGACATATCATTAGTGGAACCTCTAATCTTGACATTTGTTATTATCATTGTTTAATCCTTACTTTAATATTTCATCTCAAAGTTCTCATCTTCTTCTTCTTTAGTATTGTTATTATTATTATTATTATTATTACTACTACTACTACTACTATTATTGTTGTTATTGTTATTATTATTGTTATTTATAATTTGTACAATAACTTCTTTGTGGTTTGATTCCGGTCTTACCGGGTTATTTATTACTTCGACATTCCTGCACTTGAGAGAAGACATCAATCTTTTCGTCGTGTCGATTAACATGAGTTATCCAACTTCAATCCAATATATTATTATTTTAATATTATAAAAATATATCATTTTTAAATTTCATTTAGTCACCTTTTGTATGAGTTGTTTTTGAAAAAGTAAAATCATTAACATAATTTAATTTTTTTCTGATAAAAAAATTAACAATATTTAATTATTAATTTTACGTTAAAAAAAGTTAACTTTATCTGCAGAATAATTTTGGCTCCTGAATTCCAAGTCTTCAAACATGGGTTCTTTACAGTCATGACTTGAGAACACTTTTATTTGGATGGCCAATACTTCATCAATAAAAAAGGAAAGAAAAAAAAGGTTATATGGAGAGCTATTCTCCGATTAATATCTCTTACATGGTGCTGATCGGCAACAATGGCGCCGATGATATGCTGTGAGCACCGACAGCCTGACAAATGCCAGTTCATGTTGAAGAGTTGCTTATGAAATGAGCACAGATAAATTTGAACGATCCACTCAAGGTCATCTTGAACAGGTCAATGCTTAGGCGCTGTGACCTCCTTTACAGGCTTTACTTGCGTTCTACATCGATGCTCAGAGAAGCGTGTTCATGAACGCCATTCCTGTTGGATCACATGTTTTTTAACCAAGAAAACACGCCAGTACCCTCTTCCCTTGTTCTTCCTTTATCCTCTTTCACGCCTCTTGTTTATTATACATATTAAAAACAAAACGGAGACTCATGATGATTTCCAAGTGCATCTACACATAATGATTAATTTACCCTAAAAAACAAGTTTATAATTAATTATCATTTAAGAAAAATCAATCAACTTGCTATTAGAATAAAATGATTTTTTTAGGGTTTATTAGTAATTATGAGATTAATTAAGGATAATTTAATTTTTTCAATTTTTAAATATATAGTGTAATGACTAATTTATTCTTAAAAAACAAGATTTTTTTAGAAGTTTGAATGGAAGCTATTCGATCTTTTTATGTTTTCAAGATAAGATGTAACAACTATATTATTCTTAAAAAAATACTAAAAGGGTTGTTGATTTTTTTTATATATATTTTTTTAAATAAATAAGTTGAGATAGAGTTATTTAATCTTTTGTATAATATAAATATTATTAAAAAACATAGATGCTAGCATATGCATTGCTTTTTTGTTGGTGTTGATGTTGTGAGTAGTATATATGATAAAGTGGCTGGGTTTTGATAATTTTTTTTGTTAAAATAATTATTATTTTTGTTTCATTTTAGATTCTTTTTTATTGTATTTTTTTTTAATAATTTAAAATTTTTATTTTTTAAGATTTATATTTAATGAGGTTAGTTCCAGACTTATAACCAGAGGTTTTGAAGTTTAACATATGTTGACTTTTTTTTATAAAATTAATTTTTTTTAATTTTATTATTTTATATTTGATTTATTGAAAATTTATCTTTGTGCTTATTATTTTTAATTTTTTTCTATGAGGTTATCTCAATTCTATGTCTATAATTTCAAATTTAGTATATTAAGCTAAGTTGATTTAATTTTTTTTTATTCCATGTTTAACATGTTAATTTAAGTTTATTTAGTTATTTTTCTAGTTTTTCTTTTTAATATTAAATTTTTTAATAATTAAATTTAATAATTTTATTTAGTATATTGAGAACCCTGATTTCACTACCCTGCTATAGATTCAACATACTAATCCAAATGGACTTGAATTTGGTTTTTAAAAAATTGTGTTATTATTTTTTTTGCTAATTTTTTTATTTTGATTATATTTTTTATTCATATTATTAAAATTAACTGAGCTTATAAAATGGAATCAAGAGTGCAGGTTTTTTTTTATTTTGTTTTAGAAATGCATTGCTTTAATATTTTTTTTTTTAAATCCAAATTCTAATGCGGGCCTCCTAATTAATACTGGGCTAAGCAACCAACCTGGTGGGCTAAGCAAGTTATTAAGCCACCATCAGATTCCGAAAGTCGCAGAAATAAGAAAAAGGAAAGGAGTAAGAGTACTGTTCGTAAGTTCAAACTTCGTGAACTTACAAGATTTATTCCTTGGACAGAAAGTATACTTCAAGCCCTGTCCATACTTTGTACTGAACAGGTTTAGTGTCCCGTACAGTTCATTGTTTCTGTCACTGCAATACAGAAATGTTCTCATGCCAAGAACCTTTCCAGCAAGTTCCCAAAGAAGAAACTCGTTTTGGCCCATCCTCTAGCTTCTGGTTCTCGTGAACTAACCGGTGGTTTCTTCACATTAAGCATCATGGTGTGCCCGATTTCTCTACGAAGGGCTTCAATGATCTTCATATCCACTGGGTTCCCAGAAGCATCTCTGACATAGAAAACATTCATTGCCTGCTCTCCTATTGTCATGACACCTGCTCTTGAAACGGATAATCCATTCTCTCGCAGAATTCTTGTAACTTCAGAAAGCAAGCCTACTCTATCCTTTGCACATAGCTCAAGGCTCAAACCCTGATATCATGTTAAAAAAGTTTAAGTGGCGGCAAGTTGCGGGAAAATAAATATATGTAATCTGAGCAAGGAATGCGCTCTGATAGGAAAAATTACGTGAAATGTGTCACTGCAGGCACTATCATCTGTTTGGCTTAAATGAAATGAGATGAATCCTAACTAGCGTAAAAAGAGAGAGACGAAGGAACAAATGCTATGCCCTTTTAGCCATTGCAAAAATTTGTTAACTTTAACAGAGTGATTCAGAAAATATGTTCTCTTCATTTGAATTAACCCCTCATGCTTTTAAAAACAAAGAATTTTGTCAAATTCCATAATAATATCAAACAAACCTAAGGTCTTATGATGCCCGCTATACAGTTCTGCTTATTGAATATAATTCCAATCTCTATTATTCTCTTACTTCCACCTTATGAGTGGACCTAATATCCATAGCAATTAGCATCTCTAAACTCTTGCAAGTTTCTTCGTTGATTAGCAATGCTGATTTCTGATTCATCAAAGAGAAGAAAGAAACAAAACGAAAATAAAAGTCTGACAAGACTTTGGAATGCTGCAAGTACTTCATGTATTGATAGAGGTCAGGTTGCAAAAGATTACACACAAGGTTTACATCTATTATTGATGCTATACCGTTGCTACAAATAATTAGATGCCATCTTCATGCTGTTTTCATTCCCAACTTAGCGAGCCTAACTGACATGGTTTGGAAGCAAAAGTGATTTCAGAAATGGTTATAGATGAATGTTTAAATTAACCATGAAGTACAGTATCATGTGAGAATCCCAGTTATAGACTTTCATAAGCTTTGAGCATAAACTATTGCTATATCTTCTTGTTGTTGTCTCTGTTTCATTGAATTCTTCTAAAAGCTCATGGCAGAAACATGTTTTTTGTTACCATAAAGGATTCTATCATGAAACTTTTTCCAGGTCAACAACTCAAAGATTCTGTTATTTTAGCTTAGCATTAAAGACAGAGTACAGCATCACCTGGAATACACGAGATTTTTGTTAGACTATACAAGGGAGAAAAAAAGAAGAAAAATTATAAATCACTAATTTTAGCTGAACCATGAAAGACAAACCACAATGTTAGACAGCAAAGCACAGAGAAGTTTACTACAAGGTAGAAGGTTTGCTCACCTCGCTCACTCTTCTTCTAATTGCAGCTTCGAGGCATTTGATAACCCTGTCCTTCTCCCCTTCAGTATCAAGCACGCAACCATCCATATGACGAATATAGTACTCCTACAAGTTCGTATAAAGGCCAGATGCTTCAATAAAATCCAACAGAGGCAATGAGATTTACCATAACTGTTGATACAGTAGTCATTTCAATCATTTGAGTCAATAAATCACTTTTAATAGATGTAAATCACTTTTAATGAAAGCAAAAAAATAATATAAATCATATCTTAAATCTCACCTATCATTTTAATTTTTAGAGTTGAGATACTTCTTCTTTAATATGATATAAATCTCATTAATCAAATAATTATGAATTTAAATTTCATCATCCCATTCTATTTAATAAAATTAAGAATAAGTTAATAGAGTTTTTCACTTGAAAAAAATATGTTAAATAATAATATAAATTGTATCTTGGAATCTCATCTAACAACTTCAACTTTTGAATTAAGATGATTTTTTTAACAACAAGCAAATGAAGAGAACTTTTTTATTTATTTTTTTCATTTCACTAGTTAAAAATCTGCGAAACACAAGCATAACGTTGCTTTTAGTAAGGTAAAAAGAAGATGAATGAAGTAAAAAACTGTACAAGCTAGATAGATAGCTCTAATGTTCGAAGCGGTCCAGTAAAACATCATCGAAATATTCATGAGCTTCCTAATCTTAAATGTGAGCCTCCACACGAAAACAGACTCTCTAGAGTCATAATGCATGCCTCACATGATCATAACTAGATGATGATGCCTTTCAGGAAAAGAGAAACGTTTCTTAATTTTTCTTTAAGTTGTTAGTTAACATGTCATATTCCTTCAGTGGGGAAAAAGGTACCTGTGATGCATGGGGGGCATCAGATGAGATTGTAGCATGAAAAACTACATAATGCATATCTGTGAGAGTGCACACTATGTCAAACATTAACTTGGCACGGTCTTTGCATGTAACAGTGACCACGGAGTATCCTTTTTCCTCACAATGCTCAACTGTGATCTTTGGCTTGAAAGAAGGAGGATCATGAATCTCAGTTGTCACTATTCCATCTTCATAATCCCTATCAGCAAACAACATCTGGTGTAGCCTCCGGTCAACATGAGTGAACCCCATGGAGAAACTAGTACGACCCACTTTCTCATCATCACCACACCCACGTAGAATGTTCTTGAGCTGGTCCTCCATTGCAGACAATCTAGTTGGGTCATCTACAGCGCGGGATGTGGTGTCGTTATTCACATAGACAACACATGCTATCCGCCTATTGTGGGTCCAAACTTCAGCAGCAACCACATTGAAGTGAAGGTTGGCAAGGACAGCTGAGATTTCAGATAAGAGACCAGGGCGATCCCTGCCAGTGAGTTCGATGGCAGTGTGATCACCAACAGAGTGCACTCCAACCGGTTTGCCTGACCAAGTAGTCACTTCTTCTTGGCCCTTAGGTCCTAGAGCCTTTTGTATTGAAAATACTATCGGTTAACACAGGCGCCAATATGGTTGAACTCTTTTCTGATCAGTACTGAACATCCTATATTGATTATTTAAAGCACGGGAAAGCACTTAAGAGGGGAAAAAAAGAGGAATTGCATACCTTCTCTATGTAGTCAATGGTTTTAAGATCCGTAATCTTCTTTCCTTGTTGATCAGTGACATGAAATACTGTGGATCAGAAATACCAACTTGTTCAGTGTGACCAAGGGACAGATAATTCAGCAGGAGGCTATAGTAATATGGTGCCTTGTTTTCACCACTTGTTTTAGAGCCTATTCTTTAGACTTGTAAAATCAAAATATGGCATATAATAAATTCGTAATTAGGTGAAACATGAACTGATTACAGAAAGGATTTTAGTAAGCATATGAAGACTGGCCTTGCATAGTCATTAGGTATGAAGCAAACAAGGGAAGTCAATAGGAGCATACACATACCGTCCATGAACCAACCACCATCTGAGGAGATATAAGCTTTGGTGATAATGAGGTCAAGATCGGTTAGGATTTGCACTACTTCCAGGAGAATTCCTGGTTTGTTCATGCTGTCAACCTAATACATCATATTCCATGCATTTTAGTTTACCATTGCCATGTGATTATCCAGGAGAAAGTTATAGCAAGCATAATAATTTGCTTTGTAATTAATAAATTAGAGCACATGCAAGGAATCAGAGCACACAAGCATGGAGGGAAATGTGAGAGCAAAAATCATTTCCGCAGAGGCCCCTCAAGCATTAAAATACTAGAGAAGAGGGGACACATTCTTATTTGATAATCAGCAATTTGGCATGCTCACCCCTAACATTCATGCATCAAAACTCCCGCTAGCCTACGGTGAAATTTTACCCACCCATACATTATGGGTTCTGTTTTCATTTCTGCCAAGGATTTATGCCCACAACACCTGAAGCTCCAATTAGTATTCAAACTTCAACCGGCAGTGTTACTGGACTGAACAACTAAAAAAAGACTCAGGAGGACTTGGCTCTAAGCAGAGTATTACTGACCTTGATGACCATGCAATAAAAGCAAAAAAGATTACCTTAATAAGAGTACTGTCACTACAACTAGTGTTGTCCACAGATACCCTGAGACCAAAACAAAAAAAAGAAAAGGAAGAAAAGAAAAGACAAAGGGAAGTTATATAATGTGGGAATGTACAAAGAAAAAAAAGAAGCCGAATCTGATTATTTAATTAATTCTGTTAAGTACCTTGGAGGATTAATCCTAGTGCTCAAGTTCTCATACTCAGGATCGAAGTATGGCCAACAAACTTTAGCCATTTAAGCAGTAATTACTTTCTCCAATCAATGAGAAAGCCTCGCCTCCTGTCACAGCAGTATTAACAATTAACATTTGACATGTTAAATGGCGCATCCTCTTATCAGTGGCCATGCCATGTCTTTTTCAACGGACAGCACTAATTTCCTTAACAGTTAATACTGTCAGTGTCTCTAGGTAGGACTTTGCGAATTGAATAGCATGGAACAATAATGATTTCAAGTTTATAGTGTAATTGAATTGCAAGAGAAGCCACTTGCAGGCTGAAGGAGCTAAATACCAAGGAATTTTCACCAAATCATTACAAGGAAATATTTAAGAGCAATACCCTGTCTGAGGCTGGCAAGAACAGGTATGTTGATGATTTCGCAAGCTAAGCCCTCGAGTCAGTGCAGTTCACCAATCCCTTTTCTTGTTGACAAAACATGCTTACATGGTAGCACTAATATCTACGAAGAAGTGAACGATCCAACACTATGAACACGTAGTTGCACAAACCATTTAGCAGAACTCTCAGGCAAATCTACAGAAACCCCATGTCTAAATGATAGTTCACATCACAAGAATGCCTTATTTTCATTGATTAGTCAACCTCACGCTTGTAAGGCTTGAATCCCACGAGATTTGAGTTTTTGGCAAGGGAATTTAGTTTTCTGGTTAAAATTTACAAATCAACAAATATTATAACATGCCTTACAAGTAGGATTTAAATCTTGACATCTAAATCTTAAGTGATCATTTGAGATTTGAGAAGCCGTCTTCCACCGAATTAAGGCATGGCATGTTGCTGAGGTTGCTATTATTGAACTATTAAAGGTTAACATGTAAGAATGTGGAAAACCCTACAGACAGCTAATTGCTGAATGCCTAGTTGGTTTGGTTTTATTCTCTACTTTATCTTTCATCATCTTTTGTTTGCTCTCCTTTTGAGATTTTATTATTATTTCCTTTTTGTTTCATAGCTGACAATTTTCATTCAGACAAGCCTAGACCACCCAAGCCCATCCAATAAGTTTTCAATCACATTACACCATTGAAATCTTCTTATTTTTATTTTTTGCTACAAGGAAAAGCAAAGTTAAGCTCTATCACTAGTCTCTTGAAACCTAGACTTTAAAGTGCTAATTTGATCTAAAATATACTGTATTGGTAAAACTTGAACAATTTTTCTTTTTTCCAAGGTGCCCAAGAAGAGAATTTATGAAACCCCAGTTTCCAAACTGTTGTGTGCGAAAAGAATTTAGTAGAAATCAAGATTTCAGTTTTAAGAATACGAGGACTGATGTTTAGCTGAACAAAAACAAGAGGGACCAGAGAAATATCATAAAACTAAAGAGGTCGGGCCCCCGGCAGTGGCTGTCATTGCAATCGAAGCTGAGCTTGGGCAGCAAAACAAAAGGTTTGTTGCCAATATTTTTTTTTTTTTTTTTTNTTTTTTGATTTACGTGGGGTGTCCGGGCCAGCTTACGCGCACCACGACTAATCCCCACGGCCCACTGAATACCCTGCAAACCCAGTAGGCATGTAAGGCACCGCGGGGGTGACAGGCGTGCACGCTAGGGCTCGAACCCAGGTGCAGTGGAAGGGGGAGACAAGCCCCTTCCACCGCTAGGCCAAGCCCTAGAATGCAGTGAACCAGCCTAGCAGATTCAGCAGAACAAAAATCTATTTATTTGACACAAAATAAAAGGGAAGGAATTAGATTCGCCAACTTTAGCTACCATCATCGACACCCTTATTCTCCATTTGACCGCCCAAAGTTCCCTCCACTTTATGTATTAGTTTGATGCATAAATCTTATTGTCAACATGAACATTATCATACCCAACTGATGAAGCAGAAATTAGCATCTTTTTAATCTTTTTTTTTTGTGAAATTAATTCCCGTTAAAACAGAAATTTGCTGCCGTTGATGCAGTGAAAAGTTTCCACACTTTCAGTTGGTCTCAATTATATATATATATATATGTATGTATGTATGTATGTATGTATGCATGCATATGGACTCTGCCGCCATGGACTATTGGTCAAAAGACTCATTAAAATTCAATAGAACTAGAAGAGAAGATTTATGTATTCATACAAGAACGTACCAAAGAGGAGCAGATTTGTTGAAACTTGATGAATAGTGTCCAGATGAGAGAAATTTGGAACTGGAACCTGCCAATTTCCAGGCGAAGTCCACTTAACGAAGAAAGTGCATAAAATATCGAGAGTTTTCTTTGAATGAAGAAACGTATTCTTTCAAGAAACTCGAAAATTCTGGAGCTCTGGGGGATTTCGAAGTCTAAACAGAGAACTAATTTATCTATCAAAGACCCGAAAATCGAACTGAAAGAATTTCCAGGTTGTCGCTTACCACTAACCTTCGAGGTTCCTTCCTTCAAAAATTCCAACGCTAGAAAAAAGAAGCAGAGAGCCACTTCACATCCTCAAAACCCAGAAAAGGAGGAGGAAGAGAGAGGGGATATTAAAGAAACAGAGGAAGTGACTAAAAAAGCGTTGTTTTGTAGTGTTCTTAACTCTCTGCTTTCGACGTTGGAATAGCACTTGCACACTAGTTTTGAGCTATTCCTCTTCTCTCCCTCCAATGAATGGTGGAAGTGGGCAGTGAAATTCTTTCTTTCTGAGGAGGTGGAAGAGAAGGACGAGGAACTGAATCAGACAGCCACTTAGATGTAGCGTGGCATTGAAGGTCTTAACCCTTTAAATATTAGTTAATTACAATTAACAATTCATTTGCTGTTCAGACATGACGCGGCGACCGAACACCTTTCCTCGAATTTGGATTTTAGGTAGGTAGGACCAAATATTTGTCACATCCTTATTAAGATCTAGTAATAAAGATCTAGTTAGTTTTGCAATCATGCCACAGGTGGTTTTTCTTTTCAATGAAAACTCCACTGAATTTAAGGGTTTTTTTTTTTGGATTACGAGAACCTTCAATATTTAAGTTAACATTGTAATAGAGTAAAAAAAGAAGAAGAAAAATTACTGGTGCGAGGGGCTTGTCTTTTTTTTTAGCACTTGGGTTCGAGTTTTATCATGTATGTTTGTCATCCCCGCAGTACCTTACTTGTTCACTGGGCTTGCAGGATGTTCAGTGAACCGCGTGGATTAATTGTGGTGCGTGTAAGTTGATTTGGACACTCCTCATAAATAAAAAAAAATGAGCTATGTTATGGTTTTTATATAGGTGTGATGAAAGAGAAGATTAGAAATGGAAGAAGAGAATATATGGATTAGTGATAACAAAATTCATAGGACAAACATTTTATTTAGTGCTTCATAAGGACTTCTATGATCATGAAATATATTAACTTTCATGGAAAGAGGGATGATGATGATAAAACATTATTCGACCAAACTTGGGAAGTAATTGTTTAGGATAATAACATTTAATATATATAACAATAATATTATTGATCAAGAAAGAAAGATGATACGTGGGTTATGTTTTCGTAAAGATGTGTCCTGAAACCTTTATATGGACCTCATTATGATAAATAAAAAAAATCATATTAGTGTGGATTAACAATTTATATGAAGTATTAATTATTTAAAAAGATAGATAAGAAATGAACATAAGCACTAAATAGTTGGAGAGACATATTGTGTTTAATTATTTGTTTGCTTTAATTCCTCGGGGATGCTTTTAAATGGATGAACATTAAGCTTACTAGCTATATACACCTCTCTACTCTACTTACGTTTAATGCAAGTCCTAAAACTTTTTGAGCTGTGGTTTCTTTTCTAATTCGTCTATATTTTACATTGATGGCTCTTTTGTTTTTCAAGCCTTTTAAATATAAGGATATAATACCCACTACTAGGAAGCCACGAGTGATGATATATTCATACCATATCATTGTACTTAAACAAAAATGAGACTCTAAAATAAAATAAAAATATATATGACAAATTAGAGCCACCACCTAATAATTAAATAGAATATATATTTGGATATGAAGTATGGTAGGATAAGAAAAGAAGAAAATTTTATAAGGTTTAAAAATCATATATAATATTGGAATTATTATGTAATAAATTAAATTTTATATTCAATATGATTAAAAAAATAGTGTTAAATTTTCTTAATATTTTTCTCCATGTCACATTCCAAACAAATTAATTCTCAAGTGGGTCCTACAAATTTAATGGTTGAATTTTTCATTAATAAGAATTACTCTACTTTAAAACGAAAAAAAAAACCTTAAAAAAACCTTTCACATGAACCAAAACAAATTTTTCTAACTTCAAAATAGTGTTAATAATAACTAAAGTAAAAAAAGGATAACATTAAAAGTTTTATATAAATACACTAAAATTAGAAGATTCTAATGTACCATAACATTGTTTAATTTTAATTAAAAAGATAAATGAAATAAGATAATGAGAAATACTAATATTTAAGTCAATATAAGTAATTGTGAAAAATATAAAAAAAACACTGTAGCAATTTATAGTAAAAAAACTATTTTTCCCTTCTAAAAAAATCAAGTAATTAGCTATTTGGGGTAATATGATCTTTTACACATAGGTTCATCAGTCAATATCACATTAATTGGAGGATAGATTAATCTTTTCATATTTATTATGCATAGTAACATGGCTTCATTAACCTTATAATTATTTTTTAAAAAATTGATTTTTAGAGCTATTTTTGTATTTTTAATATTTTAAGCATAGTAAAATAACATAAATACCTTTAAAAAATATTTTTCTTTAACTTATATGCATGAGTGTTTTTATCAATTTATTTTTTATTATCATATTGATAAAAGGATGATTTTTTAATTTTCTAAAATAAATATTATTACAAAAAGAATCGTTAATGCATGCAATGCAAGCATTAATGCATTGATAATATCTACAGAGTTGTCTAGTGACTAAACACTGTCACACATGTACGACATCACTAAGATCGTCCACCCCTTAAAAAATTTATAAGTATAAATAGATGCATAGTATATTTTGGCAAAATATAGAGAAACAAGAAATTCTTGTTTCTTATTAGTGAAAAATTAGAATGGGAGTTGCTATCTAGTATTTTAGTTGCTAAGAACCCTAACTGATCCTTATGAGGTACAGAGACTGGTTGCATCAAAGAAATATACTAGCACTCCAAATACGCCCTACCTAAGGTAAGTTGTATTGTTTTTTTCTGATAAACTCTAAGGTTTTGTTGTGATTTCTAATTATTAGTTTGTATAAAGTTTAAGAAAACTCCTCTATAATGAGATTTTTATCTTATCGGGTAAGAATCTAATTATTTTATGTTATAAAAAAATATCTTTTTAATACTGAGAATCCATTTTATGTATAAATTTGTAATCCTTAATAGCAAAACAAAACAAAATAAAATTTTTATTGTTTTTGAAATTTTAGCTAATGTTCTTATGACTTTAATAAATTAGTTATTATAGCCAAAATGTATGCTAAGATATTATTTTTTTTTGTATGAAAAAAACAATATGATTTTTTTAGCTTTGAAATACTTGGTCGAATGGACAAAAACATTTTATTTCAATTTGTTTTGTATTTTTGGAATTTTGATGAAAACCAAGTATTTTTATATCAAATTTATATTTTTACGATATAAAATACTGCCCGATATTAATTAAAATGACATAAAAACTATGCTAGAAAATTATAAAATTCTAAAAAAAAATACTTTTGAATTTTTTTTATAAAAAATAAACTATACCAAACTTGGCCCAGCTTTTTTGAGTTGGGCCGAATCCGACTTATCTTCTGTGGGTTGGGCTGATGTCCCAGCCCAAGCCCAAATGGGCTTATTATTGTACATCAATATAGTAGCTAGCCTACACTGTATTTTTGCAGCAGAACATGAAATCATGTTTTGCATACAAAAATATAAACGAATGGTAAGGAAATAAATGGTAGGGAGGAGGCTTACCTAGAGCGGTGGTGCTGCTGATAGTTCGTGGTGGCTTGCGGTACTATTAGGGAGCTGAGGGTGGTAGAGGTTATAGAGGTGCTTTTCCTTTTTCTTCCTGTCCCTTCTCTGTTTTTCTTTCTTTCCCTTTTTTTTTTCTCCTCTTTTCTCTTTTATTCTCTACCCTCTCTTTTCTCTTGTGTTTCTTTCTTTCTTTTTTTTCATCTTTTGTGTGTTTCTTCCCTTTCCCTGTTTTTATATGAAAAAAAAAGGAGGGACATAACTGAGGCGGCCATTGTGCTACCACCCCTTCATTGTCCCTTCAACACGTGGAAAGTGCAGGTTGTGTTGATGTCTTTTTAAAGGGGAAGATAGCGGTGATAGAGGAAGAAAAAAAATATTCTTTCTCTTCCTCTGCTTCGCTCTTCTAGAGGAAGAAAAAGACATATAGTACCTTCAAAATAACACCGTTTCAGGCTTTTGTTTTATTATTTTATAATGAACATTGTATTAAATGACATCATTTTAGTCAAAACATGTTATTTCAATTAAAAGGAAAAGGCATAACATGTGTTAAAGTTTACATTGGTCCTCAATTTGTAATTTGTTCGATTAAGTCCTAAATTGCAATTTTAATTTAAAAATCAATGCAATTGCATCCCTGTAAAAAATTCAACAGCTTCCCTGATGTTAGCCGCCTTTTTCATTTTGATCATCGGTCTTGAATTTATATAATTTGACCCTCAATTAATCAATAATTTTTTAATTTTTTTAATTAAGCCCTTGATTCTGTTTTAATTACATTCTCTTTATTTATGCTACTTTTCCAGTTTGGTCCTTGGTTTTAAATGTTTTCAATTAAATCCCTAATTGGCAATCAAGCTTCAATATTTGTGTAATTAAGCTCCTAATTTGACCAAATTAACTATAATTTGACATAAGAACTTTAATTTCTTACAATTAAAGCTCAAATTGACTTCAAAATTAATTTTTCTTACAATCAAACCCTCCATAAATTCAATTAAACCTTCAGTAAAATTTAATTGAGTCCATAAATATCTGATTTTGAACTTTTTTTCCTCAAATTGAATTTTGTTTGTGAGTAGAGCTCTCATCTGTCAATAAGATATTGTTTAATTTTAATTTTAATTTTTGAACTGTCTCAACCTATTTTTGACTATTTTTAGGGCTCTTTAGCATCTTTTTTTACTATTTATTTTTTTATAATATTGTTTCTGATTTTTTTATATTTTATTAAGTTTTTAAAAGAGAAAAAAAAATATGAATTGGGGAATAACCTAATAATAGGCTATGACAAACACCATATTCCACAACAACATTTAAATTATCTTGGTGTCCTGTTTATGATGTAGCAATGTATATGGCCATTGATTGTCTAATTTGGCATGAACAACTCTTTTTCTTCTTCTTTTTTATCATCAATTTCCTTATTTATCCTTTTGAAATTTCAAAACAACCTTTCAATTTATTACTCTTAAAGATTTTGTCCTTATTCTTTTGATTAGTATTTTGTTTTATTTGGAATAATGTATAAAACTATAATTCTTTTCCAATTTCATCCTTCTTTAATTTTTTTATCTTTTAGATTTGGTCCCTATTCTTTTAATTCCTATTTATTTTGTTTAAAATAGTTTTTTAAATTGATTTTTTTTGAAAATATCATCCTTTTTAGTATTTTTTTTCTAACAAATTTGATTATCATTTTTTTAATTGCTATTTTATTCAGACAATTTTTTTAATTGATTTTTTCTTTCAGCTTTATCATTTAATATTATATTGGTTGATAATTGAGCTTCTTAATTGAGTCTAGGTCTAGGATTTCATAAGTTGTAAGTTTCAAAGATTAACTTAAATTTAGGAGATTCAACTAGATTTGCTTGGTTTTTCTTTCTCTTTATTTAAGCTCATGTTTTTTTTTTTAGTTTTATACTTCAATATTAATTCAAATGGAGATTGGGCTCTTGTATTTTTATTTATTTTCTTTCTATAGAATCTTTTTCTAATTTTAAAAATAACTTAGGTTATCTTAGTTCTTTTTATTTGTCGTTCTTTGTTGAGTTTAATTTGTCAATTTTATTTTTTAGTATTAGATTGATTGATATTTAGTTTTCTTTTTTAGTTTCATCCTTCTAGGTTATCTTAGTTGTTTCTCTTCATTTATCTTGATGAATCACTTAGACTACGGGTTTGATGGGGTAGTCTAAGTTAGCTCAAGTTTTTTAAAAGTTTTTTTATTTTAATGTTTTTTATGTTTTGTCTCTTAATTTATTCAGTTATGTTTTGTCTCTTAATTTTTTCAGTTATGTTTTTAGTTATCGTTACTAACTTTTTTTTCCATTTATTAATACTGATGTTCTTAATTTATTTAAGTAGATGTATTCATAAACTTTTTTATCTACACTTAAGACTTTTTACATAAAAACACATTACAAAAGCTTGCATGCTCAGTTCTTTTGTTAGAAAAAAAAATTCAACCTACAACAGAGTGTGGGTCAAATAATTAGTGTGAGATCTATTTTGTGTGCTAGTTGGATGTTATCTATCATGTTTTGCTTGGATATTATATGTTTATTAGATACTGTTTTTTTTATTAGAGCATGATTATTTTTACTTGTTTTAATCAAAATAGTGTTTAATTAAAGTCAAAGCTTGAAAGCAAAGTATATAACACATGAAAAATGAGAATTTTTTTCTTTCAAATTAAATGTTTTAAAATAGATATCCTTGCCTTTAATCAAAATAAATATTAATATTAATATTACTTTTAACATTGGTACAATATAACACACACACACACACACACACGTATAAAATACTAAATAGCATAGTTAATAAACTCAACCCAACTTAATACATCGACTTGAAGCCTAGTCTAGGTGGGGCTTCATTTTTTTAAAAAAATTAAAGGTTAACCTAGACAAGTCTAGGAGACCTAGTTAACCTAGCCAAAAAAACTACAAAGATTTCTATTAAAAGTTTCTCATTCAAAGTGCATTGTTTCATTAAAAAATAAAACAACATCAATTTGAAGTTATAAACCCCCGCATAAACATAAGATCGAAGTAATAAGATCTCGATGAGTAATGAAAACTTGGTAATAAAAAGAAATAAATAAATAATAGAAATAATAATAAATATGATATGTAAATCCCAGGATAAAAATTCATGAGAATAGTGAAGTAATACTATAAGAAGATAGTAAATTGAATATTTGTATTAAAAAGATGACTTTAGATGTTGAGAATTTAAAATAAAATGTTCACATTTTAAGTTTAAGTAATAATAAATGTAATGTGAAATGACAAGGATTATCTTCATAAATAAAATTAAAGGTATTGTTAAGTTCAAAATAAATTTATTAATTTTAGGTTCAAAATTCACAACGTCAATGAAATTACTAACGAGTTTTGGTGAATAAAAAAATAAAGAAAATTCAAAATAAATATATTTTTAAATTAAAAAAGTTGCCAAGGATTTAGTAGAATGATTAATATCATGGGGCAACATTAGGACCAACATGCTTTAATGTGAGCCTCTTAAGACGTGGTGTTAGGTAGGAAGGAGTCTTGAGTTTAATAATAAAATTATTATTTAGGTTTAAGAGTAGTCACCTAATATTAACGTTACTAGAAAACCTAATGGTTTACGAAAGTCTGAGTAAAGAACTAGTTGTGTAAGGAAAAGACACATTACTCTTATTACACCCTACTTAAGGTAATTTTGATTGTTTGATTTTTTTTTTTAAGTTGTGTTCCTATCTAATGTTCAATATGGGTCTTCCTTCGTAAAGAAGTCTTTATCTTATAGGTTTTAAGCATAACCATTCTAAAATCTAAATTTTAGCATCACATTTATTTCATAATTTGTATATTTAATATCCAAAGGTGTATTTTATCTTTAAAGTCTACATCTAAACTTTATTATAAATGAACAAACTGATTAGTAAAGGATTTTTTACATTTTGGCTAAATCTTAATGGATAATTATAAAATAATTACAATATCTATTTTTTTTGCCTTTTTAAATAATGAGAAGATGTATTTTTTTTATATGAAAATATGCTTGAAAAACTTTTGAGGATATGACCATTTGCATGAAAATAATTTTTTTTTTTGTTTTTGTGAAAGGTGAAATTAATTGAAGTTTTGAGATTTTTTTGAATTTTTTAAAGAAATATTTAAGAGAAAATCAGGTATTTTAATACTGAATATAAATCTTACAATGTAAAAAACTCAATATTATGCAAAATTGATAGAAAAACAAGTGATAAAATCAAAAATATTTTAAAATGACCCTTGAATTTTTTTAGGAATGTTTTCATTTTTAATATTATTATTATTATTATTATTATATTAGGCTGACTTGCACAGCCATTTAGGTCGAACCTAGTCGGGCTAGGCTGATTGGTAGCTAAAAAAAGGTTGGGCCGACATTGGCCCAACTAATTTGATATATGTTGTTTTTGTATTTGGGCTGGACTTGGCCCAACAATTTTGGCTAAGTTGAAGTGGGTCTAGTCTAAACTTGAAGGGTTAATTATTCTCTCCTTAATGTCTTGCATGAGGAACAAATTATTGTTTTATATGCAAAAGAAAGATGGCAAGTGACACGCTGAAAAAATTGATGTCTTCTCCCAAGTGCAAGAGTGTCGAAGTAATAAATAACCTGGCAAGACCGGGGTCGAACCATAAGGAGGTTATTGTACAAATTATAAATAACAATAATACAACAACAACAACAATAATAGTACTAATAATAGTAGTAGTAGTAATAATAATAATAATAATAATAATAACAATAATAATAACAATAATAAAGAAGAAGAAGAAGATGACAACTTTGAAATGAAATATTAAAGTAAGGATTAAACAATGATAATAACAAATGTTAATGTTAGAGGTTCCACTAATGGTATATCAAATAAGTATAGTATAAACTCTTATTATTCAATTGGAAACCACACATAAAGGAGGTTCCAATCAGATTATAGATTGTTAACATGATTACATTAGTCATCTTATTCAATTAATGCTAATACTTGTAAATTTCATCAAGCATTCATGATTATAACTTATGTTAACAACAAATCAAGTTCCTTTCATAACTCAGGTGTCGGTTATACCATATAGTATGGGCTATGAAAGTGCTAAGCATTTGTAGTACCAATTGTTATACAACATAAATCAAGATTAATCATTTAACAAGCAAAGTATTAAAGAGTGAACAAGATAACAAATATAAAACATGTTAGTATTAAACATTAAAGTCCATATTAAGTTTATACCATACTTATTCTTATACCATTAGTGTAACCCTTTCACCTTGATATAATTAACTTAGCCAGGCATAATGAAAGAAAGAAAAATAGATAAACAAAATAAGAACATAAATAAGATAAGAGTTAACAAAGCAAAGGAAAGGAAATGAAACGCATAAACTTGATATTAATGAAAACAAAGCATAAACATTACAAAGAATACAAAGAGAGAAAACAAGAACATGATCTTGATCTAGACACCAAGATGCCTAAATGCATGGCAAATGCCTCCTTTTATATGCCAAAATTGGGAACTATTGATTTGATGACTAATTAATGAGTGAGTGGCCAACTCTTGACTTGGTGACAATCCTTATCTTCTCTTGTCTGCCTAAAACGTCATTGATAACATCAAAATTGGAGCCACTTAAACATGAAAGTTGTAGGCAATTGTCTCAGCTATCTTGTGTAAAAAATTCAGCTCATTTGGACTTCTAGAACTCTAGATATAGCCAGAATACTGAACAGTGCTCGAGCTGGAGGACAGATTCAGGCTTTTTTGTTGTTGCTGCAATTTGGACTTCAAAATGGCCTTTTCAGATTTTGGCTCCATAGGAAAGTTGTAGGACTATGTCTTACCTTTCCATCCATATAAAATAGACCTAAATATGAGATTTATAGCTCCAGATATGACTCAATTACCAAACAGTGTTCCGGTTTGAATTGCACCGACATCTCTTTTCTAAGTTTGATCATCTCTTTGCCTTTGCAATTAAAGTTCTTAAAGTCATTAATCAATCCTTTCATTTATGTGATATGCCTACATTTAAAATTGATATTTACCATAAATTAAAGGTATCTTATATTATTAGATAGATTATTATAAAATGTACTTTAGTTAAGGAGTTATTGATACTTCAAGTGCAAAATGATGATATAAAACCATGATAAAAATGCACTTTTGAGTACTAATCAGCGAGGGAGGGGGGGTTACTTGGCATGGAGAGCTATAAGTGGTTTAGTAGTGGAGTTGGTAAAGAGGACATGGGTTGCTGTTAGTTGTTGGAGGAGAAATAAGGAGAAGTTTGCAGAGGAGAAAAAAATGGGTGGCACACTCACCATATGAGGTGGTTAGATGGCTACTTGTGGTGGTGGAGATGGTGGTCAGAGTGTTGGTGGATGAAGGCCACAGTGTAGAGAGAGAATTGAAGGAGAAAAGATCATGGTGACAACAACAAAGAAAGGAGAAGGTTGATGGTTTTGTTAACTTTGAACTTTATTTTCTCATTTCTTAAGCCATGAAATCCATTTATATTTATAAAGGGTGGAAAATAAATGTTGTCTTTAATGATGTCAAATCTTGACTATTGATTTGACTTGGAAGGATTCTAACTGTTGGCTCAAATTAGCTATCATAGACTATTATATTTGTTGCAGGAAAAAGGCCTGATCGAATTGGCCACTTTAGGATGATACCATAATCGATGTGGTATTAATTAGCTAGAACGGAGCAGGCTAGCATGTAGTTAGATGTTAGGCTGTTGTTTGCATGTAAATTTTATCCAATTTTGTGGGGAGATGAAAGATTAAATGCCTCGAGAAAGAGGCCACTCGAGCAGCTTTTATAAAGAAAAAGATGAATAAACAACCCTAAAACAACGCCATTTTGACAAGGTTCATTTTAGTGCTTTGATTTTTGATTTTTCTTAGTTATATTCTTGACTGGTTTTAAACTTTTAATTTCTTTCATATTTTCCCCTAACAAACTTTAATTTCAGCCTTGGATTTCAACACCTTTTTCATTTTAGTTCTTGATTTTAGATTTTTTCAATTTAACCCCTAATTGACTATTAAACTTTTAAATATCTTCAATTTCACCCTTGATTTTAGCCAAGTAGGTCTCGAGAGTTTGATGCCTTTTCTAAAATGGTCATTGGTTGTAACTATCTTTAATTTAGCCTTTAATTAACATCAAAACTTTAATTTTCTTGCAATTTTACCCCTGATTTCAAATAATTGGTTTAGTAGAAATTAAATTTGGTATGGTAGAAATCCAAGATTCATAAATAAGACTAAATTGGGCTTTCGAACTTTATTTCTCACTAATTAAGGCCCTGGTTGAAAATTTTAATTTTTTTGGTTGCTTCAAATTAATATTATTTGGGGTATTTTTAAATCATTTTGATGCTTTGTTATCAAAATAATTTTTAAAAAATAAAAATAAATATTATTTTAATACTTTTCTAAGTGAAAAACACTTTAAAAAACGATCGCAACCACACTTCCAAATAGACTTTAAGTCCTTAATAAAATTAATTTGATCAATTTAAAGTATAATAAAGTTCTTGCACCTAATTAAATTCTTTAATTGAACCCAAATTAATTCTCAAACATAATTAAATTTTAATTTGGCCCATGATTAAATCAAATTAACCAATTAAAAATATAATTATATCCATATGCTTAAGTTTTATGCAGATTGTTCTAGTAATCATGTAACTTGACCTTGAATTTGTATTGTCTCTCCAGTTTAAAGTAAAATAAGATACAATTAGATTTTTGATTCCATCCAAAATTACAGTTTTATTTTTTTCTACATATGAAATCCTCACAACTTATTTTTGTCATATTGCCAGTTTTTAAATTTATTTATTTTTGAAAAAAGAAAGATAAATTTAAAAAATAACCCAAAAATAAGTTATGATAATTAATAATGTCCATACAAGGATTTAACAAGAAAACTTGGATTTTTTGGAGTAAAATCACAAACTATCTAGATTATATATGAGTTTTAATCCAATTGTTGAATCAGGCTAAAATTTTATTATAATTTTTCTAAGAATTGTTTTTTATCATATGTTAATGTTTAGGGTAATCAGAGTTCAAGAATGCCATACAAGATTATCAATAGTCAAATAAAAAATAGAAGATAGACTTATTAATGGCATTTTCATAAATAAGTGGATAAAATTGAAATTTTTAGCTCTTTCTTTCCTTTATAATAACTGGTTCTTCTAAAAAGAATAAAAAGGAGAGTTTCTTACTACTTTGCATTTTTTACACCAAAAAACTTGAAAGAATTCAAGGTTTAAAGCTAGAATAGGAGAGAGATGAGTGCTTGAACCTATCAACCACAAGAATCAAGAGAAAATAAAATAAGAGAGAAAAGAATCCTAAAGAGAGGCACCACAATTAGAGGAAAAAGAAAAAGGAGTTGGAAAATTTCATTTTTTTAACATTTGAAGCTCATTTTATTATCGAAAAAGGTGTTTTGAACCTAAATAACTTAAATGAAAACATATAGAATTCATACTAAAATTCATGAAGTTTGAGTTAGGGTTATTGGGGGAACTTTGAAGAAAATATAAATTGAATGCTATTCGAATTAATTGGATTAGAATCGATAATACTGAAAACAAAATTATGTTAGGAATTAAAATGAAATTTAGTATCAAAGAGATACTAAAACCCAACCACAACGATGGTAACTAGGAGAATTGTGAATTGTTATACGTGCATGTTTTATTGTGTTAAATTAATACATAATGATGTATTCATGATGACTTTTTAAAACATCATACCATTATTATTATATGTTTCAACCAATATTGAAAGAAAAAGAAGGAATTAAATTGTTGTTCTAGTTTGACATGAGAATTATGCTAGGTTGAATATTAAAAAATATTTTAAGATATAAATTATAATTGCATGAAAAATCTTAAAAAGAAAACTATGTTTGATTAATGAAAATTGTAACCATACGAGGAATTTTTGGGGAAATAATTAAAAGATTGTCAGAACTTATTAAAAAGATGATTTTTTTGAATAATGTTTGGATGTTATGTTATTATGAAGTTTAAAAATGAATGTGCTGCTAATATAATTAGTGTTGGCCATGGAGGAGAAGAAGTTGGAAATATAGAGATTTCATGAATTGCTTGTTTAATTATAAATATATAGTATGTGTGGAAGTATTAATAATGATTTGGAATTAATAAAAAAAACTATTGGATTCGACTATGGTGGAGATTTTGACTTGTTTGGGATTATAGTAAAAGATGGAAGAGTGATTGTATATTTTTGGATAAATGAGTTTTGTAAAGTTTTTGATATTATCATTAAATTTGGTAAAACAATTCGAGAAAATCTAACTTAATTATTTGCTTGGTCTGAATTTTAAATTAAATTATGTTGGAATTGTTTTGACGTGATTTTTTTAATATTAAATAAAAAAATTCATTAAAAATAATGACTTTAATTTTTTTTTTAAATCTCAATGGCTAATAAAAAAAAAAAACCAAGGGCTCGTTAAAAAACCCAGAGTATGGGCTTGAGGGAGGCCATGTGCATAACATAATTTGTTTTCGGCTTTTCATAAGATGTGGAGAACCCATTGTCATTCTCTTTCTTTTTTTTTCAAAGAGAAATACATAGACAACAAATAGTTTTGTTTTATGAATGACAATATTTTTTTCTTACTTAATCTTAGGTTCACAATTAAAAAATATATTAATATGATTCACTGTTTGTATGAATAACTAAACTGATAATATGTTTTTATTATTATATTTATAAGTAGTATTAACAATATTTTCAATAATTTTGGATGGTGCGAAGGGATGCGCCTAATATGATAAAGAATCATGGTCGAAGTTCTTACATGATTTCATTAGCTTTTGTGATTAAGAATTGCATATAAAGAGGTCCGAGTTTTTGGATAACTTACCTCTTAGATTCCTTTATATGTATATATATTTAATTTCTTCACAATGTTGCAAGTTTTTTTTTTTGAAGTTTTTTTCAACGCCAAAAAAGAATATAAATGTTATTAATATTTTTTTTATCATTGAGAAAAAAGTTTAATTACAAATTAAAAAGCTTATATGTATATTTAATAAAATCAATCAAGAATTATATATGCTAATAAATTTATTGATCCAAACCAAAGATTGAGTTAAGAAAATGAGAAAAAATGTTATTCAAACCCTCAATGGTTTGTTTCTTTCTCTTATATTATATTTTTATATTTTTTAAAAAATATTTCTTGCTTCTCACATTCCTGTTATTTCGTAGTTTACTAAGAGTTAATTTTTTCAAAATAAACTATAATTGTTAAATAAAAAGAAAAATGATCTAATAAAAAAAGAAGGATATGAATAAAAAAAATAAGAAGTCTGAAGGATTCAATATAAAAAGGATACAAATAAAAAAAATAAAAACTTGAGGTGGTTCATTGATCATATAAACAACGTTTTCATCTTGTATATTGTCACAATTGATATTTTTTTATGTAAATTAATGAATGTGGTGTAAATTAAAAAAAAAAAAAGAAAAAGAAATGAGGGTGTGGGTGTGACTATGTAAAGGATATGGTTGGGTAGTATTGAGCTCTCTGTTGAAAAATTATTTGGAAACAAGTTTATAAGTTTTACGTTGCATGTACAAAGTATTAAGGTAATAAAAAATTATTTAATATTGTTATTAATCATGACTTAATAGATTAATCTTAAAATGTTTTAACCTAACTTTTTATTAAACTTAAATTTAAATTTTTTTATTAAACTTAAATTTAAAATTAAATTACATATGAGGTATTTTGATATGATTCAATTTACTTAACCAATCTAAAAATAATCTAGAAGACTAATAAAAGTTAATTTGTTTAGAATAAATAAAAATTTAAAATGATATTTTTTTTAATATTAAAACTACAGCAACTTTAACCCTCTAAAAAATAAAAGAGGTGAGTTATATCCGAATTTCTTTTGATTATTTTTATCAAAGTAAACATTTTGACCCACATTTGAATTCTAAAAAAAAAGATAAAAAAAAAGTAATTGGGAGATTCCAATCTAACTACCCTCGTACACGGTTTCTCAACTTCGAGGTCTTTATGTTTATTTTATGATTGATATTTATCTGATTGGCAAATAATCAAGACTTAAATAAAAACCTACCATGTACATCAAACCACGAAAAGAAGTGGGAAAAATAATAAGAGTTCCATGTTTCTGCAGTTGTTGCTTTACATGGCATAGAGCAAGAGAGTTGGAATCCAATTCCAAGCTTGCAAATTCATTAGATAACAAGTAGCAGAGGATTTTCTCAATCTCATAGGTTTCCAGAGGCAGCTTTCATCTTTTCAAAGAATTCCGGATCACATGCTCTAGCTATTAAAAGAGATCTCTCGCTATCGACCAGAATCGCAGTGTGCATATAATATTGGGTTGCCAAAGAGCACAAATTGTGCTTTTAACACTCTTATAAAGCTGATAATAACAGTCACAGTCGCGCTAAAATCAAGTTGACCTTGTAAGATATTCCAAAATGTTGTAGAAATGTCATCGTCTGTCTCTGACATTCTCTTTTCTTTTCCGAGTCATGCACGCCTAGTTGAAATGGTTTCTGACCATCAGATGTGGAAGAGGCTAATCACCGTTTATAGATATGTTGATGGGAGAACCTTTGTCACTTTCGCTCAGTGAAACCCTCGTTCATAAATTAGAATACAAGTGGCTTAACCTGACCCACCAAGTTGATTAATGGCCTATGCTTCCACCTCTTGTAGGTTCAAGTCGATAGACTTCCGTTTTGGCCTTTAATACCTTAGTGGCTCGCTATCGATTTTTGCCATCCACCCCTCACATACGAGCCGGAAGGCGTGCTCATATGGTGGCTTTGCAAAATCGTGAAGGTTCAAAAGCACCCACACTCATCTGACCACCCTTAATGTTACCCTAACTTTCAAATTTGGATTACTTGACTCATGCCCTTTTTATTTTCCATTAGGAACTAGGAACTAACGAATTTTGCTAAATATTTGTGTGGAATGGTTCTTTTATAAAGATTTTACCACCATCCTCTTCCTCCAAAATATCATCTTCACCAATGAATTATAAGTCTTTTATTCTTTAATATCACTATTTATCTTTAATATGAAATTGGAGTATTAAAAAAAAAAGAATTGTTTTGCATGGAGAGGGTTAATAGATGTTGTGGTAAACTTAACTACCCACCTACTACCACCTGTAGCCATTTATTATCAACCACCACTACTAGCTGTCATTTACTATTAACCATCACCATCTACAGCCACCTACTGTCAACCATCATAACCTGCTGCCTTTTAATTTATGTATAAATTCTTATGTGTGAGAAAGAGTTGAGAAAAATACAAGAAAAAAGAAAGGGTTTGTATTAAGATTGCATGTTTTGATTTTATAAGCTTTTGTTTTTGTAATAAAACCGTATGTTTTATCCCTTCTTAGTGTTTTAAAGCCACCACCAGTGGTTTCTCCCACCAACAATTGGTATTAGAGCCCTGTTCATTAGAAAACAGAGGTGTTCTTGGGATATATCTAATTTTTCAAAATTGTGAAAAACTATTTTTGATCATTTCATCGTGTAGTATTCTTCTATATGAACTAGCTGAAGTATAAAAAACAGCTTTGTTAGAGCCCGCGATAGCCCACATGCGCCTCGACGTAGACGACAACTAAGCCATATGTGCGCCATATTTGAGTTATACAAGCCACTATCAAGTCGAGCCATACAAGCCACTAACCGAGTCGAGTCGTACAAGCCACCAAGCCACCAAGCCAAGCTGTATAAGCTGCCAAGCTGAGCCTCAATCGAGCCATATAGAATATTCCCTAAAATATTCCTGGTTCAGCCCTAGTGAACCACCCAACATTCAAAATTAGTTTCCTAACCTGTTCAACCCATTTTGACCCATTTTCAACCAAGTCAGACTGATTCTCTACTATTTTGAGCATTTTGGATCTATCTACAGTGTTCGTTTCTTTGAATTCAGCTCCTAGAAGGTGATATGGTCATTTAAAGAGCAAAATGACTATAAAAAATGCATAAACACTCATCCTAAATCTAACTAAAGACAACTATGATAATTGGTGCATTAGATTGAAGGCATTTCTTGGTTTACAATGAGTGTATATAGATTGTTGATTATGACTATGATGAACCATAGTCCAAAAAAGCAAAAGATTTATTACAAGAGGCATAAAAACAATTCCTGAGAGCCAATATAAAGAAAGATAATAAAGCAAATACCATTATTTATCAAGGTCTTGATGAAGCTACATTTGAGATCATTGCTTTCACAAAAACTTCAAAAGAAATATGGGAGGTTGTCCAACAAAAATACAAAGGTGCAGACAGAATCAAGAAGATTCATCTTCAATCTTTGTGAGGTGAATTTGAATCAATGCAAATGAAGTCATCAAAATCTATCTCTGATTATCACATAAGAATTATTATGATAGTTAATTAGATGAGAAGAAATAGAGAAGTCCTCTCAGGTGCTTGAATTACTAAGAAAATCTTGAGATCCCTAGATCCAAAATTTGATTTTGTTATTGTTGCTATTGAAGAATCCAAAGAAGTGGACAAGTTAACGGTGGATGAGGTTATGAATTCTCTGCAAGCTTATGAGTAAAAGATTATGATAAGAAATGGAGATAAGGTAATTGAGCATGCTTTATAATCAAAGTTGTCTCTCAAGGAGGGTAGGGAGATTTCAGCAAGTGGATATACTACTCAAGGAAGGAGTCAACAAAGATAAGGAGGATTTTAGTAATTTCAAGGAAGAGGATCTTAGAATACAAGATTCAGAGAAATAAGAGGTAGAAATACAACTAGAGAAGGTTGGGGACAACAAGCATTTACTCCTAGAGGAAGAGGAGGCAGTTACAATAACCGTGATAAGAGAAATATCCAGTGTTATAGTTGTAATCAATTTAAGCACTATAACACTGAATGTCAAAGGAAAGCTCTATTAGATGTACGTGAACAAACCAACTATACAGAGGAGGATGCCATCATCAAAGGACCAGTTGCATTATTAATCCAATAAGGACTATGTGAGAATTAGAAGAATATATGGTATTTGGATTCTGAAGCTAGCAATCACATAAGTGGTTAATGAGATCTATTTGAAGATCTAGATGAAACTGTAAAAGGCTAAGTCACTTTTGGAGACACCTCTAAAGTTCCAGTGAAAGCAAGAGGCAACATCTTAATTAGTTTGAAGAATGACGATCATAGCTACATTACAAATGTTTATTATATTCCAGCTATTAAAC
The DNA here is from genome assembly GCA_015708895.1 of Populus ilicifolia. Classification (NCBI taxonomy): domain Eukaryota; kingdom Viridiplantae; phylum Streptophyta; class Magnoliopsida; order Malpighiales; family Salicaceae; genus Populus; species Populus ilicifolia. Next base: position 1,158,204 of record SRLM01000085.1, on the reverse strand, counting down.
ATAACTTGCTGAGTATAGGTCAACTTCTAGAGAAAGGTTATACTCTTTTTATGAAGAATTGTAATTTAATAATTGAAGATTACAATGAAAGATTAATTGCCCATGTGAAGATGTCCAAGAATATGATGTTTCCTATAAATATCTAATATGCTGCCGCAAAGTATTTGAGTGTCATCGCCAATAATAAAGAGTGGTTTTGGCATCTAAGGCTTAGACATCTGAATTTCACAAGTCTGAAGATACTTGCAATCAAGAAGATAGTCAAAGGTATATCCCACATTGATCATCTAGATAAAGTCTATGAGAGTTGTGTCCTCAATAAACATCATAGATCAAGTTTTGCCAAAGAAGTCAATTAGAAAGCAGATAAGCCACTGGAATTAGTACATACAGATGTGTATGGTCCTATAACGCTTATGTCAACTAGATAAAATAGGCACTTCTTTACTTTCATTAATAATTTTAATAGAAAGATATCGGTATACTTTCTAAAAAGGAAGTTAGAAGTATTTAATTATTTTAAAGAAATTATTGAGAAGCAAAGTGGCTATAAGATCAGAACCGTGAGATTTTATCAAGGTAGAGAATATACAACAAATAACTTTGAAGCCTTTTATACACAACAAGACATCAGACATCAGACAACACTAACTTATACGCTATAGTTTAACTATATAGCTAAGAGAAAGAATCGAATAATTCTTAACATGGAAAGAAGTTTACTTAAAGTGAAAAAGTTACCCAAACAATATTGGGCTGAAGCTGTATTATATGCAGTGTATCTACTGAATTGCTGCCCAACTAGAAGTTTGCAAGTTGTTACTCTAGAAAAAGCATGGAGTGGTCACAAACCAAGTGTTACTCATCTTCGAGTCTTTGATTGTATGACATATAAAAAGATTCCAGATACAAGAAGGACTAGACTCGATGATAAAAGTGAGAAATGCATCTTTGTCGAATATGATGATAGAAGGATGGGATACAAGCTGGATAATCCCATCATAAAAAAAGATAAGTATAAGTAGAGATGTTATCTTTGAAGAAGATAAATCTTGGCAGTGGAATGATGATCAAGAAAAAGTAAAATGTATTAGTATTGATTTGATCCTTGAAGACAAAGTGGAAGTACCGATAGTATTTGAAGAAGGTCCAGCAAACAAGCCATAAAATCCGATACACAGATTCCCTGTATTTAGTAGGAGAAACATACCAGAATCATCATCAACATCCCTATTGGCATCCTCATTAGCATCCTCATCAAAAGGACCAAGAAGGATGAGACATTTAGAAAAGTTATACGATGCCACTCACGTCATGAAAGATACAACTTTATTTTGTTTCTTCATAGATAGTGACCCACTTAGCTTTAATGAAACTATCATAGAAGAGAAATAAATAGAAGAAATGGATGAAGAAATACATGCTATTAAAAAGAATGACTTTGGAAGTTAGAAGTTAACTAATCTACTAGAAGATAAGAAAGCAATTAGTATCAAATAAGTTTATAAGACAACAAATAATGCAAAAGAAAAAGTATAAAGATACAAAGCAAGATTAGTGGTAAAAGGCTATAAACAGAGAGAAGGCATTGACTATAGAGACGTATTTGCTCTAGTAGCCCGGCTAGAGATAATTAGACTGATGATCTCATTAGCTGCATAATATAGATGAAAGATCTATCAACTCAATGTGAAGTTAGCATTTTTAAATGGATTCCTAGAGGAAAAGACCTATATTGAATAACCACTTGGATATATTAAAGTTGGAAATGAAGGCAAAATATACAAGTTAAAGAAAGCCCTATATGGTTTGAAGCAAGCTCCGCGTTCTTCGAATACCAAAATTAATAGGTATTTTCAAGATAATGAATTTTAAAAATATCCATATAAACATGCAATATATATAAAGAAAGAAGCAAATGGCAGCATATTATTTGCGTGTCTATATGTTAATGACTTGATATTCACCGACAACAATCTTACTATGTTTGAAGATGTCAAGAAAAGCATGGTATAGGAGTTTGAGATGACAGACATTGATCTAATGATATATTTTCATGGCTTAGAAGTAACGCTGAAAGAAGAAGGGATTTTTGTATCCTAAAACGGTTATGTCAAAGATATTCTTGAAAGGTTCAAGATGGAAAGCAGTAATTCGGTATCAACTCTAGCTGAGAATGAAGTAGAATTGAGGAAGAGTAAAGTTGGAAATGATGATCCAACTTACTTTAAAAGCTTAATATGAAGCTTAAGGTACTTGATATGTACCAAACTAAATATACTCTACGGAGTCGGACTCATCAGTAGATATATGAGACACTAGACTAGTCTCACTTGAATGCAACCAAAAGAATTCTTTGCTACATCAAAGGAATAATAAATGAAGGTATGTTTATATCTTAAGGGAAAACTTCAATCTTATTGGCTACTCTGATAGTGATTAGGATAGAGATCTGGATGAAAGAAAAAGCACAACTAGATTTATATTTTTCATGGGAGATATATCTTTCATATGGTTATCCAAGAAGCAATTGATAGTAACATTATCAAGCTGTAAAGCTGAACATGTTGCTGCCAACTCAGTTATATGCCATCTAATATGGTTAAGGAATATGCTGAAGTTTTTAGGTTTTCCTCAACAAAGTCCTACAAATATTTATATTAATAATCAATCAGTGATTATATTAACCAAGAATCTAGTGTATCATGAAAGAAGTAAATACATCGATTTACATCATTATTTTATTTGAGAGTATGTGAAGAACAAAAAAGTTGAATTGATATCCTTCAAAACATATAATCAAGTTTCATATATCTTTATAAAGCCATTAAAAGGAGAAATATTTATCAGACTGAAGTTCTTGCTTGGCATGACATCCCTCGATTGGGTTTAAAGGGGGGATTTATTGTGGTAAACTCAATTAACCACCCACTACTATCTGGAACCACCTACTATCAATCACCACCACCAACTACCTTTTAATTTATGTATAAATAGACTGTTAAGTTTATGTTATTATGTGTGGAAAAAAATAGAGAGAAACACAAAAGAGAAAGAGAGTGTGTTTTTGATTTTATAACCTTTTATTTTTATAATAAAATAGTGTGTTTTATTCCTTTTAATTATTTAAAGTCACCACTAGTGGTTTCTTCCATCAACAATAAAATTGTTGACATGTAAAATCAGAGGCAAAAAACATAAAATTTGAAAGAGAGCAAATATTGAAATTTAAAGTTTATTTTGTTCGCATCACTAACGATAACATGCTTCCTTATATTTGAGTTATATGTATGACTAGGCTACTCAATAGGGAAAAACATCTAACTATTTAAAATCCTAATGATAGCTAAAATATCTAAAGAATACAAGTGTACAAGGAAAAAAACAAATAGAACAACATACAATGACCGGTAGAGAAGACACTGCTATTGTTGTATGGATCTCACTATCGCTGGTGGAGGGGACGTTGTTGATGATTGGAAAAAAAAGAAGAAGATGGATGTTAGTGATGGTTGATTAATTGTTGAACGACTGAGAGAAAGAGACTAAGAAAAGCTAGGGTAAATGTTATTTGTGATTGCTAATGCTGAAGGGCTGTAGTCCCAAATTTGGTATAGTATATATATATATTAATAGCAGTTTCAAAATCATGATTTTATCTATTTTTTTTAAGTTTATTAAGTATATATTGGCCTTCAACACCATGGTGCACCTTTTAACCATTAAATTATCCTTTTTCTAACTATCTTCTTTGGCGCAGTTAAGTGTTACCACTGTTGCAATTCCATTATCTCTTTGGATGTATTGATGGTTCAGTTACTCTACCTTTTGCAACTGATGCTTCTGGTTTTGAAAATCTAGAACTTGTTGAGTGGCAACAAACAGATTAACTTGTACTGAGCCTTTTACTTTCTTCCTTAACTGAGGAAGTCATATTTGTTGTTGGATTACCTTCCTCTTATATAGTTTGGTCCAAGTTGAAGGCCACTTTCAGTCATCATTCCAAATCTCAAGAGCTACGTCTCTAAGATCCTTCAACTTATCAAGAAAAGATGGATTTCTTTTGATGAATCCCTTAACATAAGAACAAACCTGCTATCAGACCATGCTTCCGGAAGTGGAAGGGTGAACACTGTAGAAGTGGGAGAAAAAAAAGATACAACCTTAAAGCTAACAAAATAGAGATTATATGGGATGTTAAAGCTAGTTGGGCACCTCAAGGCACCTACCCAAACATAAGTTATAGAACACGTAAACCAATATTATGAATACCATCAACATATGGGGCACCATATAAACTCTTGTCAAGAATTATAGTCGAAGGTAGGAGACATGATGACACTAGGATCGTTAAGGGTAGTAATAGTCGATGAAAATGATCAAGTAGGGATAGTGACTAGTTTCAACCAAAAGAAGGAAGTTTGTAGATACCAGCCGACAAAAGAGGGACCCTAAGAATGATTTTAGCCAAACCTGCAAGCACAAATAGTTGGAACTATAATACCTTACCTCATCACTATAAGAACTCCTTTCATATCATAAAACCCACTTATATTGCATGCTAAAATAGAAGGATTAACTCGAAATGGGAGGTGTTTCACCCTTTAAGAACTGGAAGACTAAAAAAAGACTAGGGGTAAAAGTAAAAGAGGTCAATAAGCTAGTAAGTGATGAAGAGGCTAACGAATTCATAAAATTGATGAAGCATAATAAATATAGTGTGGTGGATCAGCTAAAAAATACTCCTACTAGGATCTCTCTATTATCATTAGTGTTGAGTTTAGAGCTGCATAGAAGCATACTCTAAAAGGTCCTTAATGAAGCATATGTTCCTCAAGATACCATGCAAGGTTTGATAGAATAATTAGTTTCACCGATGATGAACTAAATCATAAGGGAACCGGTCACAATAACTTATTACATATCACGGTGAAATAAAAGGATTATGTGATTGCCAAGGTACTAATAGATAATGGTTTGGCTTTAAATGTGTTGCTAAGGTATGTGCTTGATAAAATACCTGTAAACACCTCTCATATAAAGCCAAGTACCGTGATAGCTAGAGCATATGATGGATCACTAAGGCAAATTATTGGAAATATTAACATCAAAGTGGTAATTGGTCCCTAACCATTTCAAGTAACTTTACAAGTGATGGATATTCATCCTTTTTATATAGCATGTTGTTAGGAAAACCTTAGATTTATGCAGCCCGAGCTGTGGCATTCTCGTTGCACTAACAGGTCAAATTCATCATCAATGGAAATTTGGTGATGATGAAGGCTGAGGAGGCTTTAACTATAGTGAGAAACGTTTCAGTTCCTTATATAGAGGTAGAGGAGAGTAAGGACGAAAATTTACATGCATTTGAGGTAGCAAATGCCGAATGGGTACCTGAGAATACAATATGAACAAAACCAGAGGTTTCTGAGGTTGCAAAAATGGCTGCTAAATACTTTCTAAAACATAGGTTGTCATTCTAGTATGACCTTTTCACAGGAATACCTAAAAGGATCAACTTAATAAAGATAAATGTGTCAATCAGAGGTTCGATATAGGTTTTAAACTTGGAAAGGAAGATTTTAAGAGAGTAGTCGTGCTCTAGAGGGAAAGGAGGTTGGCTCAGATTGAAGAGAGGAAACCAAATAAAGACCGAATATAGATCCCTCCAATCTACGTTACATCCCCATGACCTATATAAGTAATAAAGGTGGAGGGGGAAGTTGAAAGGATGAGCAAAGAATTTAGTGGCATTACCTTCCACTATCTAGAAAAGGTCATCACACAAGAATCCAAGAGAGGTTTGGACACAAAAAAGCCCGATAAAGTACTACCTCAATTGACTGTGGGTGCTCTAGAAGATGACCCGCTCAAATTCATGAGGATATTAGCGGAAGGGGAAGAGTTGAACAACTAGGAAATTCAAGGAGTCTAATTATCTTTAAAAAGTAATGTTTGTTTATTGCTTCTTCTTTTTTTCCATTATTGTTGCATTTGGTCTAAATAATTATGTGTTGCTAACAATCATGGCTCAGGATGTTGGCAACAAGGTTTTGTTATTGAGCCCTTCTATCTTTTCAAGTTAATGAGATCACGCATTCTATTTTTCCTTTCATCATGCCTTTTTGGTTTCATTATTTCATTTTGCACTCATAACCAAATGTCTTTTTGCTTTTAGGAAATCTAAAAATGGATCAGCAATAAACTTATAAACCCATTGCATTGAGAATAATTAGCTTAAATTCGATAACATCATAATGGATAAGGGGGAATATAAAGAGGAAGACATCAAAAAGTTTATAAAGCTGATAGAAAAATCTGAACACGCATGGAAACCAACAAAAGAGGAACCAAAATTAATAAATACAGGCACCGAGCATACCAAAAAAGAGTTGAAAATAGGATTGTTAATCACTACAAATATGAAGAATGAGTTGGTCACCCTTTTACGGGAATATGCAGATATTTTTGCCTAGTCATATGCTGATATACTTGGTTTGGATACCAAAATAGTGGTATATAAGCTACCTCTAATTGAGGGTTGCTAGTCAATCAAGCAAAGGCTAAAAAGGACAAGGTCGACGTGTTACTCAAGGTAAAAAAAGAGAAAACAAGACAGTGGGATGCTGGTTTCTTGGAGGCACTAGAATATCCAAGTGGATGTCTAACTTTTTAACGGTACCTAAGAAGGACAATAAATCAGGGTATATGTGGACTTCCAGGATCTTAATAGGGCAAGCCCAAAGGATGATTTCCCATTACCCCATATAGATGTGCTGGTGGACAATGCTACTAAAAGCTCTACCTATTCTTTTATAGATGGATTCTCAGGGTATAATCAGATTAAAATCATGAAACCAAATAAAAAAAAGACAATATTTGTCACCCTATATGGGACTTATTGTTATAAAGTGATGTCATTTAGATTGAGAAATGCTAGGGCAACATACCAAAAGGCGATAGTAGCATTTTTTCACAATATGATGCATAAAAAGTTTGAGGTCTATGTGAATGACATGATTGTAAAGTCCAAAAGAAAACCATATCCTATCTTTGAAGAAATTGTTCGAAAGGTTGAGAGTATCAATTGAAGTTAAATCCTGTAAAGTGTACATTTAGAATAAAATCAGGTAAATTATTAAGATTTATGGTGAGTGAGAAAGGCATAAAAGTAGACCCTAACAAAGTAAAAGCCATACAAGACATGCCCACTCTAGACATAAAAAGAAGTTTAAAGTTTTTTTGGGTGTTTGAATTATATTGCTCATTTTATCTCACAACTTACAGTCACTTGTGAACCAATTTTTCAACTGCTAAGAAAAAAGAACCTTGGATATGAGATGAAGATTGCCAAAAAGCTTTTGATAAAATCAAGCAGTATTTAAAAAACCACTATTATTGTATCACCCGTACATAAAAAACCTCTCATTTTGTATTTAACAATGACTGAATTGGCCATGGGTTGTGTGCTTGGCAACAAGATAAGTCAGGAAGATAAGATATTGAGTAAAAAATTCACAGAGTGCGAATCTTGTTATAGTATGGTAGAGAAATTATGTTGTAATCTAGTGTGGAGTGCAAAAGGCTGCAATAATATATGTTATACTACATTACTTGGCTGATCTCAAAGATGGACCCATTAAAGTATATATTTGAAAAGCCATACATGTTGAGCAGAATAGCCAAATGGCAAGTATTACTGGCTGAATATGACATCATCTATATGAAAAGAAAATCAGTAAAGGGTAACGCAATCATCGATCATTTGGCCCATAATGCCATTGAGGATTATGAACCATTGATCTCTGACTTCCTTAATGAAAATGTGCTAGTAACAGAAAGAAAAGAGAAGAGTGATTATTGGACCATGTATTTTGATGGCGTAATGAATATATCTAGCAATGGGGTAGGTACTGTTATAATTTCCCTATAAGTAATATCCTATCTTAGTAAAGCTATATTTTAGTTGCATAAACAACATAGCGGAGTATAAGGCTTGTATACATGGATTAAAAGGAGCAATAGAGATAAGAATAGGGAAATTAGAAGTATATAGAGACTTGATGTTGATAATATGTTAGGTAAAAGGTGAATGGTAGATAGAGGATGAAAAATTGAGACCATACCAGGAATACCTTTCTAAATTGGCTAAAAGCTTTAATGAAATAAAATTTACTTATTTAGGGAGGGCTAAAAATTAGTTCACCGATGCTTTAACTACCTTAGCTTCTATGGCTATAATGGGTGGTGGTTTAAAATTTAGCCTCTTGGTATAGAGATAAAAAACTCTCCTGCTCACTATGGTTCAATAGAAGATGAAGAGAACTTTAACCCATGGTACACGAATATTAAAGGTTCATTCAACATCAATAATACCTAATAGGAGCCTCAAAGACAAATGAAAAGACTTTGAGAGGAATGGCTATGAAATACTATATAGATAGGAAGATCTTGTATAAAAGATCATTTAATGGGACCTTAGTAAGGTGTCTGAGCGATCTAGAAGGTAACAAAGCCTTGCAAGAACTGCATGAAAGAATCTATGTTACCCATGCAAATGGATATAGGATGGCTAGGCAAATGCAAAGAGCATGTTATTTTTTGTTGTCTATAGATAAAAATTGCATCAATTTTGTCAGAATGTGTCAAAAATGTCAAGTGTATAACGACAAAGTCAATGTACCTACCACACCTTTATTCAATATGGTGTCCCCTTGGCCTTTCGCAATGTGGGGAATAGATATGATCAGATCTATTAACTTAAAAACCAGTAATGGGCATCGTTTTATCCTTTTAGCGATTAATTACTTTATCAAATGGACAGAAGCTTGCTCATACGCCCATGTGACTCAAAAAGTAGTCAAACGATTCATCAAAAAAGATATAATCTGTAGATATAGAGTACCTAAAAGAGTAGTAACTGATAATGCATAAAACTCTAGTAGAAAAATGATAGCAGACTTACGCACAAAGTTGAAAATCAAGCATTCCAACTCATCTCCTTATAGGCCTAAGATGAATGGCGTCGTAGAAGCTGCTGATTAGTACTCAAAAGTGCATTTTTATCATGGTTTTATATCATCATTTTGCACTTAAAGTATCAATAACTCCTTAACTAAAGTACGTTTTATAATAATCTATCTAATAATATAAGATACCTTTAATTTGTGGTAAATGTCCATTTTAAATGCAGGCCTATCACATAAATAAAAGGATTGATTGATGACTTTAAGAATTTCAATTGCAAAGGCAAAGAGATGATCAAACTTAGAAAAGAGATGTCGGTGCAATCCAAACCAGAACACTGTTCGGTAATTGGGTCATATCTGGAGCTATAGATCTCAGATTTAGGTCTACTTTATATGGATGGAAAGGTAAGACATAGGCCTACAACTTTCATATGGAGCTCAAGATCTAAAAAGGCCATTTTCAAGTCCAAATTATTGCAACAACAAAGAAGCCCGAATCTGTCCTCCAGCCCAAGCACTGTTCAGTATTTTGGCCATATCTGGAGTTCTAGAAGTCGAAATGAGCTGAATTGTTTACACAAGAAAGCTGAGACAATTGCCTAGAACTTTCATGTTTTCAAGTGGCTCTAATTTTGACGTCATTAATGACGTTTTGGGCAGACAAGAGAAGATAAGGATTGTCACCAAGTCAAGGGTTGGTCATCTACTCATCAATTAGTCATCAAATCAATAGTTCCCAATTTTGGCCTATAAAAGGAGGCATTTGCCATGCATTTAGGCATCTTGGTGTCTAGATCAAGATCATGCTCTTGTTTTCTCTCTTTGTATTCTTTATGCTTTGTTTTCATTAATATCAAGTTTATGCCTTTCATTTCCTTTCCTTTCTTTAGTTAACTTTTATGTTCTTATTTTGTTTATCTATTTTTCTTTCTTTCATTATGTCTAGCTAAGTTAATTATGTCAAGGTGAAAAGGTTACACTAATGGTGTAAGAATAAGTATGGTATAAACTTAATATGGACTTTAATGTTTAATACTAACATGTTTTATATTTGTTATCTTGTTCACTCTTTAATACTTTGCTTGTTAAATGATTAATCTTGATTTATGTTGTATAACAATTGGTACAACAAATGCTTGGCACTTTCATAGCTCATAATATATGGTATAACCGACACCTGAGCTATGAAAGGAACTTGATTTGTTGTTAACATAAGTTATAATCATGAATGCTTGATGAAATTTACAAGTATTAGCATTAATTGAATAAGATGACTAATGTAATCATGTTAACAATTTATAATATGATTGGAACCTCCTTTGTGTGTGGTTTCCAATTGAATAATAAGAGTTTATACTATACTTGTTTGAAATACTATTAGTGGAACCTCTAACCTTGACATTTGTTATTATCATTGTTTAATCCTTGCTTTAATATTTCATCTCAAAGTTCTCATCTTCTTCTTTCTCTTTATTATTGTTGTTATTATTACTACTACAACTACCACTACTAGTACTATTATTATTATTATTGTTGTTGTTATTGTTATTATTGTTGTTGTGGAATTATTGTTATTTATAATTTGTACAATAACCTCCCTGTGGTTCGACCCCGGTCTTGCCGGGTTATTTATTACTTCGACACTCCTGCACTTGGGAGAAGACATCAATCTCTTTGTCATGTCAGCTGCCAATAAAAATATAAAGAAGATTATCCAAAAAATGGTGATTACTTACAAAGATTAACATGAATGGCTTCCTTATGCTTTTTATGCATATCGAATAGTAGTGAGGACATTAATGGGGGCTACATCATACTCTTTAGTATATGGAATAGAGGCAGTGATACCATTAAAAAAAAGATTTGTTTTTTAAGGGTCTTTATGGAATCAGGGCTCAAGGAGACTGAGTGGGCCAAGATATGATATAAGCAGCTAAATATGATCAGTGAAAGAAGGTTAGCCGCAATATGTCACTATCAATTGTATCAAAGAAGGATGGCTAAGGCATATGATAAGAAAATTCAACCAAGGGAGTTTAAAGAAGGAGATCTTATATTTAGAAAAATCATACCACTACTAGGAGAATATTGTAATAAATAGGCGCTCTATTATAAAGGTCCCTACATAGTGAAGAAGGTGTTTTTAAAAGAAGCATTGATACTAGAAAGAATGGATGAAGAAGATGTAGTTAGGCCTGTGAACTCTGATTCTGTAAAGAAATATTATCCATGATGTATAAGTTCTTATCAAATCAATGAAAAAAGGTTGGGCCAATAAATTCTCTTTGCATGTTTTTCATAGAAAATGCCTACATATACCAAAGAACCCATAAATTTACTCTTGAAGCCTCGTGTGATCTCATAGACTTAATTCATCTTTTTTTCTAAAATCAGTTTTCCCATTAGAATTTTAAAAATTGAACTTGCATTTTGATTTCAAAAACAATAAGGTGTTTATTTAAAAAATTGAACTTGCATTTTGATTTCAAAAACAATATTTATGACATTCTACTTATAGAATGACACATGCATTAAGCAATTCTTTTATTGAGGTGACTAAACTCTGAACCAAAATACATGAATAAAAAATGAACTATCATCCTCACATCATGACTCTTGAGATATGTTTTAAATGTATGAATAATGGTATATAGTGAACTCATTGCTCATAGACTCATAAAAGGCATCTCTTTGCAAGTACTAAACCATCACATTGGACTGAGCCAAAGTTTATTGATCTTGACTGCTTGCATTTGAAATGAGGAAAGACTATCTTTGTTATTCCTTTTACATTCTAAAAATTATATCCCTTACAAACACTTTTTAAGCCTAAATAATTTTTTTTCATGAGAAATCTCAACTAGTATCATAACCCATATTGGGGGTAAGTGAAAATTTCAATGAGAAAAGATGAAAAAAAAAATCGTGAGAAAGCTAAAAAGGCAAAAGAGCTCAAGAAACTCAATAACTAGGGGGCATGATCAAATCACAAGAAATAGTAATAACCAAGATAAAGTAAGTATGCACTAGAAAAGCAATAAAAAAAAAGGGTGAATTAAAGAAAAGTAAGAAAAAAAGAGAAAAGGAAAGAGGAACAACACAAAGAGTTGAACTATTGATAGTGATTCTTAGTCTTTGAAACTCAGAAACACTTCTTGAGCCTTATGATCTATTCTTTCATAACCAAAAACCTCAATCTACATTACGTACTTATAAAAGTCCTTTTTAATTAAGCAAGCAAACAAATTAGATTGATAAATAATGCTCTCAAAATGCAAAGAGTACTTCTTTATTAGAGCCATGACTTAAGAACAAGCTATTCATTATTATTCATGCTGATAAAATAAGTGTGCAAAAAGAGACAAGTTTTTCTCAAACAAAACCTCTAACTTTTTCTCGAGCCCTTCACTTTAGAAACCTATAAGAAACAAAGGTCACCTCATGATATACTTTCACTAAATATAATATCGTTAAATATAAGAGTGAACAATCTTTTTTCCAAGAAAAAATGAAAGAGTTACAAGATTTCAGAAGCAAATGCCTTTAAACTTACATTAAAATAATTTTCATTTTCAAAATGCAAGATCAAGATTTTAAGATTCATTCTAAATCCATATTCCTTCACTAAACTGAAAATGAGAGAGATGAGAGAATGGTCACTCAAAACCATTATTTGTTAAGAGTCAGAACACACTTAGGGGAAATGACCGGTACAAGAGAGCAACGTTATGTTTAAAAGAAAAAATCAATCATTTCTAGAAAAGAAAAAAAGATGAACATTTCCTACAATAAGACAAAGGCATCTTGGTTTATAAAAGGCAACTTGATCCTTTCGGCAAGAGACAACGAATGTTTTTAAAAGGGATACGGGGATTAATGAATGATCGTCTCAAATTATTTGATGAGACAAAAAATCTCTAGAAAGCAAGTGGATCACGGTAGGCACTATAAAGGCTAAATTATGTAAATGAATTTGGAAGGAGACTTACATGGGTCAACTCGATTAGGCTAGAAGCTAAAATAATGAGGATGACCCCAAATTAGAGAATAACAAGTCATCATCAATCAAGCAAACAAGAAGATTAAGAAGAAATGGGGGCTTATATTTCAAAATAGGTAAAGATGCATCCAGATCATCTAAACTTTGAGATATTGGACATCAAGTGTTGCAAACTTCACAAGAGAAATCTCTAACGAGATCCATCAAATGAAAGCCCACCTTGAAATGGCCAAGTTTGAAATTGCTTCTGAAATTTTTCACCTTTAAGAAATTTTAACTTGGGCAAACTGCCCACGAGAATTAGGCTAGAAAAAAAAATCTCTTTGTATTTTCACACAACTTTTTCTTAACCATCCAAAGTAGTATGTTTCCTAGCCTTACCTTCTTTTTCAGTGTGCCTTTGAAGCCCTCTCTTCCTTTTCAAGCGTGTCTTTGAGCCCTTTCTTCCTTTTATGCGCACCTTTGTGCCCTCCTTTCTTTCACGCCTGCCTTTTAGCCCACGTTTCCTTTTCGAGCATGCCTTTGAACCTTTGCTTCCTTTTGGGCATGCCTTTGAGCCCTTGCCTACTTTTGAGCATGTCTTTGAGCTCTCGCTTCTTGTCAAGTGTACCTTTAAGCCCTCACCATTTTTCGAGCATGCCTTTAAGCCCTCACTTCCTTTTGAGCGCGCTTTTGAACTCTTGATCATCCAAGGATCATCCATCAAAATAAGACCCTCTTTTCTTCATAAGTAGGTCACCCATTGCAATAAGATCATTTCTAAAAATAGTGGGGTTTTATGTTTATTTTTTTCTTTACAAAACTTACTGTAAAAGTCAAAAGAAAATAAACTTTTCAATTCCTTTTCACCATAAGCTTTGTAAAGAGGATGCAATTATCATAACCAAAATTTTGATCCAAAAAAAGAGAGTGTGTGTGTGTGTGCTGAATGAAGAAAAAAATGAAATTGAGGTTTGGATCGAGATAACACAAATGGGAAGCTTTGAGGGGTTAATCATATGGGATTTATAACTTTGAAAGTTAATTTTGAAAGAGATTGAAAGAATTAATTGGCATGGGGTTTCAATTAAACATTGATTGGGTTTAATTAAGGATATTGAGAGTTTGATTGAAAAATAGATAAGTAGGATGATTTAATTAGGCATGGAATTACTTTAATTAATGAAATCAAAGGCATAATTAAATAAATATTAAATGTCTGAGTTAATTAAGGGTAAAAGTACAAGTGTTTAAGGTCCAAGGACCATTTTGTAAAAGGCACCAAAATTCTATCCAGGGGCCCGATTAAAAAATGTCATAACTCGGAGGACCAAATTGAGAGATTACCACTTCTAGTCAGAAACGACACTGTTTTTTATTTTCATTCTTCGTTTTCTTCCCTCTAATAATAGAGAGAGCTCTTTGTGACTAAGTAACAACACGACCTCCACCATTGGCTACTTAACCAATTCCCGTGTCTTTCATCGCCACGACATGCCAATAACATCCTAATCCCATCCAAACATAGAAGAGAAATCCTTCATAATAATCATAATCTATAATGATAAGGACTAGACTTCGCGTCCAAGTCCCAATAGAAGTTGACTCCCTCAAACCATGTTTATCTCTCAAATCGTGCTCACTAGGGGAAGAGATGTCAAATGGAAGGAAAGGAAGATTGGGCCTTATAAATACCCCAGTATTTGACACAAAATGAAAGAGAGGAGGCAAGAAAGAGACTAAAATAAGGAGCAAAAAATAAGGGAATAAAGAAACCAAAGGAAAAGAGAAGCCATAGCAAAAAAAAAACATAAGAGAAAGGAAAAAAAACGTTCATCACTTTCATCTCTATCTTCGTCAATCACCTTCATCATCATTAGGTAAGGCTTTCCTTCTCTCTTTTTTGTTTGTGCACATTTTACAGAGGAAACAGGACAAAGGTAATTTAATTACCTTCATCTTGTGTAGCGCATACGTGGTTTGAACCATGCGTGCTTGCTGCCTAGTCGGGTTACTGGCTTGGCCAATGACTAAGGTGGGTTGATTTAGTCTAACCCAGTCTATGCAAACTAACCTAAACTCAGCCCCCCTAAAAAAGAGAATGGGTTGAATTTGGGCTTTAGGCCCATCTGGCCCAAAATGAGTTTGCAAAAGGTATGTTTAGCAAAACACACCGTATGCCTTGACCATAATTTTCATACCCATGTTTGTTTGGTATTTGGCCAAATGAGTCTCTTTTTTATATTAGAAAATTTCAAAAATATTTAGGAAGCTTTGTAGATTTATTTTTTGCCACCTCGTATTTTGATTTATTTTTTTATGTTTTTATTTATTTATTTATTTATTTTAGTTATGTGCTCAATACATGACCTATTATTTTTAAATGCAAATCTGTCATGCAATGTTTTTTTTTATATCCATTTGAAAAGAGTTAATAAAAATAAAGGAGAAACAAGAAAAATGGTATAGAAATTTTTTTCTTTAAATTCATTTTTTTCAAAAATATTTACTGACACTAGAGTTAGGAATATCATATTTTTTGGATTTGCACAATATTTACCAATGTTAGAGTTGGAAATATTGGTAGGAATTGTGCATTAACACCATAGTCAGGAGCATAAAAGAAAAGGTACAAAATGGAAAAAGAAAATAAATTCTTAGCAATTTTAGACAAAAGCAGCAATGCAACTTGCCTCAAGTAGGACATTTAGGGGGAGGTGGTATCTTTCCTTTTTTCGTAACCATTCCTATACTATGAAATCTTTGTTGACTAGTTAGGGTTTCTAGTGACCATATTACTAGGTGGCAACTCCTTCCCCCCCTAAAAGAACAAAATGCCAGGTATATGTTTTTTCCAATCGAGATATATTTTTTTAATTAGTCATCATGATGTCTGGGTGTGACAACAGCACTAAGGTCCAAGTTCTATTTGAGTATAAGGCCTGAATTTCCTCACACATAGCACTATGTCATGCCTCATATCTGTTAGCATCATTAAAAACAAATGGCTCGTGAGAGGAAAGAGAAACTACCTAGCTTGAGGAGGCAGTAAAAGCTACGATAGTGGCGATAGACAACACTTCTTAAGCTGTCTTGGACAAAGGAACATGGGATGTTGATGAGAAGCTGGGTATGAAGAAGTGTGGCTTATACCTAAAAAAGACTGAAGAGGATATGAGGACAGGTCTACACAAAGCTGCAGACCAACTAGAGAAGCAGTAGAAGGACTAGTCGAGACTGCAAACACTAGTGAGGCTATGATAGAACTGGGATGTTCTACTATATAACCGGGCGGCTCTGCTACAACAAACCTATGAACATTCACATCTGATGATAAAGAACTTGTTCTTGTACAATGATCATTGAAAAAACATGCATAGTGGCAGAATTTATAGGTAAAGGGGTGGTCTAGTGGGGTGGACTAGTGAGGTGCTACAAAGGGTATAATTGGGTTGTTGTTGGGGCTAGTTTAAGAAGTAGTAGGCTAAAAACAAGGAGGTGGGTTCAATGATAGAAGATTGGTAAGTTAGGTGGGAGATACCGGAAAGGATGTTACCCGTTTAAACTTTATAGAAGGAAAGACATTTTGATGAAAACAAACATGACGGGAGACATAAATACGATAAGATTCTAAATCAAAACAATGATAACCAAGATAGGATGAGCTATAGCCTTAAAATACACAAGAAGAAGACCAGAAATCTAATTTCTAAGCATGATATGGACACAAAAAAGAAAAACAAAAACACCCAAAGTATAGAGAAAGTTATAATCAAGTATGATGAAAAATACACTCAAACGGAGATATATTTTGGAGAACAAAAGTAGGCATGCTATTAATAAGGTATACCAATTATTCAAATGTATAATTCTAAAATCATAATAGGGCATTACACTGGCCTAAAAGGGTTAGGCTAGTTTCGACAATATGTCGATGACGATGTTCAATAATGTCATTTTGTTTATAAGGACAAATTAACTAATAATGAATAGCAATGGTCTGAAAAAATTTATTTATTTTATGATATTCACTGCCCCAATAAATTAGAATAGGTTTAATTTTAAGTGAAAACTGACACTCAACAAGTGTTTAAAAAAGTTAAAAAGTGGAAAAGATATCAAATTTCACAATAGGCGGATAATACCATATATGTTTAGTATGTGCATTGATAAAAATAACAAAATAACAAAAGTCATTAGAAGAAAACATAGGAGTTAGACCCCAAACATCACTAAAAATTAAATCAAGTGGGGCATAAGTTTTATAATCCATAGGTCACAATGACAAACAGGACGACTTGCTTAAAGGACAAGCTTGACACTAGGTAAGAGAACATCAAGAGTAGATACGATTTTATTGCTAAAAACTAACAAATTTAAAATGCAAAGGGTTGGATGTCCCAAATGACGATGCCACAAATCAACAGTCATGAAGATGCAAGGAGACCAAAAAGTTTAAGGAACTAACGTGGCAAAAGACTGGAACAGGATATAAAGACCATCATGACTTTGACCCGAAAGAAGAACTTCCTCGATGAAGAGATCCTTTACATAAAGTATAGAACCGTGAAATTTAAAGTAAACATGATTATCATAATAGAATTTTTGAATAGAAAACAATGGTTTGATAATGTGAGGCACATGGAGAACATTAGATAATATAAATAAGTGTTTTGGGGAAAGTAGTGTAGTATGTCCAATGTGGGATATGTTAAAGCCCTTACCATCACTAACGAGCAAATAATAATTACCAAGACAAGGTGCAAAATTGGTCAAAGTTCCAAGATCAGGGGTGACTTGTTGATTTGCTTTGGCCTTGGGGAACCAAGTTGTAGTTGAAACATTCTTAACAACAAGATGGGCAGAAAGTTGCTAAGTGCTGTTACAAAACTAGGAATAATAGGGACCTATGCGTGACCAAAACTAGAGCATAATTGGCAACGTACATGCTACTATCCAAACCACTACCTAGCACTGGAGTTATGTTTGGTCTGCTGCTAGTGGTTTGGCTACCAATCTACAGTAGATTGACCCCTATTTTAAAAAGTGTAGCGGTTGCTGTTGAGATGTCAATTACCTCTAGAGTGACCCTTACTGCAGTTAAAGTTGGGGCTATGATGAGACATAATATGGTGAGCAGAAAAATGTGGTGTTGGCAATAGTGGTGGCTGTTGCGACAAAGAAGAAAAGGATAGTAGAGAGGGAGCGGTAACCATGGAATGGAAAGAGTTCTTACGCAGAAATTCATAGGTAAGAAGGTGGTTGTAAAGATCAGTATATGACAGCAGTTCTACCTTAGTTATGAGACTCGTTACCAAGTCTTTAAACTCGCCACAAAGACCACGAAACACATAGGGATTAAAATCTTTAAAAGACATTAGGTGACCAACAGCAGCCAATTCATCAAATAATGATTTGGCTTGTTGCATATATATATTAACCGATGAATCACCTTGTCAAAGGTCTTGAAAAGAGCCATGAAGTTACATGATGCAAGAATTGGACAAAAGAGGCAAGTTTTTCCTTAAAAGTGTGCCAAACATAATGCAAGGTAGAGCAATCTACCATGAGATGCAACATATCCATAGAGAGAGAGGAGAGTAAAGCACTCAAAATAAGTTGATCATGTTGCTTCCAACGAAGAAAAGAACGGCTAATGATAGAGGAAGAACCAACAGAACTGTTAAAAATATAAGATCGAGGACATGACACTGAGTCGTTAACGAAGTGAAACACACCTTGACCAAAGAGATATGGCTTCATTTGCATTTGCCAATATATATAATTTATGTTCGTAAGTTTTAACAAAACAACTTGATGGATGTTTGATAAAGAAACAATAGCTACAATATGTATTCCCATGAGAAGCAAAGGAATGACAGAGACTTGTGAGGAAGAATCAAAGACATGCTTTACAAGTGGAAGTTATTGTTAGGGAGAAAAGACACCACTAGCAATAGCTTGGGGATGGCTGGCCGACTGTGATGCACAACTGATGGAGAGAGAAAAGTCGACAGCAGCAATAAAATCCATATAGGAAAAGTAGAGAAAGGGTCGGCTGCAATGGGAGGGAAGGAGAAAAGATTTATAGCTGCAAAAAACTCTGATATTAAATTAGGAATAATTAGAAGGCTTAACCTAATGGTTAGCCAACCCCTTCTATATATATATATATATGTAGAGCAATATATAACAATAAGGTTACCACATAAAAATATATCTATAATATTTCTTATATACAATATTTTTTATATAAATACATTCTATAATATAAGAAAACTACGGGTTTGTTATGTTCCAACTCATCTTTAAATTGCAGACATGTTCACAAAAAGTCTTTGGTCAATCTGCCTTCCTTTTTCTTTGTTCCAAGCTGCGCATTCAATACTCTCAAACACTTGGCTTAGCGGGGGTTGATAGAGTTTTATACGATTCTGCTAAGGCAAAATCAAGAGAGTCATTGTTAGCTGCTATTTGTAATAACTAGATAGTTAGATTTACATAGAGATAGCTATATTTAAATATGTATTTGATTCAAATGTGTTTTACTTAATCTAACTCTACTACTCTAGTATTTATAAATATTATAACACCACATGTATACCAAGTGACTTCAGTCACGTTATTTTATGTCCTGCCTCTTCGTAACCTCATAAAGTTTGATTGAATTCTATATGCATTGAAAAAAAAGGAATGCTAATTGTAGGAGAATAGAGTATGCTGTCGGAGTATCAAATTGAAAACTAACATATGCTTGAATTATGAAAACCAGTGTTTTGGCGGACAAATTTTATGAAAACCTGGAAACCTGTAAGCAGTTTATAGTCGGCATAGGATATGTTTACTCCCTGTTAAGTTTCTCTCTCAAGTTTTTTGTTTTTTTGTTTTTTGTTTTTTTTTTAAGAATATCTCTCAAGTTAACAACATGACAAGCAGATTTTCACTTCACATGTTGAGATTTATTCATTAGGAAAAAACAAAAACCCTAACGACGACTTGCAACTACCAAAGCATCCATACAGGACAGATTGAATTATAGATAGTGAAAAGAAGTGAGCAGAAAATATGTGTACCACCATTATCATCCTTATCGCTTTGCACAGCAACGTGCAAATCGCTCCCCCAGATGCTGGGCATAGTCACTTTCTCCTTCAAGAAAGCGCACCACCTTGATAGGAACCGTTCACAAAATTACTTGAATGCATTAGAAAGATTGGAAATACATGGAGAAACAGAATATATATATATATATATATATAGTCGAAACATGTAATGTGTGGTTATAGAAAGGAGGTGCATGAACTGTATTTACAGCATGTTTTACTGTAAAGCAAAGCAACATCCTGGTAAAGATGTTTCCATGAATACCCCAAACACTGAATAGTTCATAGACATTCCTCCTCAAACATTTTTCAGAAAAACTAAATTTGAAGAATCGAAGTCCAAATACCTCGCCCATCGATGGTCGCATTTCAGGGCTGCTTTGCACACACAAGTAAGCCGTTTTAGCCATGAGGTACAATTCATATGTATCATATGTCTCTCCAATACGAGGGTCAATGAGTTCATGTAGTGCAAGGCGCTCAATCATTGGCTTTGCCTAAATTCATCATACAAAGAATAGACACAAGTCAGACGAAAAAAGTAATAGGTGATATAGCATAATGTATTGGAATTGGATAGCCGTTGAAACAAAAATGAAGAAAACTTGATCATTGCCCAGAAGCAACAGAAACAAACCACTGACGTACCCACTGTCTAATGGATTGTTTTCCTTCCTCCCTTTTCTCATCAACTACTTTGCGTCCTGATATTAGTTGCAAGAGAACAACGCCAAATGCATAGACATCTGTTCTTACAGAAACTATACCATTCTCTGCGTACTCCGGAGCAAGGTATCTACAAGAGCCAAAAACTGGCTTGACATTGTTTAAATGGTATAATTAGGCATAAAATATGCCCATCAGGAGTACAAGGTGCAGTTCTGAAGATAGGAAGGAGTATAGAACATCTACCCAAGTGTGCCAAGCACCCTTGTCTGCTCAGGGTCATTGCCAGTTTTCCATCTTGCAAGGCCAAAATCTCCAAGCTGTGTGAACAAAATCATTTCATTAACTACCCCAAGCCGAAACTTCGACTCCATCTATAAACTGTGTTTCAAATCAATAAAACAAACTCAAAGATCTCTATCATCAATACATTTATCATAATCCCCTCCACCTCCTTCTGAGTTAATATCTTAAGATAGAGCACATAAAATCTCATAATTTTGTAAAAATTAACATAGTACATAAACACTTGACCTTCCCCAGCACAGTTATGTTCAGGAACCTGAAAACAAATATCAGCTTTCCAATGACAGGACACACAAGTTTGTCCATTTTGAAATAGATTAAGCTTATGGAACATATATTTTAATTTAAGCATTGACAGGATCACAATATGCCACTCCACATGCAAGACTGCAACCAATGGAACACCGAGAAAAGCTATAGTGCAGTGAAGTAACAGCCAGGAGTACAGGCAAAATTAGACATAAAATCTACCATTACCACTGTCAATGACAAACGAATAAGTTCCTTCTGTATTCACCCTAAATTAACATTTTACATGAAATGTTTTTTCCTATTTCTCTATTTGCATGCATCCACATGCTTGATAAACAAGATATGAAAACTCATATTTAGAGGAAACCGACAAGAACTATAAACATAGATAATTGGATGTGTCATAGAATGTCACCATTGGAACAAAGTCATGTGTGAGAAGTATATTGCTTGGTCGCATGTCTCGATGTATGATAGGACCACCACGACACTCTTCATGCAGAAAACGCAACCCTTTAGCAGTTCCAATGGCAATAGCCAGTCTTTGGTGCCACTCAAGCATATTTTCAGTTTTATCTATAAAAACGATACAAGTAGTAAGTTTATGCTTAGATCGGCATGATGAAGAAGAAAGGTCATTCGAAGAACTAATAAAGATTGAAATGAATGATTTTGGGCTTCTAGCATCAATAATGACTCACCAAATAAATGCCAATATAAGGACTTGTTGCAAATATACTCGTAAACCAAAATGTTCAGGTTCTCCTTGCAGCAAAATCCCAATAGCATTACAATGTTCTTGTGACGGGCGAAATTTAACACATATACCTCAGATTGAAATTCTGTAAATCCTTGCGTGCTTGCTTCTTTGCGTACCTTTGCTGCAATTAGCTGCCCATCTTGTAGTTTACCTTTATATACATGACCAAAACCTCCTTCTCCTATCAAGTTATCCTTCGAAAAATCATCTGTTGCCAACTGAATCTCAGAAAAATTGAATCTCATAGAATCCTTGATATACAGTTCAGTCCTTGCTCCACAGCCAGAACAAAGAATCGGCGCTTCTGCGGCTTTATATCGTGAGAAATTTTTCAGGTGCTTTTGGATAGTTATATTAGAAGTAGATGGAGCTGAAAGGCATTATAACAAGATTCATTAGATATTTTTCTGAAGAACTAACTATCAATTAAAGCACACCGGTGTCCATAGGCAGCCTTAACCATCAATACTTCCTTACGAATGGGGAAAATTAAACTATGCATCACAAATATTTTCCCGGTCGCTGTCTATACTTCTCACCTCTGCAGATACATGAGCTATGACCGAGTGAACACAGACATCACACAAATTGTTGCTGCAATAGCTGCGTGGATATAAACGTTTTTGGAATAACATTACTTAGTTCCACTCCAGTAACTAACATCACACAGCCCCTTCAAATGCAACTGATCGAATGATTTTTCTGTTTGTTGCAAGAAGTTTGGTTGATCTGGCATTTCTAGTCTACAAAAATAATTGTGGTTCTATACATTTGTCTCATATTTTCAAACTATATTTTGTTACTTATCCACCATTAGAATCATATCAAAGCACCATTCTTGTTTGTTTCTAGTGAACAAGTTCGATTTTCAAGATGTTTCAGAAAGCACACTGCCTGGCTTTCCAGTACATTTAGGGAGGCAGAAACAACGAAGGATCTATTAAAAAGAGATCACAGCATTCAGCATGCTACACATATTAAACATAATAAAAAAATTACCTCTAAAGAATTCGCTCTCTATCAGTTTTCTGAGATATCGGGGAGCTTCTATGTTACTCCGGTGATATTTTAATTGCTATCACCTTTGTCTCAAATGAGATTAATGCAATGATAAATTAGTAAAAAAAAAAATACTAGAGATAAGTCTGTTAATAACTTAATAGATTAAATTGTTTGGTAAAGTTTTATGATATGATTTATATTATTCTTTAAAAAAACCTAGTTAATGAAGATCCAATCACAAATAGTTACTAAATGAAAGATCTAAATCTAACACCAAGTAGAAATAATGAAAAGTCCAAAATGTATGCATTGACATTCCTGTAACCTAGGCGAAGAATAATAAAACTACTGTACAAAAGAAGAGTTATGAAGCATATCAGATTCTTAAGACGGGGACAGCATTGCATGGCATAAAAAATGGTTGCATTGCACAATGAAGGCAGAAGGTGCAGACATGGATTCAAAATGTTTAGTCATGTATGAGAGTGAAAGTTTAATTGGCGTGCTAACCTGATTTTTCTTGCTTAGCAGAAGAGTCAAAATCAAGAGAATTTTTGTGCTCATGTGATTTATATGAAGAAGAAGGTAGCAAGCTGGCCGGCATATCGGAGCTTTCAAGTGAATTGAGAAATGATGGAAAGCTTCTGCAAGAGATTACTGACTGCTTGTTGCTTTCGTTGGTTGGAGAATTCAAAATTACTGGAACGGGTTTGGACATGGAATAGAACAACTTTTGCTCTAATGCATCTGCTTCTGCTGTAGTGTGAGATTTCTCAATTACCAACGATAAGTTATCTTGAATCAGTGCAACCTTGCAGGGAATCTGTTTAATGTAAAACCTCAACTCTTTTCTAAGATGCCTGTCCAGGTATGCAAGTTACTACTGATGTCAATCGGAAAAAGAAAAGGAAAAAATAGAATAATTCAAGCAACTGATAATAGCATACATCTAATTTGTGAAAATTATACATAAACATCGAGGGATTTATTAGAAGATGATGATGAAATAAAAAGTGAAGTGAATTCCTTAGAACATGAGTTCAAGGAACTCTTTGAAGATTAGTTCTGCAGTTTTCATGAAAGTGAATTATCATGAGTTGGAAATAAAAAACACAAAGAAATGAGTAGAAAAATCCATCGGCATTGATGGGATTAATCTTTATTTAGAGGATATTATAAAATAGCTGTTGATGTCATTTATTGCTTCTATCTGAAATGTTTATGACTAAAGTTTGATTATTGTAAGTTATAATATAACAACTGAGTTTGGTATAAGAATTTTTATTTTTTTAAAAAAAACAAGAACTTTCAATTCCTTTATCATTAACTGTGAGGCAAAGCACGAGGGAATTAAAACAGGAAAACACTGGGGAAGGAATTAAGAGCTGAACGCAACAGTAAAACAGAATAACTACCTGTCAAGCACAACCCATGTTGCATTACACGCTACAGCTTCTTGCACAACAACCTGCCTTGTGGGAGTCCCAGCAGAAATTTTAACTTCGATGCTGACCTGTTTGAGGAGGGAAAACATGTTTTCATCCCTAGAAATGAGGAAAATAAGAATTGAAACTGAGTGCCTCTCCATAAGGAAATCAGTCCTATATCAGGAACGCTTACAAATACATACATAAGAATAACTGAGTGAAGCCCTAATAGGTCCTCCGCATAGTAAAGATGCAGTTTATGTAACTTTATGGTTGATAACGATGCAATAAGCAAGAAACTCAAGATGTAGAAAATTTGTTGAAAGCATTGATAGCGTTCTTATGAGGAGAATCACTCGGATCGCTCCTGTATAAATTAACATCATATCTATGCTAAAGATAAAAGAACATGTATTAATTACCCCTTCATCTTCACAAGCTTCAGCACTTTCCAGGAGCATGTTGACATACGCATCAAGCTTCTTTGTGATTTCCTCTTCTATGTGCCGTTTGCTCGCTCCAGCAAAGGAATCAGGACATACTTTGAGTTGATAACCCACTATGCCAACACAAAATGGAAAAAAACAAAAAAATGGAAGGTAAATCAAAACAAAATCCGTTCTCGTTTGTCATAATAGCAAAAGATTTTGCAAACAACAACAGCATTCTGCCAGGCATTTTTCTATTATGAATAACGCAATACCAGAGAAAGGAACTGCTAGCTATATGAAAACCTTTCCCATTTCGGTAAAGTAAACCTCATTTACAAACAGTGAAAGGAATTGAAAAGCCAATGAGTGATATAACACCAACCGAGACAGAAAATCAAACACTTACATGGGTGAAGCACTCTATGAAGAACTCCATGAACAACAAGGGTATCACCTCCACGAAGAATGTCACCTCTCATTCTCACTGCATCAATAGTGAGCTTAAGCTCATGGACTCCACGATCCCTAGTAGCATCATAAGCTATCACAACATGAGAGGGTGAAAGAGGACTCTCCATGTATAGAAAACACCAAGTTAAACTCGCAAGTTGAATTTTCTTTTAAATCTCACCCAGTATTTAAGGCACTCGGTGATGCATGGCCTTGAAAGACTGGTATAATAAAAGGGTTATTAACAAAATATAAAAATAGTGGGAAAAAATTATTTTAATTTAATAATTTAAGTTATATAATTTATAATATTTTTTAATATATTTTTTAAAATAAAAAATAAAACTGAAAATTTATATGTGTTCATACTATTTTGTATTTAATTTTAATTAAATAAATAAAAATAATAAAATTTAAGCTTGTAATTATTTAATAATTAAAATTTTAATATTATATAAAATAATTATTATATTTTAAAAATATATAATATTTTAAAATAGAATTTATATTATAACCATAGTAGTTCTAATATGAGATTAAGATTGGTGAGCCAATGATGTTTTGTTATGTTTCGGAGAGGAGCTTGTGATATGTGAGAAACTGTTTGTGTTTGGTTCATTGAAGAATCGAAAAGATTCCTGGGATATTCCACAAAAATGCTTGGGATATCCAAAAAATGCATGCGAGACGTGTAATTTTGCCGTCGAAGACAGTTACATAGAGAAGATTGCGAGGTAGTGAAAGACAAAAACTTGTTTCGTTTGCTTTGTCAACGCTCCGTCTTTCTCCTTGGTTTCTCCGAACTCTCTGTTTTTTTTTTTTTTCATTCTGACTGCTAGACATGGTCTTCTTATGGGATTTTATTTTTCTTTTCTTTTTATTCTTTAAATTTCATTTCGAGGCCATAGGAGTTCGGAGGACCTCCGGGTACAATTTAAGGGGAGAATGCTGATTAGCACTTAGCATATTTAGGGCTGACATGTTGAACATTTTAGTAGAGGAGTTAAAAAGATCATAATTGAAAATTTGGAGGACCACCCAATGTCATTGGCCCTTGATTTAGATAACCTGGTCTATGAAAAATCATCATTCCAGGACTCAATTAAGATTTAATTACTAATCTATAATCTTTCTATATCATTATTTACTTGATTGTGATTTTCTTCAGCGTGGTTTTTGGTTATTTTTGTTTGCAATTTCATTAGAAGTGGCTTTCTCTTTATAAAAATGATCAGGTCTCACTCCTTCGTTTGTTTTCATGTATTATTTCATTAGTTTCCCCAATTGAGATTGACAGAAGCAATTATTTGAAGTTCTTTCAGATGTTTGGTTATTGTTTGATAAACTATCTAAGCTGCTGGCTGCATTAAGCTTAACTGTTATTAAGCAGCCCATCCGGCTTCGTTTCTTGTAATGTGATAGATTCTTCTTTCTTTCTTTCTTTATTGTGATTAACAAAGCAAAAACAGCAGTCAAAATGGAGAAATTACTTATATTATCATGAACATTACAGTTCGAAACTTTACAGCTGCATCACCCTCTCTTTATTTTCTTATTTTCTGTTTACGTGAGATGTTGATTAGATGTTGCTTGTTACAGGCTTGCTATTTCATTGCTGTGAATATTGACGAAACCATCTCTTATCTTCTCAGTATGTCTCAGATGTTCTACAGTGGGACATCAGAGGGATAGTCCTGAGGATGTGCATCGATGGTTTCTCTGAGTTGTTTCTCTTGCTCGCAAAGATTTGGTGGTGGAATATCATAGACATCAGAGAACAAGTACTTGAGTGGAGGTTTCTCTGTTTTCTCTGCCACTTGAATCACTTGCAGAAGCTGCGAGAAGGTTAAAGAAAACTTGAACTGTGACCTACTAAAATATGTCGAACAATGAAGAAGATGCTTATATGGAAAATTCTGTCAACTTTCACCTGCTTCTTGATGCTGCTTCTGAGCTCTGATTCTTTCTCCTCACTCCACCAGCCATTTCTTTCCACCCATTTTCTGAATCTATTTACAGGACTCCGTTCCTTTTTCCAGTAGTCGATTTCATCAACTGGCCGATACTTCGTGGAATCATCAGATGTGGAGTGGTGTCCTACTCTATATGAAAGGGCCTGAAGGTGTGCATGCCTGTTAATTTTCAGGATGATATAAAAAAGGTATTTTGGCAATTGTGAGTTTCAGAAGGTATCCATGTCTCGGATGCTGGCAAGAAAATCCTACAATCAAGTTCAATCTCACCTCAACTAATACAGGCCTTTGCTCACTTATGGCCATTTCGCGAGCTGCATGTATTGCACTGTAGACAGCAAGAGCATCGTTTCCGTCCACCCGGATGCTTCGGATTCCATAAGCTCGACCCCTGACAACAATGCCATCGCCTGCAAAACATAGGCTATTTAAGCAAACATGAAAATTATTTATCACACAGTATACTTTACATGCACTTCAGGATCAGAAGATGCTCCCAGTTTCCCTTTCAGGACTCTTGATAGACATGACCTAGAGGATATGCCAATTCCAGGTGACATGAGAGGTAAACTACTTAAACAAAGAAGAAACTGGTATGCACACTCAGTTTACATAGACAAAATAAATAAAAAATTAAAAAAGAATGGTTAGCGTAGTCAGGTCCAGATAATGTGATCGGTTTGGTCTACATGGACCTGTAGAAGTTACTTGTAAGCTGTATCAAAGGAAATCTTGTACTTGGAAATAAAACTGGAAGCGGAAGAAGAGAAGTGATCAAAATAGTACTTCGAAATTGTTCTGATATATGGGTACTAATGGCCCAGCCATTGTTGCGACAGATGAAGACCACAGGAGCTTCTGTCACTGCTGCAAAGTTCAAAGCAGCATGAAAATCTCCCTGACAAATTAGTTACCGTTTAGAAATGGGACTGCAAAATCACAAAATCCTAGAGAAGGAGTACAAAGGCTAAAGAACTTGTTGTGTTATTACCTCACTGGTACCACCATCTCCAGTGTATGTGACAACACATGAATCCTTTTTGTCCATTTTAAGAGAATAAGCAACACCTACAGCTTGAGGAAGTTGAGTTCTGACATGCAGCATAAATAGTAATCAAGAACATTTGATTATATTACGAGCGTAACATTGATTGACATTAAGAGATCAAATGAGAAAGTTATTTGCAATTGCTTATGGGATGGATATTTACGCTATCGGTGACGAAATTGTGACGAAATTGTGCTTCTTAGACCCATAATGTATGGGCATCTGCCTCCCTTTCCCATAATCATCCTTGTTTCCAAAGCATTGGTTGGCAAATTCTTGAATTGTGAAACCACGCCAGAACAGAATCCCAGGCTCTCGGTACTGACAGTGCATCAGATGGATCAATGCCTTGCTTAATACTATTGACGTGACAATTTGGCCTGAAACTGGGAATTTAAGCATCTAATGTAACAAATGCTGTACCTGAGGCAAGATAATATCATCTGCACTTAGTGCAGCTGCTGATGCAATGTTTATTGCTTCTTCACCGGTTGAGGTCAGGTAGAAGGAAATTCTCCCTTGGCGCTGTGCCTCATAGAATACGGTATCCATCATCTGAAGGCTGACCATGTTACTATAAATCTTCACTGCAATTTCCTCGCTCAACTAAAAAAACATCATGCAAAAGCAGCAAACATTAAACAACTCGTAATGCTGTACTTGTAGCTAGATTTAACGGTCGTGGATTATTTCTTTTAGATGGAAAAATTATACCTGTTCATAATCACTGCCTATGATTATTTCTCCATTGTCATCAAGAACACGATAACAGGGTACTCTCTTCCCAGTGGACTCCGGTAAGAATCTCATTTCAGGTATGTACGTGACCTTCCCGCCGGGAAAATCCAGGGCCTAAACCAGAAAGATATCTTTTCAATTTTCTAGTCATTGGAACTTCACGAGTTCAATTTTCAAAATCCAGAAAGATCTCGTGTGAACTAATAGGAGAGACAAGGAAGGATTTGATTAAATAACCATCCATTTGGCACACACTCCAAAAACTAAAAAGAGAAGAAAGTTGTGAAGGTATGTGTCTACACAAGAAGTTCATTTAAAAATATTATCGTCGTAGAAGCATTTTTTTTATATGCTATAAAACAAATTAATCGACTCATGCGGCTCACCAATCTAGTTTTAGCGAGAGTACTAATTGGGCACAACGTTTTTCACCAAGACGAGCTTAAACTGTACGAAACTAGAGCCAGAGAGTCATAGGCCAGGACCAATAAGATGAACTTCAATTAGGGGTACCCATACGACAGACTAAAGCCCAGGCCTAAATTAGCTGGAAGTGGGGAACTCTAATACAACTTTGAAGAATCAGCACCCCTAATACGGGTCTTCTTTTTTCTTTGTCGTTTATATTTTGCTTTTGCCTTTGCTGGTCCAGCCTCCAAATAAATAGGTGTAAAAATCACAAAAGGGTCTCTTTTTTTGACAGCGATGCTAGTTTGTGGCCGTAGATATGTGCTCAGCCAGTCAATTATTTCTTAAGAGATCGAGTCCCAAATGGTCAACGTCAATGGAAACAGAGAGTTTGGATAACGATATGAGAGCGAGGCTACGCCGTAGTTTTTGTACAACGTACCAAGATGTTTTTGGTAAGCGATCACTAACAGCTTGAACTCTGTTTGTCCGTAATATAGATAGTGCTGGTTCTCCAACAATATTCTTACATCACCTGGTTAATAATGTATAGCATAATGCAAAAAATAATAAAATCGAGGGTCTGTTTAGATTATTTTTCATGTTCTTGGTACTTACAGTCACACCTTATTTTGAAGTAGCAACAATCTTTTAGAAGAAGACATTAACATGATTGTTTTTCAATTAAAAAACAGAAAAAAACGACGAGGACAATAAATCGTGTCTTGCTGGCAGAAGAGAGAAAAAGAAGAAAGTCAAGTCT
The DNA here is from genome assembly GCA_015708895.1 of Populus ilicifolia. Classification (NCBI taxonomy): domain Eukaryota; kingdom Viridiplantae; phylum Streptophyta; class Magnoliopsida; order Malpighiales; family Salicaceae; genus Populus; species Populus ilicifolia. The sequence goes on along the minus strand of SRLM01000085.1, from coordinate 1,127,929 downwards.
TCATCTTATCATCTCTCTGTCTTTTTTTCTTTTTCTTTTTTCGAGTGCTAAATATTTTATTTAAAAAGTAGAACGTCGAAATATAGGATTGGAACCAATATATGGATAAGGATGAGGTATGGATAGGAGTGGATGATTGTCCAAAAAGAAAAGGAATGATATCACTGCCCCTCCCCTAAGGAAGGGAAGCTAATTCCACCTTTCTTGAAACAGATATTTAGCGTTAAATATCATTAAGGTAGATAATCTTCGATCCATATTCTGCTTTATTAAGGTTCTTTTCATGATTTCTGTATCAGGATTTTTCTTTTTAAATAAGAAGAGAGGAGGGAGGATTAATTTTTGTCTTTATAGATAATCGGAGATGGGATTCTTTTTTCTTTTTTTGATAATATAAAAATATTGAAAAACATGCCAAGCTCGCTCGTCCAAGCATCTCTCTAGAAGACTAAAAATGATATTTTCGCAAATCTTACGTTATATTGATTTTTATAAGGGATACACACTACGTAAAAATTACTGGTTCTAACCTGCTAGAATCCAGGTTAAATCTTCAGTTCATCTTAAAAACATCTTTGTTCTTAGAGTAAACATGTAGCAGTATAAAATTTGTAGAACATTTTAAAACTCCAAAGATGGTGTGACAATCCGTAAAGCAACGAAAGAATTTCGTCAACACTTCCTGGGTTTGAAATGATACTAGATTCTTAAGTTCAAATTTGCACATAATCAGTTGTAAGATATTAGGTGCCAAGTTTATTTTTTCCTTTTTCCCAATATTGCACATAATCACATGCAAGCGGGCCATAATGTTTGTGAACCAAAATTGTCTTATATACTCAACACTCGATAATCGGGTAAAATGAAGCAATTCATGATCAACAGAAGAGAACAATATAAATAAACAGGCCCACTAGAGAATATACGGGTTGGATATTAGATTTACCTGGCTAGTATCATGATCGTCATCATCCGTAGAGTAGAGCTGTTCCAGTTGGCTTGCAGCTTTGGTGGATTTGAATCGCTGGAGGGAGAAACGGGTGGTGATTGATGAGTTGAATGGAAATACATGTGGAGTTGGATGATCCTCATGAATCCCTGCTGGGATGAATATTGATGATAAAGAACTTGGGTGCCTAGAACAAGAAGAAGTCCAAAAATTTTGGTGGAGAATTCCCATGAAACCCACCTTTCTGTTTAAGTGATGGGAAATGGCTCTAGATTTTGCGAACCAAACAGGCATGGTAACAGAAGTGATGAAACGTATGTTCTTGGGTTCTTTTTCTTTTTCTTTTTCTCTAGTGAATGAAAATGCTGATGATCACAGAAACAGAAGAGAAGGGAATGCCATGAGTGATGATTTGCAGACAGATGTCCATCCTTTTGCCGGGGTTGGTGCCTATCTCAGTCTCACATTAACATGGCCAGAAATTGTCAGCCCCCTTAGGATAGGAAGTTATGTACCATACGTCTTTACTCTGCTGGATGTGACAGATCACTAGTTCAGTCCTTCATGGGTCATTGCTCTGGAGCCATTAATTGGCATAATTGCTGGGATTTAAGTAAGAAATGAATTGTAATCACTGAAGCACGAGGGTAAAATAAATTGATACAATTGATGGAGGATGAGTTGGTAAGTATATATTTTTTAAAAATTTATAATTATTATATTTTTATTTTTGTTTCTAAATAGAAAATGTATTGAAGACTATATATATATTAAGATAAAAAAAAAGTGAAGAGAGAGTAATCCTATAAAATTATGAGGTATTTATGATAGAGTAAATGAATTGTTTTCTCCTAGTAATAGAAAGATTTTTAGTTATTCTCATATTATTTAAGAGGGGTTATAATTCTCATACTATTTAGTAAAAATTTTCTATATTTACCTTTGGATATAGCCTAATTGAGTGAACCATGTAAATTATTGTATATCCTATTTCTCATTTTATCATATCCCTTACCTTTTATCTTGTCAGATTTGCATGTCAGTATCCTAATAGTAGTAGTATCAGAGCCTTCTGATTGGTGTTGTTAATATATAAAAGTTATTTGTGTATATGTCCACTATTCACATCTACAACACTATTTACTTATTTAGCACTATTCATTTATATGATATTGTTCATATACATTACTGTTGACATATATAGAAAGTTAGTGCGATGATTAAATACAGTTTAAAAAGTTCTGTCTAAGGAAATTGAGTTTTAAGCAGGACCGTTTGTGACTCCTGCAATCTTTCCTAAGAACTTACTTAGTAAAGTATTATTCATACTATACTATTTTTATATACGTTACAGATCAGTGAAACAGTGATAACTGATAGATCTCGGTGAATATAATGGCAGCAAAGTACGAGATTGAGAGGTTTAATGAAAGCAATTTTTTACTGTGAAAAATGAGAATTAAGGCAATCTTAAAGAAAGATCATTGTTAGGCAGTAATTGGGGATTGACTCGCAGAGATAACTGATAATGCAAAATGGAATGAGATGGATGACAATGTTATTGCTAACATACATTTAACATTAGCCGATGAAGTATTATCAAGTGTGATGGAGAAGAAAATAGCTAAGAAGATATAGGAGACTCTAACAAAGTTATACAAGTCCAAGTTTTTGTACAATAAGATTTTCTTAAAGCGGAGACTTTATACCCTTCGAATGGTAGAAACCACATCAGTGACTGACCACATCAACTCAATAAGAACTCTATTTTCACAACTCACTACATTGGGTCAGCAAATAGAGGAAAATGAATGTGTAGAGCTTCTACTTCAAAGTCTTCCTGATTCGTATGATCAGCTTATTATCAACTTGATAAATAATATCCTCTCAGATTATCTAGTCTTTGATAATGTTACAGTTGCTATCTTAAAAGAAGAAAATAAGCGCAAAAACAAAGAAGACAGAAATAGTTCAAACTAAGCAGAGGCGTTATTGGTGTCAAGAGAAAGATCAACAGAGTGTGGCTTAGTGGGAGTCAAAGGTAGGGGAGGTCCAAATCAAGAAGTAAGAAGACTGTGAAATGCTACAACTGTGGCAAAAAGGGGCACTTCAAAAAGAATTGTTGGTTTAAAAGGGGTATAAAGAATACTGTAGAGTCATTAAAATCTCAAGGATCTTAAAGACTTAAAGAAGAATATTTTATTCATAGGACAATTTAATAGTCTTGGCTATAAGATTTGAATAGACAATGGAATCATGAAAATCATCAAAGGAGCGTTGGTGGTTTTAAAGGCAAGAAAGGCAGTTGCAAACATGTTTATTGTAATGGGAGAAACACATCATAGAGCAAAAGCATCATTCGCATCTGCCAGTCTTGCAGAAGAGAAGGCGATGATATGGCATTAAAAACTAGGTCATATATCAGAGAAAGGTTTAAAGGTTCTCTCTGATCAGAAGTTACTCCCTAGGCTTATAAAGGTTACTTTACCTTTTTATGAGCAGAGTGTTACAAGTAAACAATACAGATTGAAATTTGACACATCAACAACTAAGAGCAAATGTATCTTATACCTGATTCTCTCTGATGTTTGGCAAGCACCAGTTGTATCCTTGGGAGGAGCAAGATACTTTGTATCATTCATAGATGACTTATCTAAAAGATGTTAGGTATATCCAATTAGAAGAAAGGAAAATGTACTTGCAGTCTTTAAAACTTTTAAAGCACGAGTGAAACTTGAATCTGAAAAGAAGATTAAGTGTTTAAGGACTAACAATGGAGGAGAATATACCAGTGATGAATTTGATAACTTCTGTAAACATGAAGGTATCAAAAGGAAGTTCACAACGGCATACACTCCATAATAAAATAGAGTGGCAGAGCAGATGAATAGAACTTTATTGGAAAGAACAAGGGCAATGTTGAAGACTGCAGGTCTAAGAAAGTCATTCTAAGCAAAAGCAGTCAATACCGCATGTTATGTAATAAATCGATCTCCATCAACTACAATTGAGATGAAGACACCAATGGAGATGTGGATTGGAAAGCCACCTGATTATTCTCGATTACATATATTTGGAAGTCTTGTATACGTGATGTACAATACACAAGAAGTCAACAAGCTAGATTCAAAATCCAAAAAATATGTATTATTGGGATATGCTAAAGGAGTGAAGGGGTATCGCTTATGAGATCCCACTACCTACAAGGTAGTCATCAACAAAGATGTCATATTTGTAAAAGGTAAAATGCAAATAGAAAAACATAATAGCATTATAAAAGAGACTACAAGAGTCCATGTGGAAAAAATTCAGAATCATACTTTTTTCTGAAGTTGCACTAGAGTATAAAGAGCAAAAACAAATAAAGTTTGAAACTCCTAAAGTTTGACGGTCGACTCTTGAAAAAAGACCATCGGCTTGGCACTCATAATTTGTTACTAAGAGTAACATTGCATACTATCTTTAACAAAAGATGGAGAACCTTCAATTTTCCACAAGACTATCAAAAGCACAGATGTATCTATATGGATGACAGCAATGCAAGAGGAGATTGAAGCTCTGTATAAGAATAATACTTGGGATCTTGTTCCTCTACTATAAGGAAGAAAGCCTATTGACAACAAATGGGCTTACAAAGATAAAACGTGATGGCAATGATCAAATGGAGTGGTATCATGCAAGATTAGTGGTGAAAGGATATGCTTAGAAAGAAGGAATAAACTTCAATGAGAAATTTTCTCTAGTGGTACAACTTACTACAATCAGAGTAGTCTTGATAATGTGTGCTATATTTAATCTTCACTTAAAGCAATTAGATGTGAAAACTGCATTTCTTTATTCACTTAAAGCAATTAGATGTGAAAACTGCATTTCTTTATGGAGAACTTGAAGAAGAAATTTATATTCTCCAACTAGAGGGTTTTGCTAAAACAGACAAAGAGAACTTGGTTTGCAGGTTGAACAAATCTCTATACGGTCTCAAACAAGCATCGAGATGTTGGTGCAAGAGATTTGATTCCTTCATAATTAGCCTTAGGTAAAACAGACTCAGTTTAGACCATTGTACGTATTATAAGAGGTTTGAAGAAGATTTCATCATTTTTTTGTTGTACGTGGATAACATATTGGTGATAGGTCCCAACAAAGATCGAGTCTAAAAATTAAAGGCACAGTTGGCTAAGGAGTTTGATATGAAGGACTTAGGACCAGCAAACAAGATTCTAGGGATGCAAATTTACTGAGACAAAAGTAAGAGGAAGATTTGGCTTTCTTAGAAGAATTATTTGAAAAAGATCTTGCGACACTTCAACATACAAGATTGTAAGCCAATTTTCACCACACTTCCCATTAACTTCAAATTATCCTCAAGTATGTCTTCTAGCAATGAAGTAGAGAGGATGGAGATGTCTCGAGTACTGTATGCATCAGCAATGAGAAGTTTAATGTTTACCACGATATGTACAAGATCAGATATTGCACAAGCAGTGGAAGCAGCTAGCCGATACATGGTAAATCCTAGTAGAGAGCATTGGAATACTATTAAAAGGATCTTGAGATACATCAAGGGTACCTCAAATGCTGCATTATGTTATGGAGGATCAGAATTTACAATCAGAGGTTATGTTGACTAGGATTTTGCTGGTGACCTTGAGAAAAGAAAATCCACTACAGGCTATGTGTTCATAATTACAAGGGGAGCTGTGAGCTGGATCTCTAAACTACAGACTGTTGTGGTGTTATCCATAACAAAGGCTGAGTATATGGCAGTTATACTTGCTTGTAAAGAAACAATATGGATGAAGAAACTTATGAAGGAGCTCGGGCATAAACAAAAGAAGATTATGTTGTATTGTGATAGTTAAAGTGGCTTGCATATTGCAAGGAATCCAGCATTTCATTCAAGAACAAAACAAATAGATGTTCGATATCACTTTGTTTGCGAAGTGGTGGAAGATGAAAGTATGGATTTTCAGAAGATTCACACAAAGAAAACCCCAATAGATGCTTTGACCAACCCACTCAACACTGATAAGTATATACGGTGTAGATCCTTTTATGGCCTGGCAAAAACGTAAGCAGCATAAAGATAACAAGTATAAAAAGGATAGAAGAATCACAGATAATTCAGTGTGAAGACTTGATTAAATCATTAAAGTCTTCTAGTGGAAGAATGTAAAGTCATTAGTTGGCGTAATTGATGAGATTTGAGTGGGAGATGAGTTATAATTGGTGAAGTATGAGTGGAGGATGAGTTGGTATAATTGGTGGAGTATGAGTGGAGGATGAGTTGTTAGGCATATATTTCTCCTAAATTCATGACCATTACACCCTCACTTTTGCCTATAAATAGGCAATGCATTCAAACCTATATGCACACCAAGATAAAGAGAAGAAGAAGAGAGTAAAGAGAGAGTAATCTTATAAAATTATAAGGTATTTGTGATAGAGTAAGTAAGGTATTTTCTCCTAGTAATATAGAGATTGTTAGTTGTTCTCCTATTATTTGAGAGGGGTTGTAATTTCCACACTACTTAGTAAAATTCTTATATACTTGCTTGTGGATGTAGCCCAATTGGGCGAACTATGTAAATTCTTGTGTGTTATATTTCTTATTTTATCATGTCCCTTACCTTTTGTCTTGTCGGGTTTGCATACCAGTATCCTAATAATTGCAGCCTACCATCTCTCTCATTTTCTTTTCTTATACTAAAAATAATTTTTAGTTGTGAATGCAATATATCATATGATTCATTATATTTTTATGTTTAATTATGTAATTTTTTTTCAAACTATGACTCATTACATAAAAAATGTGTAATATTGGACTATTACATAATCAAGAATAATCATCAGGACTTAATTGTAAAATTTTATTGTAAAATTTAATTTTAAAATTTTAAAAACACGTGAGCCAAATATTAATTTGTAAAATAAAGAATAATTTGTAAATAAAAATAAATTATAGGGACTAAAATATTAAAAAACAAAACAAAGGATTCAATGAAACTTTATGAAAAGCCTTAGTTATTTTACTGGTGTCTGTAACCAATCGAAAAAAAAAAGCAGTAATATGTAACATATTCCATTACATTACTTTTTTTGTTGTATTTTATAAATAATTACATTTCATAATATTAAACCAAATATGTATGTCATTTAAATCTTAGCTTCCGATAACATTATTTTTATTTTATTTTTTAATAGAAAGAGACTAGATGACTGCTACAAGACGTCAGGTTACAGTTATAGTTTTAATAAAAAAAAAAGTTGAAGTTACAAAAAAGAAATTGATTGTGTTATTAAATATGTATTTATGGCTAGTTAATTTTGAAAAAAAATTAATTTAATTTTATGTTTATCTTAGTTTCAAATTAAATAATTTAAGACTTTCTTTAACATTACCCTTAATCTAACACGTCTAAAATAACATGAATAATAGTTATAAATATAATTTGACTTTAAAAAAATTAGATAATATTCTAAAAAAATATTGAGAAAATAATTCATTGCCCACTTGAGTTTTATGGCTCCCCCTACCAAACTTGCAACTTAGGTATGAATTATACTGCGTTTTATAAAAAACATTTGTAAATTATTGTTTTTTACTTAATTATATAATAAAAAATAGATATTTTTAAAATTAATCATTTGGTCAATGCTAGAATGTTTATTTTAAACTGTGATAAATCTATATAAAACAAACTAAAATAAATTATAAAACTTAATTGAAAATTAATTAAATATTGAAGGCTAAAATTAATTAAAAAATCAAAAAAATAAAGAACCTAACACATATGGACCAAAAACTCATGCATCTTACCTTAATATTAGTTACATGACCCCCGCAATGTCGCAGGTCAATTTTTTACATGAAAAATATTAAAAAAAAGTTAAGATTTAAAAGTATTAAGTCTTTTTGCAAAGTCATACCAAAACGTTTTGGATTTGATCACAATATCTGACCTAAGAGTAATATTTATAATATTAATAATAATGCATGATTCAAGTTTAAGTGAGTTTTGTTGCAATATCAGATTCAATAGCCTTGGATATGGGTCTAGCTGCAAAGTTATGTCATAAAATTTTGATAATTAAATAGATTAATTAAAAAAACCAACAATAAGAATAAAACTAATGATAAAAAAGAAAAAAATCTAAATTAACTGGGTTAATCTTTCAAAGCAAATTAACCCGTCAAATATTGGATTTGTATCGTAAAAGTTTAATAACTAAATAAAAAAAATTTGACTGGTTACCCAGAATTAATTGAGCTAACTTGTCAAACCAGATTAACCTGTCAAAAAAGAAAAAAGGGTAAAAAAACAAAAAGAAAAAAAATCTCTAATTAGCCAAATCTAAGATAACTAAATAGAAAAAAAAACATCAACCAATAACTAAATAGAAAAAAATTTCATATTAATGAACTAAATTAAATAAAAAAATATAAATTCAAAAGAAAAAATAACAGAAAAAACTTATAAGAAAAAAAACTAATGAAGAAAAAAAATATAAATTAACTGGGTTAACCCGTCAAACCTAAGATTCATATTATGAAAATTTAATAAATAAATAAAAAAACATTTAATATCAAGAAACTAAATAAAAAATTATTTAAAAAGAAAAAAGACATTAACTTTTTTATCGTGGACTACACTATACAGTCTAAAGTGAAAGGCATAAGAAAACAAAAAAAAAAAAACTAAAAGCATTAGCCTTTCACTGTAAACTATATACAATATTAAAAGATGAAATCAGAAGAAAAAAGCTAATGAGAAAAAAAATCTAAATTAATTGGTTAACTTATTAAATCAGGTTAACTTGCCAAACCTGGGATTGGTATCATAAAAGTATCATAACTAAATAAAAAATAGATTTAATATTAATGAACTAAATTAAAAAAATTAATTAAAAAGAAAAAAACAAAGAGAAAAAAATCTACATGAAGAAAGAAACTAATAAAAAAAGAAAAAAAATTAAATAAACTGGGTTAAACCATCAAACCTAGGAATCATGTCATGAAAACCTGATAATTAAACAGAAAAAAATTAATATTACAAAAAATAGACAAAAAAATAAACTAAGAGTATAAGTTTTTTCACTATAAATTGCACCATGCAATCCGTAATAAAAGAATTAAAAAGAAAAAAAAACAAAAGCAAACACCACTGGTTAATATTTTTTCTTACATAAAAAAAAAAACTATGATCTAAGAGTGTTAGGTCTAGCTGCAATGCTTGACCCAAGAGTAATATTTATAATATTAATAATAATATTAAACTTACATGATTTAAATTTAAGTGAGTCTGACTGTAACACAAAATCTAAGAGCATTGGATATGGATTTAACTATACCATCGTGTTATAAAAGTGTGATAATTAACTAGATTGATTTAAAAGAAAAAAAAACAAAGAAAAAACCAACAAAAAAATGGATCTAACTATAATATCGTGTCATAAAAATTTGATAATTAAATAGATTCATTAAAAAGAAGAAAACAAATAAAAAACCCAACAAAAAGAACAAAAACTAATGAAGAAAAAGACTAGGTTAACCCTTCAAACCAGGTTAACCCGTCAAACCTTGGATTCTTGTTATGAAAATACAATAACTAAATAGGAAAAAAAATAATGGATTTACCTATAATTAACTGAGTTAACCCGTCAAATCAAGTTAACTAGTCAAGCTCAAGATACGTGTCATAAAAGTTTGATAATTAAATAGAAAAAAAATTTAACATTAACAAATTAAACTAAATAAAAAAATAATTAAAAAAATTAAAAGAGAGAGAGAGCGCATTTTACGTTCATTTACTTTTTAATATATGTTATTATATACTATATTAATAATGTATATTAAAAATGGAGAAAGTCTAAAAGTTGTAAAGAAGGTTACAGTACTTTCCCAATGCCTTTTAAAATATAGATTTAATAATATATATTAATAATACAAAATGTCTAAAAAGCATGGGGAAAGTTATAATATTTTCCTCACATCTTTTAAAGTATAGATTATTAAAAATCTATGCTCATGCTTGGTTTTTATTTTTTATCTCATAAGCATGCAACACCATGCCCACTCCTATTTTTCTTTTAAGTTTTCATCTTAGGAGCAAATGGCGCATTGAGTTTTTTTATTAATAAATAGATTACAAGTCACCTATTAGGCGTTAACCCAAAAATCACCTATATCTATGTTGTTGAAATATTAGGGGTGGCTAAAATTTTATTTTTCCAACTATTTTTATCTAAAAATACCTATAAAACAACATAAAAACTCCATACATCACTTATCGAACCTTCATAGTCAAATAATTCTTGGTAATATCAAGAACAATGAGTTTAATTGTAGAAAAAAAAAGTATTATAATAAAATTTAGAGACACAAGCTAAAATAAAAGTTCAAAAATAAAATTAAATGTTTTGCAAGTGTTTATCTAAACTAATTGAAATCTCAAGTTATAAATTTAAATTTAAAATATATATCGAATATCTTTTATTTATGTTTAATATCATAAAAGAAAAGTAAAGAAATAACTTTGATTGAAATCAAACCTTATCATATGAAAAATTAATATTAAATAATGTTATAGAATAATATAAATCATATCTTGATATCTCACTTAACAATTTAAATTTTAGGATTTAATTAGTTATTTGACAAATAAAAACTTTGATGTACACAACATTATATTCATAGAAACAAAAGTCCTAACCTTTTTGTGTTTTAAACATTATACATAACTAGATGTAAGGAACTTAACCAAGTCACCTAATACAATATAGAAATTTTCTAAATTGTTGAGTGCATTATATTTTATTTCTTCGAGGGAAACCTTTATTGTTTTTTTTCTTTTAAATTTTAAATCAAAATATACCACACACACAACCTTTTGCAATTATATATTTCATAAAAAAGACAATAATTTTTAAGTCACAAAAGAAAAAAACCAACCATCACTATTCATTAATTTATCTAAGTGTGTTTTTTTATCTAAAAAAATAAAATTTTTCTTTTACTAAAATCATGTGGTAGCATTACAATTCAATATGAAGGTATTTCGTTATTTATATAAACAGTGAAGTAGTTTTTTTTTAAAATCTTTTAATTAAATGGAATTAGTATTGTAATTATGATAGAAATACTAAATTAAAAAAGAGACTAAATTATAAATAATAGAGAAAAATAAATCTAATTAAAAAATTTTAACAATGGTTATTTTATTGTTTAGATTCTTTGTAATCATTTTTAGGTCTCTAGATGAGAGCGAAAAACATTGAAAAACAATAGTGAAGAAAAAAAATAGTTGATTGTCATGATTTAAATGTTTCATTCGATAAAATAAATAAATAATAATAATAATTGATATTTAAATTGTTAAAAAATAAAAATATATCAGGATTAAAAATAATCTAGATTACAAATTAATTTTTTATCTTTGATTTTTGATAACTTAAAGGCACAAGTGGGTTTATAAAGTTGTGTATGTTATTTTTTAGGTGAAAAATCGGTTGAAGAAAGGCTGTTTGGCTGAAAGAAAATGAAAGGTGAGTTTTTGCCTAGTTTTTGATCAGTTAAATTACAGCAAATTGAGTAAGCAGATGACTCGTCATCAATATTCAAGATTTTTCCAAAAAAAAAAAAGAAATGGTGAACAAGTCCTTCAATAAGAAAAATAATGCAATGCCAAAAACGTGCGTCATGTGGGCCCACTCCCAGAAAGTAGGTGTGTCCAGGAATTAGGTGGCCCCCCCCTCTAGATTGCAGGTGTGTCCAGGAGGTAGGTGGCCCCTCCCCCCTCCCCCCTTCCAGGAGGTAGGTGCCACCCGCTCTTCTTTTCTTTTTTTGACACTATAAAAAATTAAATATATTAATCCATTTGTTTTTTCAATTTTTACATAGTTTTTAAATAATATTATAAATTTTTAGTTGAACTTTAAAAATTTATTTTTTAAATTATTATGTATTAGATATAATAATAATAATAATAATGATGCTAAATTACTCGTGAAAATTCAATTAAAATATTTTATGTTATCGAAAGTCTTGAATGAATTTTGAATATAATTTATTGTATTTATGACTTTTTAAAACTTTTAATCACACGCAAAATATAAATACACTACAACTATATTTTATTTTTTAATTAATGTAGGTGTTCGGGCCAGTTTTCACGCACCACGACTAATCTCACGGGCCCTGAAGTTAACAACCATGTAAGCCTCCAGTGACCATCATATGAGCAATCAAGGACTCGAACTTGAGACCATAAAAAAAACAAATCTCTTGATTTCAAGTCCTTACCACTTAACCAGCATATCTAGATGATTACAATACATCTATATATTTGGTATATTAAGTAGTGAAGATGAATTTAAGATAGACGATAATTATGGTACCGATGGCATCGAACCCACGTCAGATACAGAGCCTCTCGCGGCCATAAGTACTGGCGGGGTATTCCCTCTGCCAGCTACCTCCAACACGCTCCTTGGATCACGCTGTTAAAATAAAGGTTTGCCAGGCGGTAGGTGTAGATGATGGGTTTTTTTTTTAAATATACTAAAATAATATATTATTTTTATATTTAAAATTTGTATTTGAACAATAAAAAAAATTAAATTTATTAAGAAACACATTTTAAAGTATATTTTATTTAAAACTATATTAAAATAATATTTTATTTTTATTTTTTAAAATTTACATCAAGATAATAATAAAATTTAATTTTTTTAAGAAATACATAATTCAACTACAATTCCAAAACGCATCCTAACTAATTATCTTGTTTAAATTCAATTTTTTATTTACAACCATCCTGTGTTTTAAGGCTAAAATAATGATATTACAATACTTTAATTAATTAAAGGATTTCATTTAAAATTTTCAAGTTATGTTTACAATTTTCTTCTTACCTGCTCCTAACTTGTTCAATAAAACCCTAATTTTAAAATTAGAGTTTTTTATTTTGAAACTAAAGTTTTAATTAGATGGTCGTGTTTAACAAGATGTTTGCTATTTTCTAGAGTCTTTGGTCTTATAATACATCATATATGAGTTGTATTTTATCACTATTTGATGCTTGTTATAACTCAATAAATTGCTACAAACCTCTTTATATATATCTTCTCTCATGTGTTTGGTTTCTCTCTCTCTCTTTATATATATATATATATATA
>SRLM01000085.1:1066986-1114787 GCA_015708895.1 Populus ilicifolia | reverse complement strand
CATATACATATATATATATATATATATATATATATATATAAACCAAGTAAGCATTCTTCTTATCTTTTTTTGTACGATAACAAAAGTTTTCTTCTTTATTCTTTCTTTTGCAACGTTATGTTTGCCTGTTTTTACAAGGCCTCCGGGGGTTCTCTTTCTTTTTTAAAGGATTCTCCCAGTCCTTTTGGTTCTGAGGTATCAAAGGCTTTTGTGTTTTATTTATTGCTATAATAATGAGTGCTTTATTTTGTTGGAGTTGTTGTGAGGAACTAAAAAGTATGTTTGTCTACCATAGAAAGTTATATTTGACCTGGAATTCATGAAAGCTATTGTTTATCTCATGAGAGTTAGAGTATTATAATCAACCATCCTGAAAAATAATGCATAATTAGTCTCTCTGTATAGGTGGCAACTTGCAATTCATGAATATTTTGAACATAACATATAACCAGCATTTTGAATATTCACTCTGTATAGAAGTCTAGGTCATCTCAGTTTAGTTCTCATAGTATTAATATTGGATTTAGTTATATTAGTACATTTGAATACACATGGCATGGTCTTTGCTATATTTCTTTACAACATCTAGCTAGCAAGGTTTGAGCGAATGATCCATAGCCAGCCAAGTAGCACTAGTCCATGAATAATTCATCGTTTGTTACTGTGTACCCGAGTTAGTGAGGGTGGCTAGCCAAATATCAATCTTGAGTTGCTTAATTCAATATTTTTGGAATGCATGTATGGTTTTATTGACAAGTACGTTGGTATTATTTAGTTACTTCTAATAAAAAAAAAGTAATTTATAAGAAAGTGAAAATAAATCTAAAAATAAATTCATAAATAAAACAAGAAAAAAAGCTTTAGAGGAAAAAAAAAGGTAGGACTATTATATTCCAGACAAATAAAAAAAATAGAAGTTCAATAGTGTATTTTGGCTTGATATTAACTTTTTGGAGTAAAAAAACTATTGTGCTCTCCATATAGACTATAGTCAAAAGTCTGTCTTTCATAAACACACACATATAAGCAATTTTAAGACTATATTATTATTGCTAAAATTGGAGTGATTGATTAAAATTTGTCATGAATTTGCTATTTTTGAAAAAACTTCATTTTGTCTAAGCAATTTAATTGATAATTATTTTTATCTTTTTATTTTGGTTATACACACATATTAGCACTATTATTTACTAATGTTGAACTTTCTTTCTCTGACTTTGCTTCTCATTTGAACAATATAAAGCTTATAAAAGATCATGTATTCACTAGCAACCTATTTCTAAACACATGTTTAGGATTTGTATTCACTAGCAACCTATTTCTAAACACATGTTTAGGATTTTTTTTAATAGGCCCGGCATGCTTTCTTTCTCTAATTTTGCTTCTCGTTTGAACAATATAAAGCCTATAAAAGATCATGTATTCATTGGCAACCTATTTCTAAACACACGTTTAGGATTTTTTTAATAGGCCCGTCCATGACAATCACTCAAACCTACATATATGGTTGACAGTTAGTATTTTTTTTTTTTTTAGTTGGAGTCATCGAAGCCTTAATTTAGTTTCAATTTTCAACACAAAATCCATAATTCAAGTGTCAAAGGTATGCATCCGTTGAGCTTGTATCCTTGTATAATAAACATTGGAACACGTGGTTATTGTTAAATTTCAAATACAATATATTTATGGGTGATCTAGAAATTTGTGCATATGTATGGATTTATCTTCTTTACATAAATTAACAATATTTTCATTCTAACCCTAAAATTGTATAATTATATGATTAAATCAATTATGTACTTTTATTTTTTTTATAAATTTTTTGGAAGCGACACATATACAGCTATAACAACACTTAAAGATGATAGATCTAAACACAAAATAAGGAGAGAGCATCTTGCCTCTAATATTTTATGATATGAAGTTTGTGTTTGTGTTTCCTGGTTTGGAGAGATCTGCTATAGATTCAAGGGTTTTGTGAGATGTTGTCACTAGATGTAATGGCTTGAAAGTCTTGTTGATATATAAAACTTAGCCAAAAACAAGTAAATTATTTGTCAAAATAAATATATCTTGTGTTTAACATTTAGTTTTAATTATTTTAGATCAATATTATTTGGTTGAAACTAGATACATAAATAGAAGAGGTTTTCTTGTAACATATAAATAGATAAAATACCATTTAAAAGAATAGGCAAATATTATATATGCACTTAAAAATTATGAAGAGTACTTCAATATGAAGCTCTCGCAAGCTTGTAATGTTATTGAAAGATTTTTTGGCCTTCTCGAAAGTGATGGGATATCTTAAAAATGTTAACTTAAAGAGTTTTCCTAAAAAAATTCTTCATGCCATCTTTATTTTTGAAACATAATATATATATATATATATAGTATTGTATAGCTCTACTAGCTATCTTTGAAAAGGAATTAAGTACTATCCCATAACTATTGGGATGTATATAAATAGGAGATATATTTAAATATGATAACTAAAGTTTCCTGATGTATATAGATTTGTATAGCTCACGCCAACACTTCCTTTAAAGTTAGTGTAAAAATGTCTTTGATATCCAACTTGTCATGTGAGCTGTGAAAATTTTTGTTGGAGATAGCTTTTGTAAACATATCAACAAGTTGATCTTCTAACCTGATGAAAGGAAAACAACCTAATTTTTATTCAAGATTTTGTTTAATGAGGTGTCAATCTATCTTAAAGTGTTTTGTCTTGTCATGCTGGATTGGATTGTGAGATATTTCAATTGCGGTCTTATTATCATAATATGAATTCCTTTTTGAGTTAAGAGCAAAGCTAATTTCTAAGAGTAGTTTTCTAAGCCATAGAAGCTCATAAAACCCCTTCATCATACCTCTAAACTCAACTTCAGCACATGATAGTGTTACCACTTTTTGTTTCTTACTTCTACACGTAACCAAGTTACCACCGACAAACTTGAAGTATCCTAATTTAGATTTTTTATCGGATAGGTTTCCTGTCTAGTCAACATCTGTATAACTTTTAATGTCTAAGTGATCATTCTTGGAAAACATATGCCCCTTCCCTGGAGCTAATTTCAAGTACTGAAGAATTCAAATAACTGTATCCATATGGTTTTTACTAGGATAATGTATAAATTAATTGATTATGCTCACAACATATGAAATGTTTGAACAAATATAAGATAAATAAATTGGCTGACCCACTAGTTGTTGATACCTTTATTTATTAGTTGCTTCTTGATTAGGGTACTCCCCAAGTTTCTGATTTTGAACTGTTAGAATATCTACTCGGTTGCAATTAAGCATTCCTAATTTAGTAAATAAATCAATTACATACTCTTTTTTTTATGATAGAAATATGCCTTGTCTTAATCTAGCCATTTCGATTCCAAGGAAATACTTAAGTCCGCCTAGGTTTTTCATTTCAAAATCCATAGCCAACTGCTTTTACAGTTTGTAGATTTCTTTTGTATCATCTCCTGTAATTTTCATGTTATCTATATAAATTATCAAGGTAGTTATCTTACCTTGTAGTTGTTTTAGAAAGAGAGTTTGATTTGATTTATTTTGTTGAAATCATACTTTCTTAAAACCATGCTAAAACAAGCAGACCATGCACATGATGACTGTTTCAATCCATATAAAGCCCGTTGTAACCTGCAAACAATTCCAATGGAGGATGACATATAACTTGGTGGGATATCCATATGTACTTCCTCCTTAAGATCTTCATGAAGAAAGACATTCTTCACATCAATTCTAGATTTACAACCAAGGATAATAACACTCTAACAGTGTTTAGCTTTGTTACTAGGAAAAATATCTCCTAATAGTCTATTCTGTACATTTGAGTATATTCTTAGCCACTAATCTTGCTTTTTATCATTCAATGGAGTTGTTTATTTTACTTTTAATAGAGAGCACCTATTTACATCGAATAATTTTCTTTCCATTCGGTAGTAGAACAAGATCCCAGGTTCTATTCTAATTTAAGGCTTCCATTTCTTCTTGAATTGCTAAAGACCATTTCTGATCTACTAAAGCTTTATGGACTCTGCAATGGATGTGATAAGAAACAACTTGTGTGCAAAGTCTAAGAGGGTTAGATAATCCTTTTATTATCATATGATTAAAGATCATATACTTAGTTTTTTTTTCTTTCACCATCTAGAGAGTAACGAGTTGGAGCCTTGCCTTGTTGTGCCTGGTAAGTGATAACCAGAAATGATATCCAAAACATTGCTATAATATAATATAGGAGAAGTTACCTCAGGAATATTCTTAGTAGAAAGATTGTTATTGTTGGGTATGACACGACTAAAAGATTGATGTCTTCTTCCAAGTGCAGGAGTGTCAAAGCAATAAATAACCCGGTAAGACCGGGGTCGAACCACAAGAAGGTTAATTGTATAAATTCTAGGTAACAATAAAACAACAAGAACAAGAACAAGAACAAGAATAGTAATAGTAATAGTAATAGTAATAGTAATAGTAATAGTAATAATAATAATAATAACAACAACAATAATAATAAAGAAGAAGAAGAAGAAATTGATGAGAACTTTGAGATGAAAGATCAATATAAGGATTAGGCAATGATAATAACAAATGTCAAGGTTAGAGGATCCACTAATGGTATATCAAACAAGTATAGTATAAATTCTTATTATTTAATTGGAAACCACACACAAAAGAGATTCCAATCAGATTATAAATTATTAACATGATTACATTAGTCATATTATTTGATTAATACTAATACTTATAAATCTCGTTAGGCATTCATGATTATAACTTATGTTAATAACAAATCAAGTTTCTTTTATAGTTCAAGTGTTGGTTATACCATACATTATGTGCTATGAAAGTGTCAAGCATTTGTTGTATCAAGTGCTATACAATATAAATCTAGATTAGTCATTTAACAAGCAAAATATTAAAGAATGAACAAGATAACAAATACAAAACATGTTAGTATCAAACATTAAAGTTCATATCAAGATTTTTGCTCTCTCTTTTTATATTTTTATAATACTTAAGTTTTGCTTTCATTAATCTCTTGTTCATACTTTTCATTTCCTTTACTATACTTAGTTAACTTATATCATGTTTATGTTCTTATATTGTTTTTTTAAGTTTTTCTCCTTCATAATATCTAGTCAAGTTAATTATGTCAAGGTGAAAAGATTTCACTAATGATGTTAGGATAAGTAAATATAAACTCAATATGGACTTCAATGCTTATATCCTAAACAACTTAGTATTAACATGTCTTATCATTTTTATCTTATTAATTCTTAATACTTTACTTGTTAAATAGTTAATCTAAATTTATGTTGTATAACACTTGGTACATCAAATACTTGATCCTTTATAAGTCTTCGACCAACATCGTTATTATGAGAGGAACTTGATTTGTTGTCAATATAAGTTAGCATCATGAATACTTAATAAAATTTATAATTTTGGTGTTATGTAAATAAGATAATTAATATGATCATCTTGATAATTAATAAAGAGTTTATACCTTACTTATCTCTAATACTATTAGTGTATCCTCTAACCTTGACATTTGTTTTTATCATTATATAATCTTCACATTAATCGTACATCTTAAAGTCCTCTTTAACTCATCTTCACCACCATTATCATTGTTGTTATTGTTGTTGTTGTTGTTGCTGTTGTTGTTATTCTTATTATTGTTATTGTTATTGTTATTATTTATAATTTATATAGTTAATCTCCTTATGGTTCAACTCTGGTCTTGTCGAGTTATTAATTACTTTGAAACTCCTGCACTTGGGATAAAACATCAACTTCTTAATCGTGTCACTAAAATATGTCTTAAGAGTCACTTTAACAAAAGAACTCTTTTATTCTACCGTCTTAGTAACAACAATTTTGCACATGTTTTTATGAAATGAAAAACACAGTTAGTTAATTTTTTTTTCAATTATTACCTTCTCCCCCTAACCAAAACAAGACATTATCCTCAATGTCCTAAAGTAGAAAGATAGAATATAGAAGACATCACCTGAAATAATAAAGACTGATAAATCTAAAACACACTTAAACAAATATAAGAAACAACAAAACATAATAATAAAAACAAAAAACATAAAAATTCATAAATGAAGACTCAAATTCAAACTAAGTTTTTTACAGCTTTTCTTAGATGACCAATTTATGCGACTCATGAAGGGATCAATTACAGGAATAAAAGATTTTAGTTAATGAATCAATTGTTCAGCAATAACAGTAAAGATTATGATTTATCGTGCAGAAGATGTTGGAAATTTCTATTTCACAACATGATCAAGAAAAGATAATAACTTATCACAATAACTATTAACATTTAACAAACCTATGGGTTTATGGTGAATATGCAGTTGGACCCAAGAAAAAAATATAAAAGATCTCTTTCAATGTGCCAAGACCACCTAGTAAGGCAATGAAGGCATCAACATAGTTAAACATTGTATAGACCTACAGTTCCTAAGACCCCCAAAACTTGACTACCTTCTAAAAATGCAGCTATTGACAAACCTCCAATTAACCTAAGACTGCCTCCTTCATACACTAAATGAATCTTTCTCTCAGCTAGTACCTGACCAAGATGATTTGCTGATTCTAAAAACTCATTTTCTTTCCTAGGACTAGATCCACTAAAAACACAAATATTTCTTTGTGATAACCTGAGAAACTTGCCATTTCTACACACTTCTATATTTGTTGAATATATGAGTTGAGTAGAAATGAAAGGAAAGAAGAGAGGATTTTATACTTGAGAAATTAAAAAGACAATCATACCACCTATATGTAGGCCAGCTAGAGTCTTACATACACTCTCTTTCTTTTTATTTATTATTTATTTTTGAAAAAGTATGTGTATATACAGGTAGTTATGATTATGACTCATATCTTCCCTTAGTTTTACATCCAAGAACGACTTAAATGCCTTTTATAGGTTGGAAATAGGCTTCCCATCTAGTTTTCTTAAAAACTGGTAAATAGAGTTTTTTTTAGTTAGATTTTTAAGACTAAGTTGATCATGTTCTTTATGAAAATGGGGCCATAAATCATGAATTGTACGATGCACATCTTCACTAGGATGTATCTCAAGAGTTAATAGAAGATTATCTAAAGAGTTCTTACTAAGGCCATCCTTAATGAATTGTATTTTATCTTTACGGTTTATAGATATCATTCCTAAAGAAGGACATTATGCATTACAAGTCCATCTGGCACATCGATCACAGATTTTCAGTCGTTTTGCACGATGTTTCTTGGCAAAAGTGTTTTTACATATTCCAAGCATGTGTGAAATGAAAGAATTGGAAGACTTACCTGATAATCAGACATTTGCTTCAATTAACCAATGAATCTCTTCAGGAATTCCATTATTCATTAACAACCTCAATTTTGCACACCTAACTTAGTAAATTTATGTAATCACATTTTGAGGCAAAGTGGAAAAATGCTTTTAAAAATTTTTAAAAGTGGTGTCTATTTTTTAAGATAAGAAATGGAGAAGAGATGCAAAGAGAAAAGAAGGAACAAGGAATTGAACAAATATATACACAGATATCAGTTATCATGGGAAACTGAAAGAACCGATTTAAGAGTCACGGAGTACTGTTATCCACCATTTAATCGGAGTGCGAGAGATTAGCAAACCAAGAGTCATAAGAAAAAACAAAAATTTTTTAAGAAAAACAAAATAACCAACCTTTATCTATAGGATCATTCAAACCAATGGATTCATTTTCATTAGAAAAATTATCAAAGTAAGCTTTTAAATGATGTCCATTTACCTTAAAAACATTGTCATTTTTTGGATTTTCAATATCAAAGACCCCATAAGGACATACATGTTTCTCAATAAATGGACTGCCCTATCTTGATCTTAGGTCTCTAGGGAATAAATAAAGTTAAGAATTATAAAAATAAACTTTTTTTACTAGTATTAACTTTTTAACAATGTTCACAAGGTTTGCAGAATATATGTGTGTCCTTGTATATGGTGGGCTAATAAAATCTATTTTGAAAGATTTTTGCAGTTATCTTTTTTTATGAAAAATAACTCTCACATGCTTTAGAATGACAAAGTTGAATGACACTACTTACCTTATTATCAAGAATGAATCTTTGAAATATTTAATTAGGACAATATTTAAATAAGTTAGAGTCATCCTAATAAAAGTTCTTCACTTTGTTCAAATATTTTTCTTTGTCTTGGGTATTCCAATCAGTTGGCAAATCTCCTAAAGCAAGAAAATTGATATTTTTATCTTATGAAAGCATTGGACTAAGAGAAAGTAAGGATTTGCTAGGAAAGTAATCATCAATTAATGTGATGTCAAGTGTCAAATCTGCTGTCACTTTTGATAAAAAATCTGCATCAACATTTTCGATGCATTTTTCATCCACATTTTCTTCTTGAGAATAAATCATTTATAAATTTTTAGATTCATCCAACTCATTTTAACTTAAAGTAGATTCAAGTTAATTATAAACTAATTCTTCAATAAAGTCTACTTCTTGTAAATTATTATCATCTCCAAGTTACTTACAAATATTGAAAATATTCATCTTTAATGTCATGTTTTTAAATGATAACTTCATCAATTCATTCCTATAATTAATTAATACGTTAGAAGTTGCAAGAAATAGACGTCCTAAAATAACAGAAAATGAATTATATGTTTCAACAGGTTGTGTGTCCTAAACAACAAAATCTATAGGATAAATGAATTTATCAACTTGCACTAACACATTTTTAATTATTTCTCTAAGCATTTTTATCGATCTATCGGCAAGTAAAAGAGTTACAGAAGTTGGCTTTAACTCACTTAGATTGAGATTTTGGAAAACTGAATATGAAAGTAAATTCACACTGGCTCCAAGATCAAGTAAGGCTCTTTTAATTTTATGTTCTCTAATAAAATAAGAAATTATAGGACAACCAGGGTCTTTGTATTTCAAAGTATTATTGTTCTGAAGAATGATATTTACTTGTTTGGCTAAAAAGGCTATCTTTTTCACATTCAGTTTTCTCTTCATAGTACATAGATGTTTTAAAATTTTAGCATAAAAAGGAACATGTTTAATAGCATCTAGCAAGGTATATTGATCCTTACCTGTTTGAAAGTTTTAAAGATTTCAGAGTTATGGTTGACTTTCCTTTGTTTGGTCATAACATGAAAAAATGGAAGTGCTGACGAGGAATTAATCGTTTCTTTATAATTTTCAAATTCAACCCCTTCCTTACCCTTATAGATTGAATCATCATCTTTCTCACAAGGTTCAAGAGAGGGTTTTTCAATAACCTTGCCACTATAAAGAGTAGTGACTGATTTGACTTAATCCACGTGTTGGCTTCCAGAACTACTTGCATTTGCATTGTATTGCCCATTAGGATTTTGTTGTGATTGAGATGGAAACTTACCTTTCTCTTAAATACTGAGAGCAAATGCTAATTTTGTAAGAGTATCTTTAAAATCTGTCATGTTTTGAGCAAGTTAAATATTGATTGTCTCTTGCTTTTCAAAGAATGCATGCAATGTTTTGTCAAGATTTCTTCTAGGAGGTGCATATCCATGAGAATTTTGAAAATTATTGTGTGCTTGAAATGGTGGTTATGAAGTTTATACATTGTTATTATCACTCTTCCAACTAAAATCTGGGTGATTTCTCCAACCAGGATTATATGTTTGTGAGTATGGACTATGGTTGGCTATTTGGAAATTATTTAACGCATGGGTTTGGTCATGAAGATATTACTTAAAAGAAGGCAAGGTTGGATAATTATTGGTTAAGTGTTTATTTGTTTCACATATTTGACATATAATGTTTTCAACATATTGTACATACCTCCACTAGATATATAAGGATGAGCATTTTCAGCTAACAAGTCTAAGTACTTTATTGCTTCATCAAGGTCTTTATCTATAAAAGTTTCATTGCATATCAATTCAACTATGTGTATATCTCCAGGTGTTAACCCTTTTTAAAAATATAAAATCAATCTCTATGTTTCAAAACCATGATGAGGGCAAATATTAAGCAAGTCTCGATACCTATCTCAATATTGGTAAAATGTCTCTTCTTGTTTTTGAGTGAAAGTGATGGTTTATCTTTTAAAAACGTTTGTTATATGAGATAAGAAAAACTTCTTTAAAAACTATTGTTGTATTTCATCCCAAACACGAATGGATCCTGGTCTCAAATTTTCTAGCCATGTTTTAGCTTTATCTTTTAATGAAAAAGAAAAAAGCTTTAATATGATGGTGTTCATGCTACAATTTGAGTCATTATAGGTGTTACAAACTTCTTCAAATTCCCTTAAATGCAAATATGAATTTTCTAAATCTAAGTCATGAAAGGAAGGTAAAAGTTGAATAATGTTTGACTTAAAATTAAAATAAGATGCATCAAGAGAAAAAACTATGCATGATGGTGCACTTGTTCTTATGGGATTCATGTGGTCTCTAAGTATTCTAACATGATTATTCTCATTATAAAGTGATTGATTATCTTCTTCGGTCATATTTTCTGAAAATAATTAGGATACCCTATAAAGTCTACCACTTAATGTATGTGACCATGCTCTCATACACGTATAAGAATAGAATAAAAAGAAGAAGAAAACAAAAGAAGGAGAAACGAAACAAAAGAAATAAAGTCATATACAAGAAAAGTGAAAAGAGAAAATAAAATAAATATTATAATTTATACAAGAACTTACCTCCCCGACAATAACATAAAAAACTTGACACGACTAAAATATTGATGTTTTCTCCCAAGTGTAGGAGTGTCAAAATAATAAATAACCCAGTAAAACTGAGATCAAACTACATGGAGGTTAATTGTATAAATTATAGATAACAATAAAACAACAACAACAACAACAACAGTAATAATAATGGTAATAGTAATTGTAATAGTAATAATATTAAAAAAAATAAGAAATTGATGAGAACATTAAGATGGAAGATCAATGTAAGGATTAGACAATGATAACAACAAATATCAAGGTTAGAGGATCCATTAATGGTATATCAAACAAGTATAGTATAAACTCTTATTATTCATTAGAAACCACACACAAAGAAGGTTTTAATCAGATTATACATTGTTAACATGATTATATTAGTCATATTATTTGATTAATGCTAATACTTGTAAATCTCATTAGGCATTCATGATTATAACTTATGATAACAACAAATCAAGTTCCTTTCATAACTTAGGTATTGGTTATACTATATAGTATGGGCTATAAAAGTGCCAAGCATTTGTTGTACCAAATGTTATACAACATAAATCTAGATTAGTCATTTAACAAACAAAATATTAAAGAGTGAATAAGATAACAAATACAAAACATGTTAGTATCAAACATTAAAGTCTATATTGAGTTTACATTATACTTATTCTTACACCATTAGTGTAACCTTTTCACCTTAATATAATAAACTTAGCTAAATATAATAAAAGAAAGAAAAATAAATAAACAAAATAAGAACATAAATAAGTTAAAAGTTAACTAAGTAAAGGAAAGGAAATGAAAGGTATAAAGTTGATATTTATGAAAGCAAAACATAAACAATACAAAAATACAAAGAGAGAAAGCAAGAACATAATCTTGATCTAAAAACTAGCCTAAATGTATGCAAATGCCTCCTTTTATAGGCCAAAATTAGAAACTATTGATTTGATGACTAATTGATGAGTGGGTGGCCAATTCTTGACTTGGTGACAATCATTATCTTCGTTTCTCTACCCAAAATATCATTGATAACGGAAAATTAGAACCACCTGAAAATATGAAAGTTGTAAAAAATTATCTCAGCTTTCTAGGGTAAACAATTGATGTCATTTAGATTTATAGAATTCTAGATATGGGTCAAACACTAAACAGTGCTAGGGCCAGAGGACAGATTCAAACGTTTTTTGTTGTTGCTATAATTTGAACTTGAAAATAACCTTTTTAAATCTTGGGCTCCACATGAAAGTTGTAAGCCTTTATCTTACCTATCCATCCATATAAAGTAGACCTAAATTCAAAATCTACAACTCCAGATATGACCCAATTACTGAATAGTGTTCCAGTTTGGACTGCATCGGTATCTCTTTTCTAAGTTTGGCCTTCTCTTTGTCCTTTCAATTTTAGTTCTTAAATTTATCAATCAATCCTTTTATTTATGTGATAGACTTGTATTTATAACAAATATTTACTACAAATTAAAGGTATCTTATATTATCAAATATGTTATTATCAAATATGCTTTAGTTATGGAGTTATTAATACTTCAAGTGCAAAATGATAATATAAAACTTTGATAAAAATATACTTTTAAGTACTAATCAAGGTACATCAAGAGAGGGGTTTTTTTATTAAGAGATTCAAGCTCTTATTCTTGTTCAACTTCAGCTTCTATAACTGTAAAGTCTTTACTTAGGCTAATATCTGTAATTGGTAATGTTGTTGTAGTCACCATAGCTTCTTTAGCCATAACAACTTCTTTAACATATATAATAGCAACTAATGTAAGAGATGTTACTGTCACCATAGCTTCTTCAACAACAACAGTTTCTTCTACTAGAATAGTAACTTCTATAAGAGGTGCTACTATCACCATAGCTTCTTTAGCCACAATAGTTTCTTTAGCTAGACCATCCCATCACTTCTACACTTCAGCCCATGTCTCTATCTACAGAGGAGAAATTGATATTTGTGACGAATAAAAATTGTTTGCTTCTACATATGTAACTTTCATTGTTACAAAGACCTTTTTTTTATTTATTATAATAATGATATCCCTTTTTATTGGTACCATACCAAAAAAAAAATTAAAAAGCGTAAGGTTCAATTTTGGTCTATTAATTTTTATGCAGATGAACAAATGCAACACAATCGAACACACGTGGTTTAATAATCAATAGAGATGCTAAAGTAATATGTTGTGACAAAACTTGTAAAAATGTTTTGAAATCCAAAGCCTTAAAGGACATTTGATTCATCAAATAAACAACAATAACAATAGCACCATCCCAATAGCGACTAGGTGCTTTTAATCTAATCAATAGTGCACGTGTAGTTTCTAAAATGTGTTGATTTTTTTGTGTGGCCACTCCATTTTATTATAGAGTCTGACTACATAAAAACTCCTGAAAAAGGCCATTTCTTTAAAAGAATTCTAATAAATCTCGATTCATATATTCTCCTATATTGTCAGATTGAAGAATATGAATTTTTGCTAAACATTAGTATTAAATCATAGCATATATGCTTGAAATACTCCAAATATCTCATTTTGCATTTCAATAAGTATAGCCAAGTCATCCGTGTATAATTATCTACAAAAGTCACAAACTATCATATACCCAAATTAGTTGTAACAGGGGAAGGTCTCTAAACATCAAAATATATTAGAATAAATACTCATATAGCTGAATGAAGAATGTCCTAATCGGTAACGCCATAGGCAAATATGTTATTTCCTTGCACTAAATATGCGACTCACAGAATTGATTCTACTCGAATTGAAGTTATCAATATAGTATAACCCCTCTGTCTTAGTAGCGCGCCCAATGAACTCCTTCATGAAAATATCCTGAAAAGGAAAAAATTTTGGATGCATTAGTGCTACACAATTAAGTTCATCGGTGGCTAGACCCATAAATATTAATTTATTTGAAAGAGATGGTACTAATAGAGTATTAGGCAATGAAATTGATATTAGACAACAAAATTAATGATGATATATCTATAGTTCTATCTCTTGTATCTGGATATATAACCCTATTAGTGTTGAATATATGAGTCCACCTTGGTTTTGTAGTTTGTACAAAATCATATGGATGAAATTTCATATGATTAGTGGCTCTTGAATCCACTATCTAGTCAATATTATTTCCTTTTTTAGAAACAAGTAAGGCATTATTATCATAATAATAGTTGTTACCTTGATTACTAAGAGAGGCAGTTATAAGCTCTTTTGACTTCACAAATAAAGCAAATGAAAGTTTGGGTTCTCCACTCAAGGGTTTTGCAATAACCATGACTGGTTTTCTAGTTCCACTAGCAAATTCTACGTGTTTTTGCACCTTAAGTTCAGTCCACCATTCTAGGTAACCATGTACCTTAAAACACATTCACATGTATCTTTTATATTCTTATAATAAGTGCATCCACTACTTACTCCCTTTATTTGTTCTTTAGCCTTTACAAGATTCATTTTTTCTTTGTTTGATAAGGAAGTCCCTGGTTTGGCCACCTGAAGTGTAAAATGATATTGTGAACTAGTTCTCACTCCTATAGAGACCAGGCAACAGCTAGAATGGTTCCATTATTAGTTAGCATAATTATTTGTCTAATATCTTCCCTTCAGACATAGGCATACAACTATTCTATAGTTGGAAATGGCTTTAATTGACGAACATCACTTCTAATCTTGTCAAGCTTGTCATCTAATCTACTAAGGAAAGTATACACTCGATCCTTTTGTAAGAGAGTATTATATTTTTATATGTCATAAACACAATCCATCAAGTTTGGGTAGCAAAAATCAATTTTCCTCTATAAGCCTTAAAGATAATTGTAATATATCTCAATTGGTTTCATAGATTGTCTCATTATAATAACTCATTTTTTTAAATCATATACCTGAGACATGTCAGTTCCATCAAAATAGGTTGTAGCAATTGAATCCCAAAATTGTTTAGCCGTAGGAAATTAAACGAAGTTACTAACCAAGGATTGATTCATTGAGCTAATTAACCATTCCTTTACAATAAAGTTCTCTATCCACCATCTCCTAAATAAAGGATCATTCAGTTCTGGTTGTGGAAGATCACCATTTATATATCTCAACTTGTTTTTTCCTAAGATGAACATCTCAACAATTTAGGACTATAAAGCATAATTAAAACCATCAAGTTTGATATCAATTTGTGTTGCAGTACTATCATACATTATGGCTGAAGTCTAAGTTTGATTTTGAGTTATGGCTTATATTATTCTTGTTATAAGATCTTCAAAGTTTATAACTATATTTGGTTGCTCTAGTTCAACCAAATCGATTGATGTTGACATTGCCTCTATTATTCTATATTACTATTGTGGTAGCAACTTTCATTATAGCAAATATCAAATAAAGGATCTCCGCTTTGATTCCAAGTTAACTTAAAGAGTTTCCCTAGAAGTGTTGGGGAATCCGACCGGTGATGTACTGATATTTGCTCATAAGAGGTCAAGCACACTGACACAATATTTAACGTGGTTCGGCAAATCCGCCTATATCCACGAGAGAAGTTAATATATTTAGAGATAGAGAAAGAATAAAAACATATACATAGAGGAGGAGGATTGTACCCTTTCATACTCAACTCTCAGCTCTTTTTGCTGCACTTGCAGCTGCTGCTGCCATTATAGCTCTCTCTTCCTCTCTACTCTCTTCACATTTTCACAATTCTCTTCTCATCCATTACTCTCTAACATATGCCTCGATTTATAGGCATTCATGGAGGCTCTTCTTCAACAAAGGTGGCTGCCAACTCCAGCTCTTCTTCAACAATGGTGGCTGCCAACCTTTGACAATGCACATGGTTGGTGCAATAGTCAATGGTTAATAGTTGGTGCCTTACATAAAATGGCAACCAACCTAACAATCACCCCCTTTGCCATTCATGTGGGGCAACTGTCCTCTTTCTTCTTCAACACAAGCTTGCATCTTGCAGCACTTCCAAGCTTTCCATTTTGAGAGCGTTTGTGGCCAAGTTTACAGGTACTTGCCAAACCTTTCAATCATCAAAGTAACCTAAGCACACCTTTTCTCACATAAAAGGATCACTATAACTAGATAGTCTGCCACATCACATCTGAATAGTGTTAACGCTTGTCTCTGGAACAACATTCCCCTTCGAGCGTATCAATCATGCTCGGTCTGGAATGATTCATCAAGCCTCACATCAAGGCTTATAACACCCTCTCAAATAGATATTTCAAGTGCGACAGTCATTATCTGAGTATCTTAATATGATCACAAGCTCACCACTCTTCCACGAGTTTACTCATCCAGGAGTTGCGTCTGCCCTCTGTTCCACCTTAGGAACCACGCCTTACTTCTCCATGAGTCTCCCACTCTTAGTCTCAAGAGTCCAGGTAGCTTTCCACCTTTAACTATAGGGGCAGCCCATAAAAGGTTGATCCACATCTGTCTTCATACTCTAAGTATTACAATGCCATTACTGAGCTCACCACCTTGACAAGAGTCAACTTGTTCCCGGAACCTGCGCGTGCCCTCTGCTCCTTTATAGCAGCCGCGTCTTAATACTCCATAAGTCATCCACTTATTGTCCAAGGCAAATGTCTTCTAGCTCATTGATCTTTAGCATGAGGGCAATATCCATGAAAGTCAATCTTGCATTGGTCTCCATACTCATCATAGCCATTTCATTGGCTATCCATCTATCCACTATTACCTAGCCATCACATTGGCTCTAGGGCGTTCTAAACTAGGCTCCTTCTATGGCCCTTACACCTTCTCCTGAGGTGTCTCCGCTCGTTGTCAGGCGGTGGTCTAATTATGGGCTCATCTCATAGCCCTCACACCTTCTCCTTAAGGTGTCTTTGCCTTTTATAGGTGGTCGCATCCTCCTTTAGCTGAGATGCTTCAAAGTGGCTCTATAAATTCTCTACCACCATGTGGACTATAGGAGAGATCACTGCCACTAATTATATAGAAAGAGAAAGTTGTGGTATATGCCTCACAATCCTCCATCTCGATTTCTATATTTGGAGCTTTTACATCTTTCTGCTTAACAGCTCCACCCACACCAACTCCTTTTAGTGTCTTCGCCTTTCATCATAGGTGGTCGCCTTTTATCACAGGTGTTTGCACCCCCTCAATTAGGTGTATCTACAACAGCTTATCTTTCCATCCTTGCATGCATTGAAAGATCCTTGCTTGTTGCTTTTATCAAGAGCACAAGAGACTTTCTGTTGTACAACTTCTCATAGTCTCTGCTCTAACCTTCATCTGGGAACTCTTCTTTTTCTTGCACCTACTGTCTCATTTTGGGTACTCCTACACAATCTCCGTGTGTCCTCGTGCATTTTCTATTCTCCAGATTTCTCCCTATTCTTTGCTTATGTTTGACAGCAGCTCATCCTGTCACAACATTTAACCAAGTCAAAATAGGGTGTCAATCTTCATCTTCTTGATGTATTTCTCTACCATTATCAGGGTATTCACCAATTTCCCTTCGAGAAATTACAATCATCGAATCGAACTTCCTTGGAGAAATCACCACTCTATCAGATCCTTGATCATACGGAACCCATCTGTTCCTTTATGCCATCATCCTGCTAGTCTTCAACAGTTTCATAACAAACTATCATATATACAAAAATAGTACCGTATGGATAATCCTTCCACTAAACAAGTTCCCAGGAAAGATTGGAGGGGTCACACTGGTCCCGCTTAAAACCCAATCTCCTAGACAAAACTTCTTAGGTCATATCTATCCATCGTACTATCTTTCCGTATATACAACCATTTGTTAGCGTTGTCGCACTTTTCTTTACAAGTGATCTGGGGTATCCTTGTTTTATACTTGATTTCTCAACATCTAGCGAGACTACCAGTGCTTAGATTCGTCAAGATTGGTCTTCATCAAATTTCACTCTCCAATTCAAAATTATCCACATGATCGGGTGTCCAGAGTGTCCCAATTTTGCCTTCCCTCAAGGCAAGTAAAATTCCCCACATAACAGTTCAACACATGTAATTGGGCAAACATGTGTGATTTCTTCTTCTTCATCTCCATCGACCACCATAATAACCATCAGATGCTTCTTGATCGGGCAATCTCTCTTTAATAATTCACCACCGCCATTTCTGATCTCAATCACAATGATCAGACCATACCATTGCATCCGGAACGATCAAATTAGCTAGAAACAAGTCTAAAATCGTCCAAATCGCACTTTAGACGGCTGAGATCTCATTAAAACAATTTTTGGCTGATCAATGGTCTAGATTCAATCTCAAATCCGGTTGCACGTAGACACTGCCACACAGAATCCTATCCCTCGGCTTGCAGCTTGGCTCGGCTCCAACTCAACTCGGCTCGACTCGGCTCGCAGCTGGCGACGTGGCAGTGGGTCCCACTTTGCTGACGTGACATGCCACCTTTGCATGATGATGAAACTATGATGTCATGATGACATCATCCTCATCCGGATCTCGCACGTGGGTCGGATCGTCTGGTATTCGGGTCGAAGAAAACGCGTATGACACGTGGCTCGCGTCTGCGCACGTGGGCAATCACCCCGCCGGCGCGTGCAGCGAATTCCAACGTTAGATTTCGACGTGGTTTTCACCAGTGGCTTCTTCTCTTCCTCCTCTACACAATGGTATGGTCAAAACACAATTTTGACAACTTTCATTTTTGAGCAAAATCAAACACCACGTTGAACCATGTGCTCTGATACCAATTGTTGGGGAATCCGACCGGTGATGTACTGATATTTACTCATAGGAGGTCAAGCACACTGACACAATATTTAACATGGTTCGACAAATCTGCCTACATCCACGGGAGAAGTCAATATATTTAGAGATAGAGAAAGAATAAAAACATATACATGGAGGAGGAGGATTACATCCTCTCATACTCAACTCTCAGCTCTCTTTGCTGCACTTGCAGTTGCTGCCATTGCAGCTCTCTCTTCCTCTCTACTCTCTTCACATTTTCACAATTCTCTTCTTATCCATTGCTCTCTAACATATGTATCTATTTATAGGCATTCATTAAGGCTCTTCTTCAACAAAGGTGGCTTCCAACTCCAGCTCTTCTTCAACAATGGTGGCTGCCAACATTTGACAATGCATATGGCTGGTGCAATAGTCAATGGTCAAAGGTTGGTGCCTTACATGAAATGGCAACCAACCTAACAGGAAGAATTCTTCATGCCATCTTTATTTCTGATATAAAGTATATATACATATCAGTGTACAACTCTACTAGTTGTCTTTAGAAAGAAATCAACTACTATCCCATGACAATTGAGATGTACATAAATAAAAGATATTATTGAATATGATATCTATAATTTCCTAATATATATAAATTTGTACAGCTCACACAAACAACAAAGTCCATTATTTTATCTAATTAAAATATAATGTTGGATGATAATGGTTTGTTGTTTGCTCCCCAACTTCATTAGAATATACATGCCTATACATAGACCTAAAGAAATTCACTCTAATGTCGTTTGATAATATGCTCATAAAAACACATCCACGTAGTGGTAATATTCAAATGTGAAGTCATGTAAAGAATGGACAAAATGAAGAGATAGCTTAGCTAAACAAACATTTGATCAATGTATAGCTTGCTAAAAATGGTTTGATTATAAAATTAGACATAGAATGTCTGCTTTTGTCATGATCTCTGCTAGTGTTTTATTAGTTCATACGAGAACCAATTCCATTTTGTTTTGTTAGTTAGTAAAGTTATAATTAACTATGGATTTTTTTATTCTCATTAAATGTTATTTTTTTTAATTCTTATTTTCCATATAATTTATGTCTAAGTTATAATCAATTTCTATTTTTTTTTTTACTTTTTTCAATAAGCAAAATTAAACTTTTTTGAATGTTGTTGGCAATGACAGGACACTTTAATCATAAACATCCTTTAACCATAAATGCAACTTGTATGTATTGAATAATATAATAAACAATCCAACAAGTTAAGGAAGTTTACAAATAATATTTGGAGTAAAAGCAAAAAATCAAACATAAAATTCAAGTCCTACACGTAACTCATGCATTATACGAGATAAAAAGTCATTAATGACTCCAATTTATGGATATTTTTAGTATTTCTACTATTATTATAAATTTTATTAAATGTATGAGTTATCATCAGTTTATTAATAAAATAATATCAACCAAACTAAGTTTACTAAATGAGTTCTGATAATATATCTTCTAAAAAATCTCAAGTCACTTTCATTGAAAATGACTTGAGATTTTTTTGGTATTTTCAATATATAGATCAAGTTTTTATGATTTTAATAAACTTATTATTAAATTAAGTATACATACAAAATAAAAAAATTATTTTTTTGTGATTTTTTAGTATTTTAAATTATGGAAATATTATTTATTTTTTAGAGTTGATCATATGCAAATTAAAAAAAATAATTTTTTAAAGTAAAATTTTTATTTTTTTTATAAAGCAAAACTAATTTGTTTAATAGTAAAAAAATCTCATAATTTTTAATATTAAATATAAGAGGATAAAATATGAAAAAAAAATTACAAATAGATCATTTGAGAGCATAAAAATTA
Source organism: Populus ilicifolia (assembly GCA_015708895.1). Taxonomy (NCBI): domain Eukaryota; kingdom Viridiplantae; phylum Streptophyta; class Magnoliopsida; order Malpighiales; family Salicaceae; genus Populus; species Populus ilicifolia. The sequence goes on along the minus strand of SRLM01000085.1, from coordinate 1,094,415 downwards.
ATTAATTAAAAAATAAAAATTATATTTCTCAAATACTTAAAAAAAATATAAACTTTGAAATTTTTCTAAAAACACTTATACCAAACAAGTCTTAAAGACCCAAACAATACAGTCTTAGTCTATCACGTGGACAAAAAATCAAATCCACGTAAAGCAAACCTAAGCCCACGATGAACGCAGGCTTTGTTGGAACAAAAAAGGGAGCTGGGTTTAAATGAAAGGAAAAGGCGTACAATGGCAGTGAATTATGATGTATAGAAAACTATATCTGTCATGGCAGTAACAGTTTGGTAGGGTTGGTTCCCAAAAGACAGACTTGTTGCTGCTGTCAGGTGCTGCTTCTCGTGGTTGAAGATTCTGCTCCAGTGGCCGTGAAGAAAAGGTGGTTTCCCATGGCATTATTGCTGCTTGGTTTTCTGTGAGGATGAACTGAAACTTCTGCTCTCGGCTTGGAATGGGTTGTTGTTACCGGCTATCAACTCATGCTGCTACTGTCCAGCGTTGATGTTGCTCTGGTGCAAAGGATAGCTAAAGATGCTGGAAAGGGAAACTGCTACTGTTGCTTTCGGTTGACACAAGGCCGCCTTTCTGGGCTGAAGAAGTTGCTACCGGTTGAAGCTGTGTTGGTATTGAAGCTCTGTGGATGAAGAAAATCTTCTACTTCTGCTCACTGTGGAATCAGCTGTTGGTAATTGCTGATGAAGCAAATCCTCTGCTGCTAGTTTTTTGCTACTACCGGTGGCCTTGGACAGCGGAGGAACTGCGGGTCTGCTATTACTCATGTTGCTGACCTTGGACAGCAGAGGATCGACTGAAGTTTGCTGCTGCTCACGGTGACTTTGGACAGCTGAGGAACTACTGCTCACAATGCAGATAGCTTGCTGAGAGGAGCTGCTCTTGCATAACACTACATGATTTCACAGTTATATCGATGAAAAAATTCCATTTGTATATGATTAAATGTTCATCGGTAATTTTGTTTACCGACATCATCATTGACGGATTAAGTCTATCAGGTTACCTTTCGTCGGTAATTCAACATTTTGTCGTTATATCAGTCGGAAAAACAAAAAAATTATTTACCGATAGTTTTACAGACGGAATTTGAGTGCAGAAAAAAAGATTCCCGCTTGAATATGCCGACGGATTTGTATTTCGTCAATGATATCGCGATTTACCGACGGACACTAAACGTCGGTAGGGCTGTTGGTAGGTGTATGAAATACCGACTGAATATATCCATATGTAAATTCATCGATAAGTGTGGCAGCTACCGTTAAATACCGACAGAGTTGTTCCATTGGTAAGGCAGTCAGTGAGTATATGAAATACCGATCGAATATATCTATTTGTAAATTAGTCGGTAAGTGTGACAGCCGCTGTTAAATGCCGACGGAGTAAATCCGTCAGCAATTTGGTTGGTGAGTGGATGAAATCATTGGTAATTGTTTTTTTTTTCTAAATTTGATTTTTAAAAATTATTTAGGATATATAATATAAAACTATGTAAATTAATTGTAATGCAAATCAATTATGCAAATAAAATTTATATTAAAGGAAATAAAAGTTAAATAATATTCATTACAAATTGAATATGTCTAAAAAAAATATTAAATAAAGTTTTAAAGTTAAATAATGTTTGTTACAAATTAATATAAAGAGGAGGAGGAGGAGATCCCAGAGGAGGCTAGTGGTTATACGGCCAAAAAGGATTAGACGCACATGTTCCACTATTTGCCATGTTCACAACCATTTCACGGAGTTGTTCTTAAGCTACTTTTTGTCGTTCACACTCTGCTTTTTTGTTGCTCCTACTCCGCTTTTTATTACTCTTAATACGCTTTGAGGTGCGTATAATCCGCTGATAGGTGGTCATATTTATCGGTGAGCTGAGCCGTGTGTTGCTGTAAAGCCTCGAACTCCTTAGATTTGGAGCTCAATATTGATTGGGAGCTCCCAACAGTTGAAACACTATAGGTCGATCGCAAGTTGGCGACCGTAGTGTTGGAGAGACCATAAACCCAATTTTTATTGGATCCACCTGAGGAGCCAGCCTCCATTCACAAATTCGGATCGAATTTCGGATGGTTCAAAATATCATCCTCATATATCTCCCTCGACCGATTATTATAGGTCTCTTGAAAATAAATAAATAAAAAAACAAGTAATTATTATATTCAATTCAATAAACATAATAACTTACAAATTGAAATGGTTAAACAAACATACCATGAAATGTTGAGCACGGTTATCAATGAACTGTTACACCCCTTTCTGGCGAACTTGACTTCGCATGTGCATCTCTACAAACAGCTCCATCGGGCTCAGCTCAAGTCCAAGAGACGCACCTTATAATGAAAAAAGATATATTAATAACAACTGAATTTAAAAATATATTTCATTTAAATTAATCTTATCACTCGTTTCGCATGTGCAACAAACGAAACAAAGCTGCTAGTGTGCGTTGTCACCATGCCATGAATTAGTCGATTTTAGTTGCTAGCACCGGACCGTGAGCGTCGTGTGAACCGCTCAGACGTCACGTGCTTAATATAGTGTGGCCATATATCTTCCGAGATGTATATCGGTTTGAAATCCCTCTAAACTGCAACATCGTTCTAACCTTGTAAACCCTTATCCCTCTCGGCTTTTTTTGCCTTTCTCTGTGCTTTATACCAAAAATCAGCAACCTACATCACGCAACCAAAATTACATTTCGAAACATAAATTTTTGTCTTAAAAAACCTTGTATTGTTTTCGATCTTACCTAGTTGTCGCGTAATTTTTTCACACTCTCCTCACAATATTGTTATGCTCACTGTCCTAGTAGAATTTGTACTGTGTATAAATGAACAAATTTAGATAAAAATAATAATTTATTTATAATTAAATTAATAAGCTAAAAATTATAAATTAATACTAACTTCAAACCTGTTAAACTATGCATTGATTTGAGGCATTCATTTAGAATGCTTTAATATCTGACTCCACTAACATAATGAAATCTTCATCAACGATTTAAACGCTGATGATATTACTCGAGCGACTTTAATGTTTGTGAACCTGAAAATAAATGAAATAAATTCAATAGCGATTATTTCATAAATTATGTTGTAATATAAAAAAGAAAAAACTAAAACCTTAACAAACTTACATTGAAAGGTCATCATTTCACTGTGCCTCGTACTGGTGGGTAAATTGATTCCGCTGTGAAGGCAAGTTGTCTCTGTGCTATGAAGTAACGCTGGAAGAGGTAGCCTCGGTTGACGGTGCAGGTGGTGTCGGTGCCTCTTCTTTAGAGGCATCTAAGGAGATATCCTCATCGCTGCTAGACGAACTAGCTATGACCTTACGTGAGTGACTAGCTTTAGTTTTTGATCTACGCATCTACACAATTTTATACAAATAATTATATAAACAAATGTTAAAAAAAAAACATTTGACAGCACCTCCCCTATACTGGATACTATCCAAATCCACAAACCTACACATATTAACAATAGCCACAACCAATTTACCCAATCTAAACTAATTATTCCAATATATTCAATTCCTAATCCTAAGGTAAATTCAACATTAAAAATTATAATTTACACAAATTATGCCAATACAACAAAATAATAAATTAAAAAAAACTCTAGAATAACAATCAAAATAAATCGAAAAAAATAATAATTATTCCAACATATTCAATTACTAATCCTAACATAAATTCAACATTAACAATAAATATTCAACAAATTAACTAATAATAATTATGCCAAAACAACAATAAAAAAATATTCAATAAATTAAAAAAAACTATGGACTTTAGCAATGAATTATGCAAACAAAAACTATGGATTTTATCTACATTACAAAAAATACACCAAAACAAAAAACATAACAAAAAAATAGCAAAAAAAACCCATTAAAGTAAAATAAAAAGGAAGAAACACTAACCTTTTCAATTGATGGAGATTTGACACAAAAAAAGCTTGATATGGCCAGTGAAGAAGGGAGATTAGAATGGAGAGGAAAAGAAAGGTGAAGAACTTTGGAGGAGAGAAAATGAACTGAAGAGGCAGTCGGGGGCACTTATATGGCAGTTTTATCGATGGATTCCCGACGATCATATCTAGTTTCACCAATGGAATAACTGATGGATAGAAAATTAATTATTATTTTTAATTTATTCTATTGGCGAGGTGCAAAAATTCATCGATAAATTTTGAATTTCGCACTAAAATTTTTAATGTCCCTCTATATTTTTTGTGGTCTATCAATAAATCTATCGGTAATATGTCGCGGTCAGAGATGCATTTAATGCACGACGCTTTGAAATGAGCGCAGTTTGTCGGTAAGTTTGTTGGTAAAATTGTTTCACACCAAATTTCTAACAAACTCAATTCTGTTGCTCATGTTGTTTGTGATGTGGTGACATTTCTAGTAATTATTTTTGAACTCTCTGTGAAATGTCGATGGCCTTAAAGCCGTCGGTGCTGCCATTAGTGATGTGGTGGCATTTCCAATAATTATTTTTGAACTCTCTATGAAATGTTGAAGGCTTTAGGGCCGTTGGTGATGTGGTGGCATTTCAATTGATTATTTCATGTTACCAAATATATCATCCATGATCAATAATTATTTCAAGTAATTATTTTGTAATTGTGACATTTCAACTAATTATTTCAAGTAATAAATATTTTGTGTTTCAAAATATGTCATCCATAATCTAAATTACATGAAAAAAAGGGTTTTATATAAGGTTTCATTTTGATAGTTAGTCAGAATTTTCTTCTTCATTGTCATCAATTGAATTATCATCACCTTCATCGCAATCTTCAATATGAATAAAATTCAGCTCCTCTACGTCAACATCAACAAGACTATCATTGAAAACATGAAAATTTGAATTCATCTGATTCAATTGAAGGAGCAACTTGATATGATTCAACCACCTCACTAACTTGAAAGACTTCATCTCGCACACTTATGTCTTCGTTCTCAGCATGAATAACCTCGACACGACCCTGGGGTTTTTGTTTTTAAAATGGACAACCAATAAACTCTTGATCGATCCTTTCTAAATAAAAGTGTGTATGTGTAATAAACTTGTTAACATTGCTTTGCAAGAACAAAGACATCGTTTATGTTATGGAGTTTAGCTTCTGAGTTGATTTCGACCAGACCATGGTGCAGATCAACTCGGATTCCTCTGTCAGTCGTGTCATACCAATAGCATTTGAATTAAAACACTCTATTATGCTCGTTATAATATTGCAGTTTGACGACCTTTTCTAATCTATCATAGTAGTCAACTTCTAACTCACTACTAGTGGATCCCTTAACACAAACACAGCTATTGTATGTCTTTCTTCCTTGCTTGTATTCTTCAGTATGGAAAACATATCCATTGATAAAATACCTGTTGTAGCACTTACATTTTCTTTCAGGCCCTAGGCTTAGTGAAGACAATGACTTAGGTGCATTCCTTCCCATTTGATAAACCTTGTATGCAATGTACATCAATAAACAATAAATGAACAAGAATCTTGTAATGACGTGTATATGTACAGTAATTTTGCAAGTTAGAATGAGTTTGTGATAGTGCTTACATGTGTTCTGAACCACATGGCAAACTACTCATCTTGTAATTGAAAGATCTGGGATTTGGTCAACTATAAGTTATTGGAGAGCAAATATTGTTGATGTTACCTGCAAGTGATAGTGAGTGTATGATATTACAATATATAATTAATAGTATATTACTAACAAAGTTTAATAGTATAAACTTATTGAATAAAAGGTCCCAGCTCATCACAGTTAAATAGAACGTAGTTGTGTGCTTGCTTGAACTTTATTTCCGACAAATATCTTCCTCTTACAGCATTTTTAGATATGGCTCATCCAGTATTGGAGAATATTGACAAGTTTCCATTGGAAGGCACTTCACTACCATTATCATGCTGGAGAACATGATTGATTCTCGTTCTTAGATGAGGTTCAAGATAGTACGAGATAAATGTTAAGATCTCCTCAACAATATAGGCCTCACATATTGAAACGTCAACATGCGCCTTGTTCTTAACCTTTTTCTTGAGATTAAACAAGTACCTGCATTGAAATATTAATCAAGTATTTTCAATTAAAAAAACATATAAAATATTTTTATATATAAATTACATTGCAATTGTAATATCTAACCGTTCGAATGGGTACATCCATCTGTATTGGACCAGTCCTCTGGCTTTTACCTTAAATGGTAGATGTATAGGGAGATGCTTCATTGAGTCAAAAAATGATAGAGGGATTATCATCTCAAGTTTTCATAGTGTTTCGATGATATTCGTTTGAAGCCTCTCAATATGATCAACATTCAACTTGTTGGAGCATATATCTTAGAAGAAATGAGTAGTCTCCATAAGTGCATCACATATTCCCTTTGGTAACAAATCACGAAAAGCTAATGGAATGAGTGTTTGTATAAACACGTGGTAGTCATGACTCTTTATTCCATACAATTTGCAGTCCTCTACATTAACCAACCATGATATGTTTGATGCATGTCCATCTGGAAAACATAAACTCTTAAGTCATTTGTAAACTAGCAGTTATGCATTTTTCTCTAACACGAAGCTTACTCTTGGTTTTGCGACCCGTGACTCATCATAAACTAACTTCATATTTTTACGATTATAGTATAAAGCTATATCCAATCTAGCCTTGAACTTGTCCTTGGTCTTCCCCTTCACATCTATAACGGTGTTGAAAATATTCTCAAACATGTTCTTTTTAATATGCATGACGTCAAGGTTATGACGGAGTAGATTGGTCTTCCAATATGGAAGCTCCCAAAATATACTTTGCTTTACCCAATTATGGGTCAAACCAAAACCAAGAAACTTTTGCTTACTTGATTGAAGGCCAAACATAATATCATCGTACTCTAAGACAACATCATGCAATTTTTCACCAGAAGATGCGGGGATGCAACATCTTTTTCAACTCTACTAACAAAAAATCCTTTTCTGTTCTTTTTGTACCTATGATTAAGTGGCAAGAAGCGACAGTGACAGTAAAAAAAAGAAGTTTTGCCTCTATTTGTTAGCATGAATGCCTTGTTATTTTCCATGCAGTATGGACATGTGAGTTTCCTATGCATGCTCCAAACAAAAAGCATTCCACAAACTGGAAAATCATTAATAGTCCATATCAAAGTTGCCCTCATAAGAAAATTTTGTTTCCTCAATATATCATAAGTCAGAGCTTTAGAGGACCACAACTGCGCCAACTCATCAATCAACAGTCGAAGACAAACATCTATATTCCATCCCGGGCTGCTTGGACCGGGTATGACAATAGATAAAAACATGAACTCTAACCTCATACACATTCCCAATAGCAAGTTATAAACTGAGTATGACCAGCCAATAAGAATAAGGAGTAGCAAATGACCCAAATAGATTGAATTCATCTGTACACAACCTAAGACGCACATTCCTTGATTCAGTTGAAAAGTGAGAATGAACACTATTAAAGCGTTTCCATGTTTTGCCATCAGAAGGATGAACCATCACTTCATCAACCGCATAGTGTGCTTAGTGCCATGTCATGTGCTAAGCAGTTCTTGGTGACATGAGTAACCTCTGCAGTTTAGGTGTGATCAAGAAGTATCTAAATTTTTTATATGCCACTAGAGTCTTTCCCCTGCCAGTTCTAGGTTTGTAATGGGAATGCCTACATGTTATGCACACGGTCATCTCAACATTTTCAAGGTAGTATAACATGCAAAAGTTAGGGCACATGTCAATTTTCTGGTATCTTAAACCAAGGGGTTTCATCATGGACTTCACAGCATAGAAGTTCTCTTTCAGCCTATTCTCTTTAGGTAAAATGCTTCTTGCCCATTCAATAATCTTGTCATACCTGGCCTCACTAAACTCATGCTCTAACTTGATGGTAAACACCTGTGCTACGGTAAATTATTTACTATGGTTCGTGCAGCCATCTTATAATGGTTCGTCAAAATCTTTCAACAAATCAAAAAACCTAGTAGCATCTACATTAGATTCTTCTTCTACGATTAGACATTGATTGACATTACCTTGATTCATTCTCATTACATTCATAATCATGTTTCTGTAAGGATTATTGTTGTCATTCTCGTTGCTAGCATTAGAAGTAGACCCAACCACCGTTTCGTCCATTCTCCTCTCACTAACATATACTTCTTCATGTGCATATCAACACTGGTAATTCTTCAAAACTCTTTGTATAAAAGATGTATCATTACAACATCTGGATGCAAATACTTTTTATTTTGACACTTCCTGCATGGACACCTAATACCGCCTCCAGTAAAATTTCTAAGAATAGATGTTGTGAAATTAATAAAACCCTGAACCTTGTTACAATAATCCATCCTCTACAATCCTTGGGGTGAATCTCGATACATCCATGAACGATCATCCATGATTTATATCGAACCTTTATAAAATTATAATGACATAATGTATTAATTAACTAAGTTAGGTAAATAAACTTGTAAAAATATTACTTTACTTCAAGATTATACAACAAACCAATCACAACTTCTCATAAATATTAAAAATTCATTATTATTTATCAACATCCATACAAATTAAAATATATAAATTTATAGAGAAATTACCACTCCGGAATACCATTGACAAAACTTTAAACGGACCAATAAGTAAGCTATTAATTATTTCAAAACAGCACATGTACTTCGGTAGTTCCATAAAGTCTTAACAATTTACAAACAAATACAGTTTTATAAAACCTAAAACAAATCATAACAGATATAGAATTATACATTCATATACTACAAGTTTGTTTGACAAATAATAATAAAACATGTATATTTACTAACAAAAAACATATACTAAAAAAATAATAAAATTGACATTTAATTAAATGTTAAGATTTAAAAAGAAAGAATTACTTACAAAAATTGATAAAATCCATCAGTAAATTATAACACGGATGTTGTGACTACAAAACTTCAAGAAATATAACTTGATTTGCTGATATGAGATAGATTTTTGTTTGAGGGGATGGGGGTTGGTTGCAATTGGGGAGAGTTGGGATTAGGAAAAAGAAGGAGAAATAGAGGAGGAGAAGGTCGGCTGGCAGGTGAACGAACATATATTAACTTTTCCTGACAGTTTCATTGACAGATTTTCCATCAGTGAAACTATTGATTATTCTAATGAAACAATCAATACATCACCGTACGGATATGTCATTTTAAATCCGTCGGTGAATATGTCGGCAATATAAATGGTAGTCGCTGTACGGCCTGCCTTTTTTAATCCATCGGTGATTTTGTCTGAAAAAATAACCCGTCAAAACCTCAACGTCAGCGATCCATTTTTTTTATTTTTACGATGGTGATGTTTTCGTTTGTAATTCAGTTGGTAACTACTGATGAAAAATTTTCATTGGTAATTCACAATCGAATTACGGACAAAATATAGCAGTTGATAATTTTAACTTCAAATTACCGACAGAAATATTTCATTGATAAATCCATTGCTATTTAGTAAATTTCTGGTAGTGTAGGAAAGTGAAAAGTGAAGGGGCCGTGGGTCTAGGACGAGAGCTGCTGGTGTTGTTAGTGCAGCTAGTCAGTGCTGGCGGAGGGTTAGCTGTGGGGTAGTCGATGGCTGGTTGAGGAGCAAAGCTACTGGTCTTGGTGGGCTGCTTACGGTGGAGAAGAAAGATGGAAGTTGGCGTATGGAAGCTTTGATTGAAAACAGAGATTGCTTGTCAAGAGGGGGCTATAAAAACAATGGAGAAGAACCCAAAATGGAAAGTGTGTGGTGGTGGCTATCAAGAGAAGGTCACGGTGTTGTCTTGGGTGGTGGAGGTCATGGTTGCTATGGGTGGCAGTTTGATGAGAGGAGATGGCGAGAGGGACAGTTTGACAGATAATATGCAGCTGGTCACCAATTGCAGCTTGAGTTAGGGTTTTGTGGGATTTTTATAGAAGAAACTTAGAGGTTTTAGGTTTATAGGTTAATGGAATCTAATATTGAGTAATAAATCTCAGTAATTTTTGAAACTAAGAACAAAAGCTTATAGTATTTGTTGGAGAGAATCTGCAGGTTTTTTAAAATGTAACAAGAGCAATTTTAGCTTAGTAATGGGACCGGGAAATAAATACTTAAGACATCGTTTTCTTTTATTTTTTTGAAAAGAAGATGATAAAGTACAGTAAAATTATAGTGTTTTACAATTTAATTTCTAAACCTTTAAAACTTTATAATAAAACCCTTAGTTGGCGCTAATCTTTCAAATTTCTTGTAATTTCTCCCGTAACCTTTTTCAATTAAACTCTTAAATTTCAGGGCTTTTTATAAAATAGTTTTTAATCTTAAATTTTTTCAAAGTGATCTTTAATTAAACTTTATATTTTAAAATTCTTTCAATTAAACTTTTGATTACATCAAATTAGCATTTTAAAGTTTTAGTCGTGTTCCTAATCTTTAAATATTCACAAATTGATTTAAATTATATCTTCAAATTTTTTAATTGAGTCATTAATTTAATACGCAAAATTTATTATATGTTTAATTAAATGCTTCAACTTAATTAATTTTTTTATTTTTTGTCTAACTAACTTTTAAATTTATTTTTTGCTTCAATTAAGTTTTTAAGTAAGGTAATTAAACCTAAAAAATTAAATAAGTCCTTAAACTTAGCTAATTTTTCCAGTTTTAGTCATGTTTAGATCTCAACTTTAATTTTCTGTCTTTCTTCATTTCATTTTCTTGAAATCTTTTAATCTGACTATTCTTATAATATTTTAATATTTTGCAACTCAAAAGCTTATTTTTTTATGTTTCAAAAATATTTTTGAATTTAAATTTTTTATTTTTGAATAAAAAAAAGAAAAATATGCAGAAAAATTTAAAAGATTCAAAATTGGGTTATAACATAATTTAAAGTTGTACACTTGAGAACATTGTACTATAACATTTTCTACTCGGAACCAATAGCAAAGAACAAATAAAAAAATCAAGTACTCCTCTAAACTCATGGTCATATATGAATTACGGAACATTTTAAGAAATTCAATTGGTTATTTAGATAACTATAATAATTAAATACATTTTAATATAAGTACAATGTTAACGGGAGTAGAGAACTTTTAAATATAGAAGATGAGGATTCCTAAGTATCAGAAAATAAAATAATAATGCAGAGTAAATGTTGAAATTAAAAATCCAAAACCTCCCTCACAATGAATTCAAATAAAATAAAATAAAATAAAAATAAAAATATTAAAAAGTTCAGAACTTCCTAGTATCATAGTTGATATAATAATAATAAAAAATGAAATTAAACATAGAAAACACACCTTGTTGAGGGTGTATAGGATTTTATAAAAATTAAAGCAATTGAGTTTATAATAAATAACCATTCAAGCAACTTTATCTTATAAAAAATGTTACACATATCACTTGAAGATTTACATAATTATTAATTTTTAAACTTGTAGGATTAATTAAAATATATAAAAGTTAACCCAGATATTCATCTTAATAATAATAACAATAAAAAAAAAAAAATTTAATGTCGCAACAATGAGAAAAGAACAAGTATTTAGAAAAAAAGGCAACCTTAAATTTAATCACAAAAAATAAGTTAAAATATAATGACACCATAAAAACTTCTTTTTTTCTTTTTCACATTCGAACACTAAAAAGGCATTACAAAACACACAATTGAAGAAAAAAATAAAGCCAACTAAAGTTTAAATGCAGCGAGAAGGAAACTATCATTTTAAAAAATAGTAAAAAAAAAAAAAAAACTTACACATAGAAAACCCGAATTGAGTGAGACAACAAAATACAACAATTTTCATGTTCCAAACAAATAAGTGAAAACAAAGTTAAAGGGTAAAACAAAAGATAACTTGTAAACTAAAATGGAAACCTATCTAAATGCCTATCAATGCCTTGTGAAAGAGATAAAAATCAGAGAGACAAATCTTTCATGTCACACCCATTGAAAAGTAAAGGAAGTTAGTGAAGGTTTCACCAAAATCCCTATAATTGTTTAATCTAATATTTAGAAAAACAAAAAACATAAATTGGAAGAAATTTGATTGATGTAGAAAAAATGATGAAAAGGTGTTATTTTAACTTCATACATTTAAGTTTTGGTTGCTCAGAACAAGCTAATTCATGGAAATAAATGGCAGTCTCTGTGTGTTGACGAAACAATGTAACCACTTGAGAAGATACATGGTTAGTTATCCCATCACATCAGGTAAGCTCCATTTGAGACCAGGAGTTCAATAGCCCTTCAGGGAACGCATTTTTTCCATGTAGTTGTTTTGCTTTCTTCAAAGAAAAAGAGCAATTGATAATAACACTTTGAGTACGAAGTAAACCATACCAGAATCTTGAAGAATCGGTGTCAGGTGAGCATATATGGGTTTGAGACAGCCATCCACAAGTACAACCGTACTTAGAGAATCTCAGAATTCTAACGTGGTGTCTCCGTGGAAAAGAACTCCTCATCTCATCTTATCATGCTACTGCAAACAATCTTTAGCCTCCATCTCCCAATTCAGTAATCCCAATACCAGGTAAATCTCTTTGCCTCTATGATGCTGTAATTGATCTGCCGTAAAAGTATATACTTGGTTCTTTACTCCAATCCAACTGCATCCAATCACCTTCTCCACCTTTCCCCTTTTCATGGCTTTCTTAACTCGAACCACACCTTCCCACTGACCCCTTATTTCAAACATCCGAGCCAGTACCAAATAAGGTAGAGATGACTGCGGTTCCAATTCCATCAACCTCTCGGCTACTCTTTCCGAGAGTTTTAGGTCTCCATGAATCAAACAGGCATGAAGTATTGATTCCCAGACTAAAGAAACAGGCTCACAAGGCATTGATTCTGCAACATATAACGCTTCATCAAGCCTACCAGCTTGACACAACAAGTCCACAAAGCAAGCATAATGCTCATTGCTAGGTTTAACCCCGTACCTTTCCTCCATGGATGAAAATATGGTCATTCCTTCAATGATAAAAGCCCCAAAGCTGCAGGCTAACAGAACTCCAGCTAGTGTTATTCGATCTGGTGTCAGACCTCTCCTAAGTAGTTCCTTGAAGGTTTGCAGGGCCTCGAACACCCTAACATTGTGAGTCAAACCCATAATCATGGTATTCCAGGCTATCAAATCTCTCACAATCATCTTATTAAAGATTTTTATAGAACTGTCAATGAAACCAAATTTGCTGTACATCTCCACCAGCGAGCTGGCAACAATAGCATCCAACTCCAAACCTGATTTCACAGCCAAGGAATGGAACTGAGTTCCTTGCTCCAACTTAAGAATGGAAGTGGAGTGTAGAACACTGCTTAGTGTGAACTCGGTAGGCCTAATATCCTTCTTCAAGGTTAGCACAAAAAGTCGGAGACCATCCTCCCGAAACCCACACCGTGCATAGCTTGAAATCATGGAATTGCAAACTGCAGAATCCCATTGATCTTGCTCTTCAAAAAGCCGAACTGAATCCTCCAATCTGTTGCATTTGGAAAACAGGTCAATTGTGGCACTTGATACAATGGTATTACAAAGAAATCCCACTTTGACACACAGAGCAAAAATCTGCTTACCCTTCTCCAAATTTCGCAAATTCAAACAGGAAGTGATCACTACAGAAACTGAAAACTCATCAGGTGCATACCCTAAGGATCTCATTATACAGAACTTATCCAATGCCAGCTCTGGATATCCTGATTTACAACATTCCGACATCAACGAATTCCAAGAGATAACATCTAACTCTTCCATTGTCACAAACACACCAAGAGCATAATCTAAAGAACCAAACTTCCCATACATGTCAATTAAAGAATTTCCGAGCACCACATTCAGTGCACCCAAACCACTCCGAACAATGCTAGCATGAATTTCCTTTCCATGTCGAACCCCGAACACCACAGACATTAGAATTGAGTACGTGAACTCACTTGGTCTCACACCCAACTTTTGCATTTCCCAAAAAGTTTCCAATGCACAATCAAAATACCCACGTGAAGCATAGCCTGAAATCATAGAATTCCAACTAACAACATCTCGTTCAGGCATATCATCGAACACGGAACATGCCAAACTCAAATTATCAAACTTCAACAACCCCTTCAAGCATATATTCCAGGATACAGTATTCTTGCTACTTATATCATCAAACACTTTCAAAGCACCATTAACATTGCCAAACTGAGAGTACAAATCAAGGCACCGATTACCTAGAAAAGTATGTCTATTCAACCCAACTTTTATCAACTGGGCATGAGTAATTCTTGCGAAACTCAAGGACTTCAATGAGAAACAGTGGTCTATGAGGTAGGAGTAATAAGAAAGTGAGGTTCTTGAAACTCTATGACATTGCTTTATTAAAGGGTACATACAAATGCTAGGTGTGGTGAAACATCAAGTGTGTGATTTCTTGCTCCTATTATATAATTTAAAGATAAAATATAATACTTAAATTACAAATAACGTTTTGTGACTGCTTCTCTTCTCCTCTCCTTCTTGTAATAATTACAAAAATTCTAAAACATGCAGCAAAAACATTGTACATAAAATATTCATTGCTGCAATGAAATTAATCTTTAGTGTGGGGGTAATTTGATCTGTTCTTATGACTTGTTAGTTAATTGAAAGATTGTTAGGGGTATATATGTTTTCTTAATTTTAATTTTAATTTTAAAATGATGAAATGATTAAATTACTTTTCAATGTAAAAAAAATTATGAAGGTGTTTCTATCTTCTTCTTTTTTTTTCTTTTAAAATTACAATAAACAAACTCTTATACTTCTAAATTCAATAAAAAATAAGATATGCATTAAGTGGTGTTTTTATCTTTTCACATTAGTTTATTGTTGATTCCAAAACCACAAAATAATAATTTTATTTTTATTATTTTATTAATTAATATTTAAATTTAAAAAATTATTGATACGTGTAGCATACATACCAATACATAATAGACACATGCATCCTTACGGTGGTACATTTAGTGTCTCCCTTAACAAAACATTCATATTAGTCATATTTTTTGGAGTATTATTGTCTTCTTTTTCTACTTTTGCAATGTGACTCAATAATAATAAGGTAGTTTGTCATAAAAAAAACCTTTTTTTCTTTTTTTCTCCTTAAAAAATTATAGGTCAATTCTTTTTATTTTTGGTATTTCAATTTAAATCATTATTCTTTTTATATTTAATTTTAATTTTTCATCTTTAAAAAACATTATTTGTTTTCAATATAATCCTTCAATTCCTATTTTTTTAATTTAATCCTTTTTTTTTCCTAGCTCTTTGGTAATAAATTTATTGCTTTTCAATTTTATTTTTTAATTCAAGTTTTTGGTGCATTACTTTATCTGATTTGGTCTTTATTTTTTAAAAACAAAATTATTTTTATTTTCAATTTAACTTTCTAATAAAAAAATTGTTTCCCTTTAATTTATTTTTTAATTTTGATTTTCACTCTCATTCTTTTAATTATCATTTTCTATTTTAGATTTTTTTTGTAAATGATTAGTTTTTTTTATTTCATCTATTAATGTTTTGTTTTCTAGGGATTAAGCTTCTTGATTTTTTCATTTATGGTTTTTATAGTCTAATAATCTAGATCACAGGTTTAAAAAGTAAACATAGGTTGACATTCTTTTTTGACATTTTTTTCATTTTATCATTTCATATTTTTTTTTTAGATTGACTTTATAGTTTTCTTTAAAAAAAAAACCTAGGCCATGGGTTTTTTAGATTGAATCAGGTTGGTTTGCCCTTTATTACTCAAGTTATGTGTTTATTATATTATATCGAGTCAATTTCAGCCAATTTTTTTTATTTTTTTATACAGCTTCATAATTTTTAATATTTATTTTTCATGTTATCATTATTTAAAAAAATTATATTATCTCATTAAAATAAAATTAATTTATTAAACTTGATTGATGTTATAACCCAAGTCGTTTGCTTTTTTATCTTTATAAAACATGCTTATAGCACCTAGACTATTCTTGCCTCTTTTTGTTTTTTGTTTTCCTTATTCTAATTTTAGTTTTTATTTTAATTGATACCTTTTTAATGTCTAGTTTTAAATATTTTTTATTTATATTGTAATTAATATCCATCTTTATTATTTTTTATTTTACCTATTTAAATTTTTTTAATATTTTATATGCATTTAATTTTTGAATATATTATTTTGATTTATCTATGAATTCTTTTAATATTTTATACTAATGAATTTTATTTTAAAAAATAAAAATATTTATTTTTAAATAAGATTCTCTAATACATGCAAGTTTGCATTTTTCTTATTTTATTCAATAAATTTCATTCATGTGTTTATTTTTATTATTATTTCTTAAATAAAAAATAAATTTTAATAAATAAATATATTAAACACAACTAGATAAATAATTTATGTTGTGAGTTCAAATATCATAATTTATAGTTGTCTCTTAATTTTTCTAGTTTTGTATTTAGTTATTGTCAATTAAATTATTTACATAAATAATTTTAATTTATTTAATTATATTTATGTATAAGAATTTTTTATGCTAAAAAAACCTATATATTCAATTTTTTTAATAAAAAAATATATTACGCGTAATGAAAGACGGGTAAACCCAGCGCGCAGGATACGAAGGCAGAGGTGTGGGGTTCAACGCGAAGGCTTTGAGCGATTTAAGCGAGAATTTCCCTCCACCGCGAGCAAAGCATGCTTTTGGTGTCTTAGGTGTAACTTGTAAGGGTAAATTAACCAATAATATTCACCACGTCAATCTCAGAAGTGTATTGTTAATAATTACTCCTTCTATTAATATTAACTTTTAGTATTGAAAAAAACCCTAAAATAACTCGCTATTTGAACATGGATGGAGATATAAAATACCACGGATTATAACATGTAATAATATTTTTACTTCTCTCAACAAAAATCAATGAATTTGATATTAAGAGTAATTTTATTTTTTCTCATGACCCATTAGTTATTATTGGGTTGATTAGAAATAAAATTATTTTTTAATTTTTTTTAAATATGTTAAAGAATAATATAAATAATATTTTAAAAACTTATTTAACAGTTTAAGTTATTGAGTTGAGATAATTCTTTGATATGGTATTAAAGCTTTGATAACCAAGTAATTTTGAGTTTGAATATTATTATTTCTATATATATGACAAAAATTAAGCACAAAGTAGTATAAACCTGTGCAAGTTTCAAACTCAAAATACTTTCACTTGAAAGGGTGTATTAGAAGATAATATAAATTATATCTTGGAATCTCAATTAATAACTCAAGTTATTGAGTTGAAATGGTTCTTTAACGAATTACAATACAATAACTAAATTTTCCTTTTTAAAATGCACTAGGGATATTTTTTATATTTTCAAATTAGTATTTTAGTTATAATCAAGTGATTGAGGGGAGATTTGATATTTTAATAAATATAAAATATAATTTTAAAAACAAAAAAGTTGGTACAGGTAACGCAAGTCCCGATGTGTGGAATGCCTTTATGATCTTCGAGTGGCACGTGAACTTTTCCTAGTAGTCAAATGCCATGATGATGTTAAAAGCGGTACAATGTCATCTTTTTAGTGGTCATGCGTGTGTAGACAACAAAGTAATGATTAGGCTTCGATGAATTTTTTTCTTCTCCATCCTTTTTTTCTCTCTTCTCTTCAAGATTCATGTTGTTGAGCCAAAATATAAAGATGTCACGTCATTTGTTTTTTTATCCATTTCAGTACTTATTTTTTTCTTATTGTTATTTTTCTTTTTTCTTTTTTTAATTTTATCCCTTATCATTTGGTTTTATTTAATATTTATATTAAATTGATTCTTATTCCTTTAATTATTGTTTTTTTACCTTTTTTAATTGAATTTTATTTTTAATTTGATCTCTCAGTGGCATTGTTTATGAAAAACTAAAAAAAAACTAGTTCATTATTTCTCGCTATTCACCGAAACTCTTTCCATTAGAGATAAAACTTATGGATAAGGGAGAGTAATTGATTTCCCTGCAACATACAGCTCCTTTATGTCTCTAACAACTTTCATAACAAGTGTGAGTGCTAAAACATATTGTTATAGCTATATAAGAAAAGTTTCACACTCTTATATTTCATCAAAATGAAATTTAATACACAATGTTATTATATTCCTTAAACACATAAAAGCAACTTTCCTTATATACATAGAGGCAACTCCATTTGTATAAAGGAATAACAAAAAATAGCATACAATGTGAAGAACACTTTTTCACATATCCTAACCATTGGACTGCTTATTTTTATTGTTCTGTTCCTAACTCATACTCACATACTTTTTTACAAAAATAACCTAGTCATGAGATTAGATAAACTTCTAAAAAGAAACGTCATTCTCATCAAGTGGGAGACTCTTCTCTTTATTATAGAATGTTACATATTTATTTTTTAAAATTCCATGTCATTATGAAGGTCAATTTGGATAATTATAATGACCTTATAAATCCCAAAGAGCACATACAAAACACTAGAAGCATCATAGAACTTATAATAGAAAATAGTGATTTTATATATAATATTCTTTTTATAACATCTTATGAATTTGCTAGGGTATGGTATCACAACTTTAAAATGGCTTTATCATTATCATTTACAATCTTTTTGTGAAGCTTATATCTCATTTCAGAACTAATATTCTAATTTAAAAAAAAAAAGTATGATTAAGCTCTTTACCATCATCTAATGAGAAGATGAAAGCACTAGAGCTTATCTTTAGAGATTCAATGAAAAAATACTAAATATAAAAAATCTATAGATATTAATTATATGAACGCCTCTATACACTCTTTAACAAAACTTTTTTTTTTTAATGTAAGACATATAATAGAGAATCATATTTGAGTAGAAAAAACAAATGTCATTGTATAAAGATATCTTTATTTTTAAAAAACAAAGTCCTACAACACCATCAATCTCCCACTAAAGCATAAAAAAAAAAAGACTAAAAAATATATTCATGATCACCTGATATTATCTATGCTTTTGACAACACCTCTCGCCACCATATATGGTAAGGTATTGGTCATCATTTATGAAACATATTTTTTGCAATACCACCTTCTATGAAAAGTGATGTAAATACAAAAAAACTTAACAAGTTCTATATTTTTCACCATGAACATAAGCATGACATTGATTGTCATTCACTAAAAGAAGAGATAGACATATTGATTTCTAAAATATATCTTCAATAATTTTTAAAGAAACAAATGTATTAGAACAAACAAGAAAATGTTTTTATGATACATTATCTAAGATAAGATAATTCTTTAGAAATAGTATCTTTATTGTCTTTTGAATTTTTCAAATAAAAATAATTATGCTTCTCTTTATGTCTATAAGAATCTTTATGTCTTGAATAAAATATCTCAATAAAATATCCATGAAAAGGTATTTATGTTTCCATTTAAATTCTCTAGATCTTTAGACCATTTACCTAAAAAAAACAGAGATTTTTTTTTAGATCTTTAGACCACTTATCTCAAGGGTTAGGGATCCTTCTCCAATATTTGGGATTACTTACACATCCTTGAATGCATATATGAATTAAATCACTTACTTTTATTCTTACTTTCTCAAGATTATTTGAACAAGCAAACAAAAAAATAAGTATTGAACTCTTAACTCATTTACATAGATGATAAAGTTTTTAACAAAAGCCATAAAAGACAAGCATCCATCTTTCATACCAGCATTGCTATGATAAATATTTTCAAGCTATAGTAGTCAAAAAGGTAAAATTTATGCAAGTATTTCTATAGTTTTATTGATTAAAGTTTTTTAAAAGTATATGTTTAGAAGACTTGGGGCAATGATGGTGCACCAAAAAATAAGTTTTCCTAAAAAGAAATTATGTTTCCATCCATTTGGTCTAGCCTAAATAGCTAGGATTTTTTTCCCAAAACTTTATTTTAGACCTGATGTTGACTTAGTTTATCTAATCCTACCTCGAATGCTTTTCAATGTATTCTTTAGGTTCTCATGGCCACCCATTTAGAATTTTCACACACATAATTATGTTATACATATATAAATATTTTCTAGCAAAACATATATCAATTTTTACATTAATAACATTGCTTATCTCATATAACACAACAATCATTACATGAAACATCAACCAAGGAGCAATCATGGCTAGCTAATGGATGAATAGCTTGAGCTCTAATTTCTTTACCAATGAAATAATTGCTTCTCTGTGGAAAAAATTCCAAGTCTAAGGCGTATAAATACACTTAATTACTAGGTAAATAAGCTAGAACACAACTAGATCTAAAAGCTAATAAGCAATTTCTAGCAAGACATGTATATCATAAAATAAATGCCATAAAAACAAGCAAAAGATCATGAAAACTAGAGCAAACAATTAAAAGTCTAGCCAAATCAGGGTCAACCTTACAAATTTTAGGCTAGATACACTTTTCTTAACCTTCACTTTATTTTTTCTCTTTTTGTATATTTTTTCCTTTATATACACATACTAACTTGGACATGGAACTTATTTTCTTAAGGTGAATTACACTGCCATTAGATAAGCTTATCAACCTAGCTATGAAAAACTTGATTTTTGGGTAAGTTTTTTCATAATTTTATCGAACATTATAATATTTGATAATTTTATTTTATTTTTTTAATTTTTTAATAAGTAAAAGTATCATTACTTGAATATTATATAAAGATGTTTGTTGCATTTATTCTTGTTCTAATATGCTCAAATAAGGTAACGAAGATCTTATAATACCTTAGTAGTATGTAATGATGTGTACTAATAATTCTCCTAGTAAGCATTAGATTTGTGAGTGTTAAGAAGATTGAGAATTAATTGATATAGAGATGTTTTCAGGGGGAATAAATAAATTATATTTTTTTCTTTTGTAATTACTAATTTACATTATTATGATTATTATGTTATAGAATACACTAAAAGGTGGATGAATTATTGTAGATTAACAATGGTCTTACACTCACAAAATGTTATGGACTTTCTATTCATTTTATAATAATTCATTTTAGTTCTTTTTTTTTGTGTGATTTGGTCCTAATTTAAGTCCAATTGCTTTTGATTTCTTAGAAAATGATGAAATTGGAAGATAAAGGACCAAGATGACAAAAGGCAAGAAACATAGGTGACATTTTCATAAAAAATACACCTAGGTTCTCAATTATTAAAAATAACATAATTTATACAATTTATGTTTCTTTAAATTTAAAAAATTCACTTTTGGTATATTAGCTCATTCATATTATTTTTCAATCACTAGTTAAAAAAGAAAAGAAATGGTTGCTATATTCCAGTGATGAAAAAGAAAATTACCGTTCATGCTATTTTCCAACAATGAGAGGAGATTAATGATGGTGTTTGAAATCCTCAATATTACCTGGAAAAGTAGATCTAAACTGAGAATGCCAAAACTAACTTGATTTGATTTTGAATTTTTGAATTTTTTTTATTTGATTTTGAATTTTTGGATTTTTTTTATGTATTTTAGTTTGATGAGTTTGTTTGTAGGTGTTTTAAGAGTGATTGTGAGTTTTTTTAATTTAAAATGACTTAAAAATTAAATTTTATGAGCAAAATAAATATTGACCTAATTTTCCAGCCACCATAGTAGTTGCTATAATTTGAGCCTACAAATGACACATCATTTGCTTTGGTGGGCGGCATGTTACTTTTTTTCTAAAAAATATAAGGGTTATCCATCTCTTTAAAAAATAAAACCAAGGCTAAAGGCATAAGTTTAAAAGCCTACCTACCCATTTGAGCTCTTTATTATAGTGGCCCAAACATATTAACCCAAGAGTTTGAGTTCTTTTTAGATATTTTAAAAAATAAAATATAAATTTAAGTGAAATAATTTTTAAAGTTGGTTAAGTCTATACCTTGAATCATTAGTTTAATGAGTTAAGACACAACACTCACTATTATTTTTTTCTTCCAATATTTATTTTTTTATTTAATATTTATTTAATTTTTTAAAATAATTTTTAAATTTAAATTTCAATTAATATCCCTCCTCTGTCATTTTTTCATCTTATTTGACCTTTTTTGGATAATGACTTTTTTTATGGTATTTTGTTCATTTAATTTTTGGAAAGATTATTCTCATTCATTTATCATTTTTAAAAATTTTTTTGTATAGATGAAATTCAATTTTAAAAATAAAAAAATATTTATTTTCAGATAATATTTATAATATATGCAAACTTACATAATTTTTTTCTTTTATTTTATTCAATAAATTTAATATATATGTGTCTATTTTTAATATAAGAAGTCTTACATAGTATTTTTTAAAAAAAATTATTCAATTAATTTTATCTATGTTAGTTTTTATTATCATTTGATTTAATAAAAAAAATTTAATAAATAAATTCATTTAACAGAACTAACTACTAACTAAATGATTCATGTTATGAAATTAAATATTTTAATCTATCTCTCTCTCAATCTTTTAATCTTATATTTATTTATTATTAATGATTTTTTTATCATTTATTTACATGAATAATTATTTTAGATACATGCATAATTTTTTATATATTTTTAGAATATATTTTTTTATAAAAAAAATATGTTGAAAAGATTTGTGTTTTCAATTTTTTATTAAAAAAATAAAATAAAATCAAATACAAATCAAATGGGTAGTTTTAAAGTGTATTGAGTATAGCGGAAGATTTGCAGTGTATCTATTATTACCTCACAGCCATGGAACGGTAGTAAGTGATGGATTTTGCGTGTTTGAGCGCCAGTAATTGATTAGGCTCCATTTACACTAGAGTGAAGAGAAAGGCATGCCAGGAAGAAGACGGTTCTTAAGAAAGAGACACAAAGAATTAAAAAGCCGGACATGATCAACCTTTGCTTTATCTTATCACGTCAGTTCTTGTTAATGTCTGCAAACGAAACAGAAAGATGTCAGGTTGGTAAGGAGCACGGGGCTTACTGCACCTTGGCATCTGGGTGCCTTAAGGCTCGATGGCTCTCCTAATCATTGAATCAAACCATGGGGGTGCATGGGAGCCTAATCTTTTAAGATTGTCCTTGTGATTATGATTTAAATTATTTTTTATTTAAAAATATATAAAAATAATATTTTTAGTTTTTATAAATTATTTTTAAGATTAATATATTAAAATAATTTAAAAATATAAAAAAATTTTAATTTTCAATAAAAAGTTGATTTTTTAAAAAACACCTATTAGACTGTATTTCTAAATTGTTCCTCAAATAACAAGTTTTATATTATAAAAAAATTATTTTAATTCAATAATTTAAATTTTCAAATGAGATTTTAGATTATGATTTATATTATTTTTTTAAATAAAAATTTTTAATCAGAAAACTTGTATAAATCATTGTTATTAAGGCTTGAAAGCTCAATTAAATAGCTTGAAAGATCCAAGATATATGTATAAAATTCAAATATAATTCATGGCACAGAATTGCTCGGCAGTAGTGACAGTCATCCATCGAACTCAGCTACGAAACGTCAGGTTCTTGCTGGGATTCTCGAAGGAAAATTAAGAGCCCGATGGTTGCCTTTTTTGTTGAAGTTTTTTCCAATCCAATCACCAATTTAATTCTATACTCTAGAAGAAAAGGATCTTAGCTATCTTGACTTGGGTATATGCCGTTGGAGCTCGTATGTCATGGCGCATCGCTTGCAAGTCTTGAGCTGATAACAACAGAGAAAGCTCTGGCAACTCCAAAATTCCAATCCCAAGTCTTTGAATACACCGGTGATTTTAATTTCGAAGATGCGTAGAAGACCATTAAATTACTCTGGCCGTTGAAGAGAAGGTATCCATAATTGCCAAGTATATATCAATATTAAATGGGAGCACGGGGGCATCCTCATCTATTAAAATATGGTGCCAACTAACACGACGCATTCAATATCTCTCCATGGGTGTGTGTAGATTCTCTCTCGATCTCACAGGTGTCTGTTTGATCTCCATCCAAAGTTAAATCAAAATTTAATTCTAATATTTGCACTAAAAGATCAGTTTACAGTAGATTGATTGTTTTTTTTTTTTTAATTTAAGCGCTAGTTTCTGAAACTTACCCACTAATCCTGTTGAGCTCCGTCACCTTATAAAAAATTAAAATTCTTCCTGTGACTATTTTATAAGACTCGAACTCGAACTTGAAATTTTGTTTAAAATAAAAAACACCGAACACTTGATTCCGTAGGATATTGATGAAGGAACTTTAGTCAGGCGTCAAAGAGATATAAAAGCAAAGGAAAATGAGCGTATAAAGGTGATATTAAAGGTAACGAGGGACGCTATAAAATAAGAGAGTGATACCTCCAAACTTGCAATCGGTCGAGACCCACGCAGACATTATCATTGCAGGAGGGAGCGCATGTGCTTTTAGCTGTTGTCTCTCTAGCTTTTCTTTCATTTTTGTCTTAGCTTTAAGAAATATATGATACCATAAACAACACACCATAAACAACAAATCATCAACAACGATAACCCTGCTCTCAATCACACTCCCCTTTCTTTTTGTCTCCATTATTTTACTTAATGTGCAAACCAAGACTATATGATAAATAATGGACATGAAAAGATAAGGTCAAATTACATGGAAAAAAGGCTACACAGTACATTAATGGACTTTCCCTTTTCCCTCCCCCCCACAAAAATCAAAGTGAAGGTCCTCAGAGGACGATAAAAAATATTTAAGAAGTGTGAGGTCATTATGGCTTATATAATTGTTTATTTTAAGAGTTTTAAGATTATTTGAGATATATAAATTGATCTAAATATATATATATATATATTATAAAAAATTATATAATTATTAATTTTAAAATTTATGGGATTGATAAAAATATATACAAACCAACCAAACATCTGTATTTATATAACAAAAAATTAATAAAAATAAGAGGGAGAATGACCGTGGTAACCTATCATCTAGAAAACATTGACTTTTGGGAGCCTTATGCCGTAACCAGTTAAACACATACATACCCTCATGAATCACCACTTGTTAATTAAAACTTGGCTGCAAAGAAAATGACATCTTGACTATCAAGGGTCGGTGATGATATTAGCCCCCATACCCAACTCCCTTCAGCCAAACAAACCACAATCACACCCTTTCCTCTCCTCTCTTCCATTCAATTTCTCCCTAACAACTACAGCAACAAAACAAAAAAATCATGCTAGACCCTGGCACAAAATCGCCCGATGACCAAGTTCATTCAGGTGAAAGATATAATAGTAATGGTGGTATCCCAAGTTATGGTGTTTTTTCAAGAAAAACAGCAGATAACTATGGCAACTACAAGGGTTGGAATAGCATGGGGATATTTGGAGCTCAAAGAAAGGATGTACAAGCTGAGGAGTCTGGGGTTTGCTCACCTCCCTTATGGAGGACTAGTCCACCGAGAAGCCCCCAACATCGCCAAAATCATTACCGGAGTCTTTCTCCATCATCAAAAACTCAAGCTATTGCTAGAGGCCAAAAGGAGCTCATGGAGATGGTGAGTAGAATGCCTGAGGGATGTTATGAGCTATCTTTAAGAGATATTGTGGAGCAGCCAATGGTGGTTACTGATGTTAAAGAGGAAAGTTTTAGCGAAGATAGGAGCATAATCAATCAAAAAGATATGCATATACTAAGAAGGGAACACGAGAAAAAGAAGAAGAAGACGATTGAAAAAAAAGTGCAAATGAATAGAAGTGGAAGCTCAATTAATGAAGAGTTTCTTCTGAAGATGGTATTTCCAATTTCTTTTGGTTCAAGAAAGAAGAAAACAAAAAATAATAGTAATCCTCCGATCATCAATAGCAGTTTAAAAGATGGAAGGGTTTCTCCGAGGCCTTTGCTATATGATAATGGATCTGAAAAAAGCGCCGATGAAGAGTGGTGGAACAATAAATTCCCAGAATCTAGGGACATTGAGAGTGGTACTGCATTGAGTAGCAGTAATAGTGGAAGTTCAAAAAGCAGTGGCAGCAGCAGCAGCAGTAGAAGCAGCAGCAGAAGCAGCAGCAGGTATATAGCCATGGATGAAATTTTTGTTTAATTGCTTATTTCGTTAAAAACCTTATTGCAAAGTGATAAAGGTACACAATTTTCCTGATTTTACCCAAGGGAAGGGTGTCTAATCTAAAGATGGTGTTTTTCAGTAGTAAAAAGGTCAACTAAATTTGATCTGCTATTTCCTTTGCTAAATAAAATGAAGGTCATATTTCCAATTCTAGCTCACTTAAATCCTAGATCAAACGCTAGGAGTCTTTTTCTGGAGAACTAGGAGGATGCTAGGAGAACTTGAATGTAACTACTCTGACACGAATCAGGGGAATCATGGCAGGAACAGAACCTTATATAGAGCTGTCCCTTAATAAACAAAGTAATTAATCAATGGTTTTGTATGGAATTCTTCTTGTGTCATCTAACTAAAAAGCAACAGCCCACTGGTCAAAAGTCTTTGCTGAGGAAACACAATAATGACAAATAGAAAAATGAACCACACAAGATTTCCATGTAACTTTCTGTTCTGTCCAAACCCTTTAACTCAGCAAGGACTGGGAATTTAAGATTGTTAGTTTCTTTTTGCAGCTGTACTTAAAGAGAAAGCAATTAATTTTGAGCCTATGATGTCCAAATGTTCTGTTTGTAACTTGGGGTTCTTGATTGCAATGCAGGCACGGAAAAGGTGGTTGCTGGTCTTTCATTTTTGCCAAGAAAGGCAAAGCAGCAAAATGAATATATGATCCGTCTCGTGTAAATTAGACTGGGTGTTGCATGTAATGTTTTTGCTATCCCTCTGCAAATAATGTTGAAATATCTGGCAGAATATAAAAGATTCTAATGGCAGCTAAGATTTCCAGCAATGTATATCCTTGCTTGCTGATGCTTGAAGTATCTGCTACGAATTTTATTTATTTATTTTAATTTCAGTTCCTGTTCTTTGATTTCTATACCGACTTGCATACCATGCTTGAGTGTGGGTAATGAAATCTATCTATTTTTCAATATTATGTGTTTTCCCCCCCTATAGTTTAGGTGAATAAGAGTTTGAATATATATATATATATATAATACTTTTATTTCGTCCTTTTCATGGTAGATTTTGAAACCAAAATTAATTATCTTAATTAACTGTCATAAAAGAAATAAAAAAACAAACATTTTTTTCTTTAAAAATCTTAATTTAACATAGTTTTTTTATGTGATGGAATAAGATGAAAAAAATATTTTTTTTATGAGTTACAAAATTATTTTATAATAAACTTAGATTTAACATAAACTAAGAATTCATTCTTGATCTCCTTACAAAACATTCTTCACTTGAACATT
>SRLM01000085.1:1007487-1063011 GCA_015708895.1 Populus ilicifolia | reverse complement strand
ATATATATATAGGTGTTGGTTGAATCAATTTAGTCTGGTTTGGTTAGTTTTAGACTTTTAAGATTAAAACAAATCAAACTGAATTTTTTAAGGATTTTTTTAATTAGTTTATTTTTTTTGTCAATTAAGTTTTTTTATCAATATTTTTTTATTTTTTGGTTTTTTTTTTTGTCTTTTGAAGACTTGGACGGTTGGACCCAACTCTCCGTTTTTCTGCAAAATAAGACAGTTGAGTTGAAAATCATGGGATTTTATATTCAAGCACGTGTAAAGAGAGGGTGATACTCGTGGAGAATTGTTAGCTATGTCGCAAGCTGATTTGGAGCGTGGCAAGATCCTTTAGGTGGCTTGGGCCTTTGGGCTTGAAAGAGATACTTGGACTCAATAAATGAATTTCTTAACTCCCCCACTCAATTCCAGACTCTAGCTTCCAACAACCCACGCAATCACCGAGCTAATTTCATTAGTATAGTCCATCACTGAGCTAATTTCCTCTAACTAGGATGCAAGCCGATTAAGTGGTTTATACAGGAGTTGTCATGTGAAAATATGCCAAGGCATTGTCCACAATTTGTCATGGGACAGGCCCAAACAATGTAACAGGTAATTTTGTTGTCCGTTGTTTGTTGTTAGACACATGGTTTTGAAACTCAACCCGACATGGTAAGTTGACCTAGGACCTCGGTTGAAACTAGATTAGATTTAAAAAAAATAAAAAAATGCAAAACTGAGGTGACCGAGCAAGATTCGGTTGTAATCCATTGATTTTTTTTACTAAAATGATATCATTTTGGTTTTTTTATAAAAAAATAAATTGACCATCCAATAATCTAATCAAAACCTAAAACTCAGATCTTGAACTGAGCTAAATTTAATGATCAAACAATATAAGGGACAACCTGGCCATCCGTTATTTGTTATTGGGTCAAACAAAGATAAGATGTTGGGGTATGACTTAGTTCTATATCTTCTATCATCATTTTAATAGTTTCTTGAAGGAAATATTCTATGAGAAATTGAATTCTATGCAAGGATGGAAAGGAAAATGTATCATCATTAAGTATACTAGATCCATTTTATTATTAGGTAACATAAAAAGTAGATGAACTTTATGTTGTGGAAAGTTTTAAAAGGAGAGTACAATATGATGTTCTCATTGACTAATTTAAAAGGGCTATTATATAATCAATTATAGTGCAATCTTGAGTGGTATAACCCTGTACTTTTAGTAGAGGGATACTTCTTGGAGTGAAATGAATGGAGTATAAAGAAATTTTTGTTCTTGTTTGCTTTTTCATCACTAAATGAATATTGATATTTTGTTTTGTCTTGTATTTATAGGTGTCTCCAATTCTATCAAACAAGGTAGGGGAATTTATCACTTGATATAAAAAAAAGGAGAAAATAAAAAATGAGATAGAAGAAAAGTAGACTAAAGAAGAGACAAAAAAATAATCTTTTAAATAGAAAATGGGAAGAAGAGATTTAGGATTTGTAGTTGTTATGCTAGCTACTCTCCATGTCAATATTTCATTTACATTAATAAATTTTACATATTAATTTATAAAAAAACATCTAAATTTATCATTTTGAGGTTTTCAAGTTTCAAATTATATGATATAAGGTGTTTTCTTTATTATTATCGATACAATTATTTTTATTAATTGATTCTTTAATTGTTAAGATTTTCTAGGTTTTGAAAGTTTTGAATGAGTTCAATCCGTAGTATAGTGAAAGAAAGCAAAAGTTTTGATCCAATTATAAGATTAGACTAAAATTTTACTAAATTGTTCTAAAGGTTAATTATATAGCGTAGTTGGCTTGCCAACTATGTTCCATTTAAAGCCCAAACTAGGCCTATAAAATATCATTTCAAAATCTTCTTTATTTTCCTTGTTGTTTTTGGATTGTTTTTCTATTTAGATTAGGACTTTCAATTTCTAATTTTACAAATTAAAATATTTTTTCTTGTATTTATGTAATCTTATAGGCTATTTTCTAGAAGAAAATTTCTAAAGTATAACATAGTGAATTGAAAAATTCTTAAAGGAGAACTATATGTTCACTATCATAACTCTTTTTTTCCTCTTTTCAATCATTTTTACTTTATTATTTTGTTTTCAAATAGAAAAAAATGCAAAAAAATATAAAAATATGCAAGAAAAATGCTTCTCAATGCAATTCATAGTCATTACATGATTTTTACCTTTTTCATTTATCATTTTCTTATTAATGAATTTTTAAAGGTTGGAATATAAAAAAAATAAAAAAGAGTGGAAGAAAAAATAGTGACATTTTTCTCCTTTTCTTTCTTTTATCCATAACAAAAACAATTTTTTTCACTACTTCATGTCTGTTTTCTCATTAGAACAAGCAAAAACTTAAGTTTTTTTTCTCATTCTCTCTACTATTATAAGACTAATTGCAACCATAGATCCGTCCTAACGCTCACATGACCTTTTGCAAATCAAGCCAAAATGCACTTTTTTCATCATTTTGTTTTTCGCTTTAAAATCAAGCCATAAAAACACACATTGTCATTTAAGTTTTTACCTAAAAAAGAGCCAAAAGAAAACCCTTTCAAACCATTTCTTAAGCTATAAGTGTTATACAATCTTTCATAAAAATATACCTCATGTATCCTTTATTATTGTTGTAAAAGAGGCAAAAAAAACCACAGCATTATCCATTATTCTATTCATAAAATCAATAAAAAATCCATCATTTCAAACTATTTTTATGTTGTAAATATGCCAAGAATACAACCCTTGTAATTGCTTTTGTATCACCATAGTTCACATCCTATTTTATTAATGCAAACTTTGTACAATTAATAACAAAAATATATATCCTTACACCATTTTGTTATGCTATATAATTTACCAAAACTTTAGTCTTTGCACCCTTTTTCTATATTGCAAAAACTAGCCAAAAGACATGCCATATCAACTTATACAACTGTTGTGCATTTCCCATCAATGGATGCTTTATCATAGCTCTTTTTACAATTGTAAAGTCTGTTAGAAAATAATATAGATTATATCTTGAGACTTTACCTAACATTTTAAGCTAATAGGTTGAGATGATTTTTTGACATAGTATCAAAGCTTTAATGACCAAGCGGTCATGAGTTCAAATTTCACAATTCTTATTTATTTGATAAAAATTAAACACAAGATAATATAGGCCTATGCAAGTTTCAAGTTCAAAGAGCTTTTACTTGAGAGGGTGTGTTAAAAAATAATATAAATCACATGTTGGGACCTTACCTAACGGCTTAAGCTATTAGGTTAAGATGGTTCTTTAACAAATTTCATACAATCAAATCACAAAAAACACAAGCATTCATCTTATTTTCTTGCTGCAAAACTAAGATAAAAAAAATTCATTTTTCCTTCAAAACCAGTTGCACCATTATTATAAAAGACATTATTTTCCAACTACAAACATAGTATAAAGATAGTTAAAAAGAAGACCTGGATAATTGAGATTTTTTAAAAAACCATTAAGAGCCAAATTAAGTGTTGAATGAGAGGTTCTTAATTCTTCTTTAATGCTTATAAAAGGACAATAACATTAGTGGAAAAAGTTGAAAAAAAAATAAGAGAAAAGGAGGTTGAAATATATAGAAAGAGAGGATATACATCAAATTTAAAAGACAACATTATTTAGGTTTTGAGTTTTAACTTGCTAAACACCTTTGTTTCAAATGTTATCTAGCTTGCTGGAAAGATAAGATATAAATTTAAAACTTTTATGTAAAGTTCAAAACAAAATTATTGTATTTTAAAGTTCAAAATATAGTAGAAATAAAAAAGTTTGAATATATCTAGAAGCTCACTATAACCTAGACCTTGTTTTGGTTATTAGCCTAAATCTAGATTTACAATAGTCATAATAAATCAATATTAGATTAGTTAGAAATTCAAGAAGGGGATCTAAAAATATAGTAGAAATAAAAAAGTTTGAATCTATCCAGAAATTCATTACAATCCAAACTCTATTTCAATTACTAGCTTAAATATGGAGTTATAATAGTTAGAATAAATCAATATTAATTGAGTTGGAAACTTGAGAATGAGATCTAAAACCTTTGTGAATGGCTAAACTTTAAAATGTTCTAAATCCAGAAGCAGCAAAACTCCTTTTCACAATAATAACAACTTCATCAAGATATAAACTCATTCCCTATTTGGAATAAATGTCTTAAGTCATGTCTAATCTTTCATTTCTATACTTTTGAGTTGCTTTTGCTTTAAGTTATTTCTAGATTTTGATATACATCATAGTACAACTATTTTAAATAGTATGGCTTTTTATGAAATGTAATGTATTTTTTTTATATAGGTTGCATTTTGATTTGGCCTTTTAACATGATTTGTTTAAACTTTTTAAATAGTTACCTAGATAAGTGTTCTAATTTTTAATACCAACATTGACCTAACAAATACATCAACATATTTTCATCAAGTTTTGGTTGAATTGGCAACATTTAGTTTTAAGCTTTGTTTTTAATGGCTAGGTCAATGAGCATCCTAATATTAGGGACCAACATAGGGCTAGTATTCATGTTATGAGACTTCTGTTTTAAGGCCTAACGCTAACTTGATGAACATCTATTATTGATAAATCACTTGTAAGCACGGATGGTTCTGCATAATGGCTTGATTTGTTTTGTCATTGCTTACCATTTTCTTTACCTAACATGAATATATACATGGATCACATAAATGATACCTATGATGAATATTTAATACATGGATCACTACTAGAATTCTTAGATTTACTGATGGAATTTTCTATCAATATTTCTGTTTTAATTCTGTTAGCAATAAATTTACTAATGGGCTCATGGATGAAAATACTTTATCGGTAAAACTCTCATCTACTGATGGCAAAAGTACATAAAAAAATTACCTATTTTATTCCATTAGTATTTGCCTTGGGCATTTTTCCATATAACTAATAGAAAAATCATATGCAATTCCATCGGTGATCAAACAGTGGTACAATGGCATTTACAATTACTTTTTTCAACTCTGGAATATACCAACGGACCTAATTCATCGGTACTATTGTCAATAATGTTTTAAAAATATTTTTTAAGAAATCTATTGAACAAAATTAGAAAATAATTAAATTAAATTAATATAAATCAACACTCAATAATAATACTAAATAATATTTAGGAATTGAGTTGCTTTGAACAAAAGAAGAAGAAAATCAACTCAAATATATTTGCAACAAATAAATAACACAAAAAATAAACAACAATAATAAATAAATAAATAAATCAACTAAAAAGAATTTCTATCTAACCTAGAAAACCTATTCTAGAACTCATAATCTAACAAAAAATAAATTAAGAACTAAAATAAATCAAACTAAAATCCAACAAAATTAATCTCATATGAAAAAAAATTCTACAACAACATTCATACAATTATTAAGAACATAAAAATTTAAAAATATAAAAAAAACATAAAAAAAGATGAAGGATCTTATCTTAATTTAATTGAGTGAAGCTAAAAAGAGAAAAGGAAAAAAAAAATTCATAAAGCATGTTAATTTTAAAAAATAAAAAGAGAAAAGAAAAGGACAAGGGAAGACATATCTATGTGCGGAAAAGAAGAGAAGGAATTCTAGAGACAGAAAAAGAAAGAAAAGGATGATGCTTTTTGCACAAGAAGAAGAAAATGAGTAGGAGGAGGCATGTTTGTTATGAAATATTGAGGGATTTTGGTCCTTTAATGATGACATTTTATTAATGGTTTTATCGATAAATAATTAAATATTAATTTTTTTAACTATTTCAATGGTGAATATGTTTGTAATTTAATTTAACAAAAAAATTTAAAATCCCCTAAATATCACTGATAAATTTTTAATTTATTAGTGACTCCATTTATATTATTTAATTTTAATTTTTAATTTAATAAAAATATTTAGAAACCCTTCAAATATCACTGATGACTTTTTAATCCATTGAAGATGCCGTTTATAATATTTAATTTTAAATTTTTATTTAGTTAAAAAAATTTAGAAACCCTCAAATATCACTAATAACTTTTCAATCTATTATTGATTCCATTTATAAAGAACAATAATTATCAGTGCATTGAGAAATGAACAATTCTAGAGCTATCCGAAAAATACCAACATAATTAATTCATTAGTAATCTTATATGTAATTAACAATATGAATAATGTAATTGAGAATTGAATAGTTTCAAAGTTCTTTGAAATACATTGAAGGAATTAATTCGTCGATAATATCTTCTATAATTAATATAATAAATAATATTAGGAAAAAAATAATAGTTTACCATTAGGTTTATAAACAAATTTTACCAACGATATTAATTTGTTGTTAATATCGTTTGTATAAATAACATATCATCATATTTTTTTAGTTTTATTTTAATTTTTTTTATAATTCTCTCAATATAATATTTTTATCAATATTTATTAATAAATATAATAAAAAAAATATTTTGTTAATAAAATCCACTTCAATCTACCTTGACCCGATAATGAATGTCTTAGCTTCCTCTCTCCATTCCAGGCTCTAACGTCTAACATCCCTAGAAATCAGTGCTAATTTATTGGTTAAAGACTTAAAGGTCAGGTTAGTAGATACAATAAAATGACCGATTATGATAATCTATATAATATTTAAATTATGAAAATTCTCATTTTTAGAGTGATTATTGAACTCTTATTTTTAATTAAAATTTTATGTCAACAAAGCAAAAAAAGTAAGTTTTGTTTTTTGAACTAATCAATGTGTTGTTTCACGTAGTTATCATTTATATGTAATTAAATTTTTATGTAAAGAAAACAAGGAGAGACTTTTTTGTATTTTTTTTAATGAAATCACATAGTAATGAATTACATTCAATTTAAGACTCATATCAAGATAAAAGTAAAAATAAAGAGAATTTTATTTTCTTGAACAATTGTGCTCTTCAGAAAAATTATGTTATTTTATCTTAATGAAAGTGTTGTTTTCAAATGTTTAATTAAAATGCCCTGTCAACACAAAAATAAAATTAATTAAGAAGACACTTTTGATTTATATTTTTCTAAATCATTGTGCTTCTTGCTCGTAAAGGTTGTGTTGTTTAATCTTAATCAATGTTTACATGCATCAAGTAATCGGTTATGTTTAATAAGAACATCATTAAAAAAAAAAAGAATTAAGGAGACACGTTTTACATTTTTTTTCCTGAATCACTAAGGAGATCTTGTTTCATCTTAATTAATATGTTGTTTTATATAGTAATTACTCATTGTTAAAATAAAAATAAAATCCAGGAGATGTCTTTTCTTTTTCTTGAACCATTGTGCTTCTTTAAAAGATTATATGTCGTTTCATCTTAATCGATTTTTTATTTCACAAGTATTATTAATTAGATTGAATAATTCATTAATATTCGTAACCAATATGTTGTTTCACCAATATAATTGGATTGAAGAGTAAAGCAATTGGTCGAAATAGAAATATCCTCAATCAAAGACTTCATGATTTTGAAAATGGAAAAAAATGAAAAGGAATAAAATTAAAATCAAGAAAAAAAATTACTTAATTAATTTTTCTAAATATTAAAAGCAATATGCATATCTTGCGTACACAACACAGACACACATCTAGTTTACATAGAAAAAGAAAAGAGAAAACAACCCCAATTACATTTTATATATCAACTTCGCGCTTAACACCATTTTATCCAATAAATGGTGTAAATGGTGTATTTATTTAGGATGACAATTTATTACATAAAAAAGAAAGAAAGAAAGAAACCATAACATGAGTAAAAGCACGCAGAGACCAGCTGCACGATGGTCATCTCCTCACGAGAGCTAGAAGTAAGTAACCATTTGTTCGTTCACAGCCTAAGTTGTTCAAGGCATGATTGAACTTCAATCTCGTGATGGCCATTAGCCTCCAAGGATTCCTTGTACGTCATCCCTCGGTAGCCCAATGGGTGAAAATGATCAACAAACTTTGTCGCCGGAATCACAAGGGTGTCTAGTGATGGTCCATGAAGTGTGGCCAGAGAGATTCTTCTAACCTTGTTGTTGTCCACCACTACCTGGTGAACATGACTCTTATACTTGCCATTGGTTAGAATCTGTAAGAACACAGCATTTACGGCCACTCATGAGAAAATTAGATTAGGGATAGAGTGATTTTGAATGCTTGAATTTATTTGATTTTCATAATATAATGAGTGTCTGATTTTTAATCTTGTTCAAATAGTTATGTTGAGTCTTTTTATCTTGTATAATAAAGCGTCTAAGTGGATGTCTATTAATTAAAATATTTATGTGTTCATTAAAATATCAAGAACATTTAATAAATAAGCATATGAAATTATGAGAAATATTTTTTGCTTTCAAAATTTAATTTCCCCCCCTATAAAAATAAAATATAAAATAACTCAATTTCTTTTATTTGACCAATTCAATAAATTGACCTCTTTTTATTTATTATAATTTTCTTTTTTCTAAAACAGTTTTGGTACAAACATACATAAATAGATGTAAAATAATTGACAGATACAAATGTATCTAAAACCAGATACTCATTTAAAGAAAATAAAAAATCAGGCATCCGATTATGAATATCAAATAACTTTCACGCGCTCAAAATCATGTTATATTTAGATTTTAATTGATTGAACATGTATAATTTTGGGGAATATATTTTTTCTAATCAATTATTTATTTTTTCTTATCAGGATTTATAAATTTCTAAACTCTCTAAGAAAATTATCAGATCCCAGTCAATAGCATCTCCTTAAAAATTCTAATTATGCAAGTTTACGCGGCTATTAAAAGTATTTGTGCAATAAAAACATAAGATAATGAAAAAAAATAGTCTGTAATATATATTGATGAGTTTATAATACAAGTTTCAATTATATACGATTTTTCGTTTCCTGCCCCAGATATTTGCTTAAAACAAACGAAGTACCAGCTAGATATATGTGTGATTTTGGTAGTGATGGAATAAAAATTCAGAGATGGAGGGGAGATGGCGCTATATCGCCATCCTATAGCACAAAATCTATTGAACTTCCTCGGGAGTGGATCAAGATAGTAATTAATGATCTTTAGGTTATATCGCGACTAGTTATTAAGACGGGAAAAAGATTGCGTCGCAGAGGACTTCAGTTACCTCCAGATGATCTCCGATTTGAATTAGGAAGGCATTACGAGGTATATACACGTTGATCCACTTCCCTTTGTGCGATAACACTCGGAGACCGCCATTCACATCTTGTACGAGAGAAACAAAGAAGCCAGGGTCGGTATGCGAAGGCACTCCAATAGAACCCTTTGACTGGAAATTGGGTGGATAGACATTCATGGCAGATACATCAAATCCTGACTTCAGATTGAAGAACTTCTCGATATACAATTCTTCAAATCCCAAGATCTTGGATATCGCCCTCGCCAAACTAATTTTAACATCTTGAAATCTCTTGATGTACTCTTCTAGGGCCTCACTGTAATTTATTAACAGAAAATTAAGGGCCTAGCGTTAGGGCACGTATAGATAGAGTCCTGAGAGCAAGACGCATGCAAAATTGCATGTTTTGTGCTTAATTTTCATTTCTTAAAGAAAAGGCCACTGGTCTGTCTGTACCTGAGGCTAGCTGGTTTAGCAGGGCAATGGAATTGGGGATGCGCTACCACCTTGAGATATTCCCTATTTTCCCCAGCATGCGAATTTAAACCCCACATGATCCTATCTGTTGGGTTATTTTTCACGTACTCCTTCCTCTCCTCCTTCTTCGTCACTTCAAAGAAATCAGCAATTCCCTCCAGTGCACCTTCAATCACACTATCGGGGACGCCATGATTTACCAGCTGCAAAGATCACTAAATCTTAATCGATAACCATGGATGACACGTTTTTATATGTAGATATTATAACTATTTGTCAAAAAGATGACATGGTAACCATGATGCATGTACAGTTACTGCACATCGTGTAGTTAATTTGCGAGGCATTAACGTATATAATTAAGGCAGAACAGAAGTTGTTTCATGATAGAAAAACATAAGTTAGATCAGGGCCATAATTTTACGTAGAAAAGGTTTCTAGGTCGTGGATTAATTATTTTCACATACGTACATATAATATTGGAGCTCCTTTTCACTCCTCAATTTGGTCGATTATTACAATTGATCGAGAAAATAGAGTTTTGAGGGTACATACATAGAAGAATCCGTACTCGTCACATGCGTTGCTTAGATTGTCGAGGGCCTTGGATTGTTGGATGGGATCATCGGAGAAAAGCATGAGGAAGTCGATGGTTGGGATTTCTTCATCGACTGCCAAA
Source organism: Populus ilicifolia (assembly GCA_015708895.1). Lineage (NCBI taxonomy): Eukaryota > Viridiplantae > Streptophyta > Magnoliopsida > Malpighiales > Salicaceae > Populus > Populus ilicifolia. The sequence continues at coordinate 1,052,656 of SRLM01000085.1, read as the reverse complement.
ACGGAGTCCATCGGAATGATGTTGGAGAAGGGGACAGAGGTAATGTTGGTGTGTTCACATGTCTCTTGGGTATGCACTGGAGATGTTTGAGCCATATGATTCTGAATATGTGTGTGTTTGTGGAGAGAGTGGGATGCCAACTATGGATTAAATAAAGCAAGGAAGGCTTAGTCTGTTTATCATGTGCATGGATAACAACTTCTACATTTATAGAAGGCCTTGCAAAGCCACTTGAATTAATATATAATAAACAAAAAGATAACATAGCTACCTAATTAAATCAATAAACTACATCCTTCGAAAAATTATCTGTAACTAGAACAACCGAGGTTTTTCCCAGCTACTCAGTGAAGGAACTGCCCCTTTTATCTTTCCTTTTCTTTTAGAAAAAAAAATTATTTTAATTTAATTCTTTTTATAGCCTAATTAGACGAGACTAAATTTGAAATTGATTATGGTAGAAAATCAAATTAAAAGATAAAAAACTAAAATATAAAATATAAAGAGAATATATTATTAATCACAACTTCATGATAATTTTTATTTTGATCCAAAAATTAATTTTGTTTATTTTTTGCTTTTAGAGTTTGTGATAGAAGAGGGAATCGCTAAAAAATAATAAAGTAAGAGAAAGTTGTTTGTCATAATGTAGTAATGAAAATGATAAAATTTTATGTTAAATAACTTCATTCATCTTGCAAAAAAAAGTAAAGGGTTCCATTAAATTTAGATTAAGTTTATTTTTATGTTTTTGAGTGATTTTTGGTGTTTTAGAGTTGATGGGTGACTTATAAAAGTTTTTACAGTGTTTTTAATTATTTAATTTTCAAGTAAAAATAATTTTAAAATTAGATTTATACTATTCATTTTTCAACTAATAATTGTTGCGCCTTGTATACCACACATGGAGATGGTTTATTATTCCATTTGGCCAGGCTAACTCTGGCTGGTTCCTCGATCAATGTGACTCGATTTGGTCGAAGTTTTCCAATCCGTGAATAAATTTTATCCAAGGAATTGACGGTTGCTTTTAATCTAATTGAAGACTATAAAAGTTCTGTTGACATTAGAATTAAATAGTTTCATGAGCAAATATGGCTATGCCGTCGTTAGGTGAAGATAATTGATTAGAACTTTCCTCCTTGCTTCTTAGATTTTGCTTCCTTTTGTTTATTACTATTTACAATAAATTTTTATAGATGTTTCAACGACTGTAAAGCAAGAGTTAATGTGTTGAGTCTTTTAAAATTGTTGCCGCTGAAAGGATGCTGCACCTGGTCCCTATATGGCACCCTTCATTTAGATGATATTAAAATGGAAGGGAACGAGGATTTTATATTATGTCAACATGATGTTTGAGCCATAGATTCTGAATTAGATGTTGATCGTGCTAAAGTAAGAAAAAAAAAATTTAATGCCACACATGGCCGCGTCATAATAATTATCCTTTTAAATGGTGATAGTAAAAAATAATAAGGGGTGGAAAGGATAATAAATTGTTGTTTTTTATTAATAAAAAAATAAATAAGAGTTGTTATATAATATTTTAGTCTCAAGAAATCTAACTAATATCAAAATTTAGGTAAAAATAATAATTGCATAAATGATATGTATTACAACTCATGGTATACCTTACATAAAATAAACTATATTATTTATTTATTTAATATAAATTAAAAACAATATTATGTCTTTTTAACTATTATTATGTTTAAAGTTGAAGAGAAGTCCTCCTTACTCCTCTTCAATAAAAAAGTTTTTATCTTATTAGATAAAAAACATAATAGTTCTAATACCAATATAAAAAAATAAACTGTTATTTTATTTAATATTAAGAATATATCTTACATATAAATTTATAATCTAAATATTGTGTTGGTATTTATGAAATGTAAGACATAATTCTTTGGGATTTTACAAACTTGTAAAATCCATTAAAAAATATTCTATATTTTCAAGATAAATAATCAAATTAATTTTTATAGGATTTTTGGCCATATGTAAAAAAAAATAGTTTTTTTTACTACGTTGACCTAAAATTTTTGGTTCGATCATAAATCAACCTAAAAATCTTGGTTTGACCCAGAAACAACCAAAAAACAAAACCAAAGTAAAAAAAGATTAAACACCTAAAAACACAACAATTAAATTTTTTTTGAATGAAATGAATTAAACACCAAAACAAATGAAGAACACCAAACATGAACCTGAATGAGCCCTTCAACTTGGGTTCCAAATTAAACCAAATTTAAAGAAATCAAAGACACAAAAAGGTTACTAATCATTCAGGGATCAAGAATTAATGGTTCATTCACTTTGATTTTTATTAAATCATCATGATTTGGCTAAAATGGATTTCAGTTCAAAACCAAAATCCTAAGGTTAAAGATTATTATAAACAAGTTATTGATGCAAATGGACACCAAGTTATTGATTATTCATGCATAAAAAAGAATTTTGTATAAATAAATGGTCTTTTTAAGAACACGAATATATTTCATGTGAATAAGTTTATAATCTAAAAATTGTTTTTGATATTTATGAAATGTAAGCCAAAATCCTTTAGGATTTTACAAATTTCTTGTAAAATCTATTCAAAAATATTCTAGATTTTTAAAATAAATGCTCAAATTATTTTTTTAGGATTTTAGGCCATATGAAAGAAAAAAAAAGTTTTTTGTTTTGCTGGGTTCACCTAAAACTTTTGGGTCGACCATAAACCAACCCAAAAATCTTGGTTTGACCTAAAAACACCTAAAAAACAAAACTGAAGTAAAAAAACAAATTAAACACCTGAAATATAAAAATTTAAAAATTCTTGAATGAAATGAATTAAACACCAAAACAAACCAAACATGAACCCAAATGAACCCTTCAACTTGGGTTCCAAATTAGATCAAATTTAAAGAAATCAAAAGCACAAAAAAGTTAAAAATCATTTAGAGATCAAGAATTAATGGTTTATTCACTTCAATTTTTATTATATCATCATGATTTGGTCAAAATAGATTTCAACAAAACCAAAACCCTAGAAATAAAAATTTCATTATAAATAAGTTATTAATGTAAATGGACACCAGGTAATTGGTTATTCATGTATAAAATATGATTTTGTGCAAAGAAATGATCTTTCTAATAACACAAAGAAGATACCTAGAAAGCTCAAAATTTTTCCACCAAAGGTAGCATTTTTCAACCCCAAACTATGGCATTTTTTGCTTTTAAGGTATGCCATGTTTATCCTAACAAGTCATTATATCATACACAAATATAGTTGAATCTAAAAAATCAATAAAAAAAATCAAACAACTAAAGTGAAACATAAGATACCAAAATTAAAATAGTATACATATTCATGCAACAAAATTCAAAATTGATTTTCTAAACATATTTTTGTGCATGAATAAGTTCAACATACTAAGGATAAACACTCTTGCATTAACATGCAAAACTTAAACCAAACCAACATATATATATATATATATTAAAAAAACTTTAATACATTAAAGCATAAAAAAATTCAATAATTGTATTAGACAAAAAATAAAAGCAACAAAAAGGTGAATATGAAATTTCATGTTAAGCATTCAAACCTTTTTTTATGCTTCTAAACATAAACCAAAAAAATAAAAAAATAAAAAATAAAATCAAGCAACAAATAACCTGCTTTTAGGTTTGCAATGTATACCAAGAACAAATTATTCTCTTTTGGCTTTTTTTTGAAACGTTTTGCCTATCACAAGCTTATAAAGCTTAAGAAAAGCTTGGTTTATACTCTTAGACCTCTAGCTTTATATTTCTTATTATTATTGCTCTCTTTTTTATGTTTTTTCTACCTCGTTGAACATGTTTGAGAGGGGGTGTTTATAGAATTTTGTAAGGTCTTGAATCTATTTTGACCTCTTGATCTTGATAAGAATGTTATGAAGCCTTAATAAGGACCTAATATGGAGCCTTTGTTTGTGAATACAAGAAACCTAAATTGATTTTTACAAGATAGTTGTATTGTTAGGGATAGCTAAGTTGCACACTTTTAAAACTTTGTTAAACAATTATGATGACACCATTGTCTAAGACCACCTGAAGTTGGTAGAGGAAATGCACTCCTTTCATTTGAATATAAACTTGCTCAATTTGAAGGTTAGTTGCTTTATATTAAGGCATTTGAAATTACCAACTCAATTAGCTAAAATTGTCAGGGTTGATTGGGTTATCTACTTTCAGGACTTTATCTAAGAAATTATGATGTTATATTTGCTTTAAACCACTTGAATTTGATTGAGAAGAAGCTCACATTTCATTTGAATTTAACCTCACTCAATTTAAAGGTTGATGTCTCTATATTATTCAGGTATTTAAAGTTGCCAACTTGATTAGCCAAAACTATTAGGGCTAATTGGTTATCTATTTTCAAGGCTTTGTTAGAGCAATTTTAATGTTATTATTACATGAAACTACCTAAATTTGTTAGCAAGGATGCATACCTATCATTTTAATCCAATGTTGTTCAATTTAGAGATCTGTAGCTCGATTTGTGTTTGAAATTATCAACCTTATGAGTCCTAAATCTTAAAATTAAGTGATGGTTAATTAGAGACAGGATATTAGGGACTTCTATGAAAATATTAGGATGTAAAAGTCTAATTTCATGGTAATAGGGTTGTAAAGGAGATGTTCCTCTTTCATTTTCAAAAGTCTAAAACTCTAGAACGAGTTCTTAAAAGGTGTCACCTAATTATTATTAACAACCAGAGAAGAAAATCAACAGAAACTGAATGATACATTATGTAGGCTAAAACTCTAGAAATTAAGGATTTTAATTTAGGATTTGAAAAATTATCAATTCAGTCACCATTCTTCCAATTGTGGGATATGTCCCCTTAATTAACATAAAATTTTGTTAATTATATGCAATTTAACCCTTGCCAAACTTGATGGTGAGCCCCTAAGTTGGTTTACTTTTTCTTTTTGGTCTTTGGTTCTAAATTTATGCCTTTTCACCCTAATTTAGTTAACAAATTTTCAATTTTTTCAATTTTGCCTATAATATGGTCAATTTTAGCCCTATATTGGTCATTGGTTTTGGATTTCTTAATCAAGACCTTAATTGCCCATTAAACTTTATAATTTATGCAATTAAGACTCTAATTTGATAAAATTAACTCTAAAAAATTACAATTCGACCCCCAAACTTTATTTTCTTTTAATTATAGCCCATATTCACTTTAAAAATAATTTTTTCTTATAATTAAACCCTTAATAAATTCAAATAAACTTTTAAAAATTCTTATTTTTTCCTTAAATATCCAATTTTCAATTTTCCATCTCAAATTAAATTTTCTTTGTCAATGGGGCCTTCATTGTTTAAAAATATATTGTCAAATTTTTCAATCTTGTATATTTGATCTTCCTCAATCAGTCTCCTTAGACAATTTGGTATGCTCTTTACGATATATATATATATATATATATTCTATATATTTTTTTTCATTTTCTCTTTTTTCCTTTTCTTTGAATTTTTTGTTTATGTGGGGCTCTAAAATGAGTAAATACAAATGCCTCATCTTTATAATACTTACGAAGTAAAGACCTGTCGAGTGCTTTGTGTAGTGAGTTTGGAATGATAGTTTTTTTAAAACTACTTTTCTTAAAGCTTTTATTTTGACTGATCTAAAACTTTATCTTTACAGTAGTTCTTTTCAACCAAAATTATGATCAAATTGTTTATAGCTTGATTAATCTAAAATCTCAATATGATAGTTTTTTTTAACTAGAACTATGATCAAACAGTTTATAACTTGGTTAATTTTAAAATCTCAATATGATGGTTCTTTTTAACTAGAACCTTGATCTCTGATAACTTTAGATAATAAGGCTTGAAAACTTGGTGCTTTCTGATTGTAAGGTTAGATTTCTTTATGTTTTTTAATTGCAGGGTTAACCTAAAATTTCAAATCTTAATGGTTCCTTTAAAACAAAAATTTTATATTGTAGATTAATTAACTTGAAATCCTAATATGTGATTTCTTTTAACCAAAACTAAAATCTCTATCTACAACTTGGTTAATTTGAAATTTTAATTTGGCAATTCATTTTAACTAGAACAATTTTTTTTTCTTTTTTAGCTTAGGTGACTTGAAACCCTAAATCTCAGTGATAACATTCCACTGGAGCATTCCTAAATAGTCCTTATTTATTAGTCTTTTAACTCATCCAAGTCAATTATATTTTGCATATTAACCTCAAACAAGTTTTTTTATCCTTATATTAAAGTGAGTAATAAAATTATTATCTCTAATAATATTTTGGATATTAATGTCTTTTAGAGTTTTCTATCCTTATATTAAATGTGAATAACATTTTCTTTTTAAAAATAATTTTTAAATATTTTTTTAAATATAGATCAAAATGCTTTAGAATTTTACAAACTTATTGTAAAATCCATCCAATATATTTTTTTAAAAAAAAGCATGCCAAAGTATTTTAAATCTTCTTTAGAAAAAAAATGTTCAAATAATTTTAGGATTTTTAGCAAATGCAAGAAAAAAGAAAATATTTTATTTTTTATATTTTTAGGCTTTGTTTGGTAAAAAGTCATTTCTCTTTATAATAAAACTATCAAAAATAGGTCTAAGAGGTGTTTGTCAAATATACTCTTTAACAAAAAAAAAACCCTTTAACAAAAAAATAGCAAATCAAACAGGGTCTCAAACCTTTGACCTAACCAAGTCGACCCAGCTAAGTTGAACTGAAATTTTTGTTTCGATCATAAATCAAATAAAAAAAATCCGAATTTGACTTGAAAAAAATCCCAAAGCCAAACAAAAGATTACACATCCAAAAAATACAAAAGCATACAAATTCTTTAAAAAAACACATACACGCACAAAAAAGATGAAGAACACTGAACATGAACCCAGAAAATAGGTTCCAAAACAAACCAAATTTGGTCAAAATAAAGACACATACATGTTAAAAATCATGCAAGGATAAATAATCTAGCAACCATTCACTTTGATGATTTCTTAAACATCATGATTTTTTCAAAATAGGTTTCATTTCTAAACCGAAATCCTAGGATTAAAAAGTATTAAAATCACGTTATTGATGCAAATAAACATTAAATTATTGATTAATCATGCATAAAAAAAGATTTGTGCAAAGAAATAAACCAAAATTGATATAAATCAAGAGGTTAAGATAATATTCTTCCGAAGAACTCAAAGAACATTGCCCACAAACCCAAAAAAAACTCAGCAATGCCCTGCCACTACCAAGCCATATAAATGGGCATGTCTTTTTTTTTTATCCCAATAAGTCACAATAACAATAACATACACAAACATGTTTAAATTCAAAAACTAACAAGAAAAAAAAATCAAAACATCAAAATCAAGCATTAAATACCTAATCTAAAAATTACCAACATAAAACAACCTACATATTCATGTAATATGGATTCAAAGTTAGTTTTCTGAGCTCATTTGGTGTATGAACAAACATAGCAAACCTAGGATAAACATACTTGCTTTAACAAGTACAGCTTAAGCTAAATAAATACTAAGATAACACACACACTACTTAAATAGTAACTTTAATATATAAAAACACTTTAAAAAAATCATTAAATCAAAAAACACAACAAAGAGGTGAATATAAAATCACTTGTTGAGCATTTGAAAACCTCTTTTTTATGCTTATAAATATAAATATAAATTAAATTAAAAATACCATAAAATATCTACTTTTGGATCACTAAGGTATATTAAGAATAACTACTCTCTCTTGGCTTTTCTTTGAAAAATTTTACCTTTTACAAACTTGCAAAGTTTTATAAAACTTTTTATTTAGGATTTTGAGCTCGTACACTTATGTTTCTTATTAATATTTTCTTCTCCTCTTCTTTTATTTTATTTTATTTTTTTCTTTCTTGTTTCCTTTTTTTATCTTGATAATATACTTATAGGTTTTGCTTGGTTTTTTGGAGATTTTGAATCCTTCCTTCTTCCCTTCCTTCCTATTCACAAACTTGATAGGGTTTTTAAAGGACCTAAACAAATGAAAAGAATGTCAGTTTTCATATAATAGTTCACTATTAGGGCTGAGTAAGTTATCCACTCTTGAGGTCTTGTCGACATAATTTTGATGTCATCGTTGTCTAACACCACCTGAAGTTAGTAGAGAAGTTGCACACATTTTATTTGGATATAACATTGCTCAATTTAAAAGTCTATAACTCCGCATTTTATAGTTTAAAGTTTAAAGTCTATAACATTAGTCAAAACTGTTAAAATAGAAATACAAGCTAACGAATGATATGGCATGCACCTTCTTTTCATTATGTCTGAACGACACATCATTTAGTGTTTTTAATTTGAAATTGGTAAATTTTTATTAGGTCTATGTTCTTCCAATTACTTTTAATTGTACCTATAATTGCTTCTAGACTTTTATTTTCAGACAATTTCACCCTATTAAACCTAATAGCCAACTTCAAAGTTGACCGCTATTTTCAGAATTTATGCATTTTAATTCTTAATTGACCAACAAACTTTTAATTATTTTAATTTGACCTCTTATTTGGCCATTTTCAACCCCTACATATACATGCCTTTTTCAATCTAGTCTTTGGTTTTAGATTTCTTCAATCAAGTCCTTAATTGTCTATCAAACTATAATTTTTATGTAATTAAGCCTCTTATTTGATCAAATTAACTCTTAAAAATTGCAATTCAACCCCCAAAGTTTAATTTATTCCAATTAAAGTCTAAATTGACTTCAAAAATTATTTTTTCTTGTAATTGAACCCTCAATAACTCCAATAAAACCTTGAAAAATTCCAATTAAATCCTTAAATATCCAATTTTAAATTTTTGTTAATAAAGCATTTATTAGTTGAAAATATACTGCTAAATTTTTCAATCTTGTATATTTTGACTTTTTTCAACTAGTCTTCAATAATTTTCTTAACATTTTGGTATATTCTTCTCACTAATATATTTTTAAAATTTTTTTTTGTTTATATAGAAATAGATAGTAACAATAATTTACAATATTTTTTTTTATAAATGTTTGGCTACCGTTGAGCAAGAGTTTGTTGCCATCAGCTAAAGGATGGTAACCTCGGTCCATGGCAACCATCGTTAAATTGGTCTTCGTCTCCTTGATATTAAAATGAAAGGGAACGAGGATTTTATATTATGTCAACATGATATTTGTATTTAATGACGGTGAGAGTGACCATGTGTTTTCCTAGCTAGATTTTCACGAGACATGGCCCCGTATTGCTAGGTCAGTTCTAAATACTGAACTATTTATAATCATTATAAGATCACCAATTCAAATATTGAATTTTATATCATTTTTATGATTCAACAATTAGTTTTTCAAATATTTGTGCATAATTAATATTTGTTGTATTAAAATTTATTTCTGTATAATAAGAACTCGTGTCATTTTCTTTTCATATATTTATCATCTGAACACATTACCTACGATCTTTGAAATTTTTTATAGTATAAGAATTAAATATTTAGAATTAAAACATTTGAAATGAATAAAAGAGAAAAAAAAAAAACTCCTGATTGATTAAGGGCCTCTAAGTTTGAGTATAAATTAATAGAGTCTCGAGGGCAACAAGCAAGCCGGCGTAATTGGTTCTTGCCTAAAGCCTGCTGGTTTAGCGGGGCGATGGAGCTGGGGATGCGCGTCCACATTGAGATATTCCCCGTTTCCCCCGGCATGGAAAATTGCTTTGTCAGTTCAATGAAATCAGCAATTCCCTTCGATGCACGTCAATTTCAATGCCGAAGGATGGTGCAAACTAAGGGAAGCTCCCTCTAGTCATGTGCCTGAATAAAAATATCCATGATAGGCCTCTAACTCTCCAAGTACGTCTTCATGAGAATCTTTAAGGTGAGATTTCCATGTCTCTATGTTGTTTATATGAAAATCGTGATGCGAGGTTTCCATATTTCTTAGTGAAAATCTTCATACCATGTCTTCGTATCTTCAAATGTCTTCATTGAATCTCCAAATATATTTTCAATGTGGATCAAGGATCCTTCTCTAAAAATGTTGACAAAAGTTTAAACAAAGAAAACTCTTATAATGTTATTTTACTAGACATAAAATTATTAACATTCAAATGCCTAACCACCGTAATACTATAATAGTGTTCTAGTTATCATAAATAGTAAAATGTATACTTTATGTATTTTTTTTTCCCAGTCTATATTAGCTAAGTTTTTCAAATATATATTTTTAAAATACTTGAAAAGGAAATAGTAGTATAAAAAATAAAATATTATTTGCGTCATGGCCCAAATAAAATAACAAAAGCTATCGTATATTGTCTTTGTTATGACTCAAACACCATGACCACCACCAATCATCCTGTATTGTTTATGGTCACTAACAATATCAGGTTTTTAAGTCAAGACCTAAACAACTAAATGTTTCCTTTCTCCTCTTACCTTTTTGAAACACATTATCCAATATGAACACATTGAATATTTTTTTAGCTACAAGAATTTTTTTTACCTAGTGCATCACCAGGCACACCATATTTCACTAATTTCTAATATATATATATATATATAATTGAATTTGTAATCTTGTATTATTTGAAAATCAAGTAAAAATATTATAGTTATTTGTTAAAAAAATAGAATAATGCATATACTTACAGTGTTATCATTGCACATCAAATGATCTATAATCACTAACATGATTAAAAAAAAAAGGCAATTAGTTGTTTCATGATTAAAAAAAATGATACAAACCCCGTGTATATAAAGATCTAAAAACTCACAATCAAATCAATCATTTCCAGCTACGTTACGATAATTGATACTAAGATACCAAAATTATACAAGTCAAGCCCCATATCTATAAAGATATGCTAACGAGAAGTATAAAAGATATTATGAAACTTAGTTAATTATTCAATAAGCAAGAATAACTCTATAAGAAACTAAGAGTAAAAGTAAACTTTAACACATATGTTGTATTTCTAAATAATTAGTTCATCTCTTATAAATTTTTTTAGAAAGCCTCAATAAAAGCTAAATAATTCAATTTATATTAAGTAAAACATCCTAAATAATTCTAGAAAAATAAAAAAAATTATAAGTAAAATAGAAAAATAAATTATATATCAATTAGCAAACTAATATAATTCCTACATGGTAGCTTTTGGACTTTATCAAAAGACTTTCTTATTTTCCAATTAACATAAGATTTTAACATAATACAAAATAAGGCCTCTAAAATCTTATAGTAAATTTCATCATGATTTAACTATTAGATTGAAATTTTGTTTATTAGCATAAAACTGTATGCTAGGAAAAATAGCCCAAAACCATCTTGAATGTTCTTTAATGATAAGGAAACCTTGCTAATAAAAAAATCCATAAAATAAAAGGAAACACAAGTTGCTTATATAAAAACCCTTATTAAAATAATCTCAATTGTTGTCACCTATGTTTTTTTTTTATAGAAAATGAATCCTTGCTAAATAATAAGTTCATATATCATAAAAAAAACAATAACAAAATTCATATAACTGCTTCTAATTTGACTTCAAACATATTGTTCTCTCTTATTTGGATGAAAATCTTAAGATGTATACTTTTTATTCTATTTATAATCTAATTAAGATCCCATCATTAATAGTTATATGTGTTAAAAATCGTACAAAAAGATTTAACTTGACAGATTTGTAATATATTAACCTAAATATCTAAAATTTTCCCAATCAATTTCTCTTGAATCCTTTTAGTTTCAAATCTTGTAATAAGCTCAATTGGTATGGATTATTTGGTGATGATCGTTGATTCACATGAAAAAAAAACTTAATTTATTAAGAGGCCTTTATTATATGTAGAAAATATACTAACTAGCTGGTTGATAACTTTCATATATATGTAGGCTTATTTCACATTATTTATCAATTACGTAATGCAAATATATATATATATAAGAAGAATATGAATCATCACTAACATGGATCAACATAAGATTTTGTCAAATAGATTCACTATAAAAAATTATACTTTTAAATTTTATTAGTCAATATTTTCTCTAATCAAAACTCAACATTCCCATGCCTCTCTATTCCTTTAAAGTTTCTATTTTGTGCCTTGAATCAAGTCTTTCTAAATGTATTCTTAATTTTCTCATCTCTTAAACTTAGATACAAAAAATGAAAAATACCATTATCTAAATTTGTTAGAGTTGTGATACATGTATAAATTTAATAAAAGCCCTCCATATGCAAAAAAAGAAAAAAGAAAAAGAAAAAGAAAGGGGTCAAACTTTCTTATAATTTAATTTTGAAATGAAAATAGATGTAAAATTAAGTGTAATTTAATAAAACAATTATATTCAAGATAATCATTCATTATAGTATAAATAGTAATAATTATGTGTTTTGCCATCATGAAAGAGGTAAATTAAGATTGTTTGAGCAACTCAATTATTGATCTCTTATCAATTCAATCAAAGTAGTCAAGCTAGCTAGAATTACTATCTATCTTTATTAAAATTTAATTATTGAGGGTTTGGATCTTTCTATCTTTTGTTCTTAGTAAACTTGTTTATATTTTTAATAATTGTTTCTATTCAAATTATAAAGTTAAATTACTAACCTTGGATAGTCAAGCTAAAATGCAATCAATTATATATAAATGAAAAAAAGTTAGACTCTATGGGTATGAATGTTATACTATTTTCTATAATTGGTTTTATTTATATTTTAAAATATAAGTAATATAAGTGGTATCATTTGAATTTTTTAATTGAAGTTAGAAGATTTTATATTGTCAAATTATTTATAAAAGAATATATTTAATCAATCTTCAAAAGTTTATGGTTTCAAAATAATTTGGGGGAAGAAACTAGATTTGTCCCGAACCTGAAGGGTAAATTTAAATTAACCCCCTATACTATATGCTAGAATAAAAGAGTAGAAATGTCACCAAATGTAATTCTTTTAGGAATAACTATAAAAATACCCCTTAATGGGCCTATCAATTTGGTACTTCACCAACTGATTTTATTGGTTGACTTTTAATGTGGTCCGTCTGACTTGTTGGAATACTTTGGCTAAGTTGGTGACAAAGTTTGACCTCGGAAGGCTAGTTAGGTTGGGTTGTATTTATTTAGTTAAATTTTATATAATTAACTTAAACCAGTTTTTTGGAAATATTATTTGGTATGTACATATGTGGCAGCGTAAAATGGGGTATAATATTATATTTTTGTTTATAAGATTTGAATTTTGGGTTAGCACTCATAAGAATTTATTAAATTAGTTTTAATATATTATACCGAAATAAAATGTGTTTCCCCTCTACTCCCCCAGTTTCCTGCACAAAAAAAATGATGCCACGGGAATCACAAACGCGTCCCGGTAAAATTAGATACTGCACACTTAATTTCTCACGAGTTAGATTTTTTTAAATAAAAAAACTTATATATACAATGTTGTTGTAATTAAAAAAAAATTATGTGAAAATCAAAGAATTTATACATACATACATACATATATATATATATAATTAAATAAATAAAAAATTATGTATATTATTAAATAAAAAAACCATCAACGATAACTAAAAATAAAAATAGAAAAATTAAAAGAAAAATACAAATTAATATATTTAATCCTGTAAGCTGGGATCCTTATTTAGTTGTATTTGCTAAATTTATTTATTAAAAATTTTTATTTACACAAATAATAGTAGAAATAGAGACAAATTAAATTGATTAAATACAATAAAAATAAAAATAAAAACATTATAAAAGGTTGCATAAATATTATCAAAAATATTTTTAAAATTTTTAAAAATAAAGTTTATTTATACTAATAATTAAAAAAATTATAGATGAATCAGAAAAAAATCTTCAAAATTTAAATGTATATAAGAAATAATTGTCATTTGAGAGAGACTCCTAAACAAAATGAAAATGAAAATTGCTATTAATCCAAATTTAAATTAAAAAATTAGAAGAAAAAAATTATATAAAAAAATTAATTTAAAAAAACAAAAAATTAGATGTTCTTGGGGTTGGCAAGCTAGGCTAGCCCATCTAGCCCACTTCATCAATAGCTGCACAACTAAACCCTTATTTTTTTTAATTACAAGTAGGGTAGATAATAGTTGCATGCTCCAAATTGTTTTATAATAAAAAAATGAGGGCTCAAGTTTTTTTTTTAACTTAAAAGCTTGTTTAAAACCTATTTTTAATTTAAAAAAACCTAAAACAACAACTTAAAAATCATGATAAATCTATTTATAACCTTAAAATAACCAAAAAACCATCCCAAAAACTAAAATAACCCAAAATTAAAAATCAAACCAAGCTTATTTCTATATTTTCATGAACTTTAAAAATAAAAAATAAAAACACTTAATATAAACCTTTCTCATAAAATGAAATCATTTGATACAAACTTTGACCATGTTAGTAGTTTAAATTAATGTTAATGATATTTTTTTTCTCTCTACTGTTGAAACTAAATAACCTCTCTCTCTCCTCTCTCAACTAATAACTAAAATAATAAAAATAAATTTTTTTATCAAAATTGAATTTAAAAAAAATTGAATTTGAAAAAAATTGAGACATCAAAATCTTATAATTTGTGTTATTTTTAAAATTAAAGCACTGAAGTATAACTTTTCCAAAACATCTAGCACACCACCCATGTTTGATATCTTTTTAATTTTTATCTATATTCTTTCAATTTCACCGTTGCCTAAGAAATTAAAATCAATCAGCTTTTAATAAGGATTAAATCACCTAAAATAAAATTTGAGGACTAAAATACTTTTTTAAAAAATAAATTGGACACCTACAATCTTTTGTAAGTGGTGAACAATGTTGGCTACATAGTATTCACCCCCACATGTTTTAGTTTTTAACTAATAAGTGCTTAGTTTGCATGTGTTTAGTATACTAGTATAAGATGTTTTCTAAAAATATGTTTTCAATTAATAATATATTAAAATAATATTTTTTATTTATTCTTAGCAACAACACATTAGAAATATAAAAAAAATATTTAATAAAAAATCAATTTACTATTTTTTAAGTGAAAAATAATTTGAAAAAGCATAGCAAATACAATAATAAACAAGCTCAATATAAATTTATTGTCACGGTCTACAAGAATACAATTATCTATTATTTTTTTTGGTTAAAATATCCATGTGCTTTTGAAAAAGAAAAAAATAAAATTTTCTTTTCTTTAAGTTTTATGCAAGTTATTAGATTAGATTAGACACTATACTAAAACTCCTAGATTAAATATTATAGTTTTGTTTTTATTCATCCTTAAACCTTTTTTTTAATTGCATTTTTTTATATTCAAAATTAATAAATAATTTATCAAAATTATGAGAAAAATTAAAAATAAGAGGGCCAAGTGTAATATAGGCCAAGTGTAATACGCGAAGAAAACCTATGTCCAATTTAAAATTCAAAGAAAAAGTTCTTGTTCATCCTCATATTTTCATTTCTCTTACTTTATAGTCCTTAAATGTTTTGTAATTTTAATTTTATTTTAAAATTTTATTTTCCTTACATTTCAGTCTCTAAATTTAAGACAAGATTTACAAAATCATAATAGTACTTCAGAACAATATAATACAAGTAATAACAATAAATAAAAAAACACTTATAAACTCCTTAACTGCAATTCAAGGGCTAACATTAAGTAGTTTGAACTTTTAAAATTGTTGATTCTTCAACTGCATAAGTGACTTGTCAGTGCTAACTTGTATAAATCACTTATCACGTGGTATTTTGCTGTTTAGTGAGATAAGAAGACAATAATTATTTGTTATAAAATTTCTAAAGATCCAACATCTAGAAACTAGTTAACTTTTATTGGCTTGAATGAATTGTTTTGGATTTGGATAAAGATGTTTTATCTAGTTTAATGAGGTAGTTTGACAAGTTAAAACATAGTGAATCTTTAGTTGCTTTTTCAAGGAAGGAAGCTAAATTTTGATTAGTCATCTTATCATAATAAGATGAATTGGGTTGAGTTTTTCTTAACCTATTTTTAAGTTATTCGATGTCATTATTGGGTTTACCTAGATCTTTAAAGTGTTTTTTAAGTATTTTATTGTCAAAAATGGTTGAGAATTAGATTTTTGGATCTAAAAATCGTCTAAGCTTATAAATGATTTATCATTTGTTTTTTTTTTAAAAAAAAACAATGGTTTCAGTTAAGAGAAATTGAGATTTAATGATGAAGAAGCTTTTATAAGTTCTGAGAGTTTAAAGTGATAAACTAAAATTTATTAAACTTTCACCATGCGAGTTTGACTCTTATTATCAACCTTGTCTATTTATCTTTCTCATTGTTAGTATAATTATTTTCTATTGTAATCTTTAGATAAATTTAAACAAGGCTACACAACTTTTACTTAATTCAAAAAATTCATAACCACCTATAAAAATAAATAAATTTCATTATCTTTCACAAGGTTTTCTATTTGGAAACTTTTTCTCTTAAAATTGAGATGAAAATCATTTTTATACTAAGACTTTTTAGCATAAGAATATTTCTATGTTAAAAAAAAAACCAAATATTTTACTCAAATTAAAACACCATTATTTTCTAACTAGACATCAACGAATTTAAAGTTTGATTTTTTCTGATTTTTTTATAAAAAAATATCCTTATTAGGTTTTTAATTTTTTTTATTATATAATTAAAAATAATATTTTAATAAAATAAACCAAACCACTTTATTTTTTTGGGTTCTTTTATTTATTAATTTATTAATTTCATTCTTCAAAGTTGAGTTTTTGTTAAAAAAATATTTTTTTAATTTCATCGTTTAACTTTTAGTTTATTTGCAATTGGATATGATTAATTTTTTTGATTTGCTTTTTATAGGGTATCATGATCTCATAACTCAAGTAGTGAATTTAACGAGTAAACCTGGATTAATTCAATATGTGTTTATTTCAATATTGTTATTTTTTAAATGTCATATTGAGAATTTTAAAAAAAATCAAAATCACATTATTACTAATCATTTAGGTTGTTTTTGAACTCATGCCCTTTCTCTTGTTTTGGGTTCTTTTATTTATTTATTGATCATCTAGGTTTTGTTTTTTGTCCTTTGATTTTTATTTTATTTTTTGCTTTCCAAACAAGTTCTAGTTTGATCAAGAGTAAAGCGTGTACATAGTAGCAATGATTTTTTATCCTTACACTATTCTTTTTTAATTGGATCTTTTATGCTTGAAACTAGAGTTTACAGACTACGATGAATTTTAACCAAATACCAAATTAAAAACTCTAATTTTGATTGGTAACCTAAATGACACATTATCTGGTTCATGTTCAAAACATGCTATCTAGAATAGAGGTTAGACAACATGGTGTCTACCTTTTATTTCTCTTTTTCTTTAGGCAATTCTATGCTAATCTATTTTGCATCTTCAAACTAATAAATATAAAGTTATAAACTTCCTAAATAAACAAGGTTGGGTTTAAAAAAAATGTGTGAACTTCTTTTACCAACTTTAGGTCGTCCTTGATGATGTTTACATTGGAGTTACTCTAGTGAAGGTTTAAAAGTGGTGAACTCAAATAGCCTCAATTGTGATACTCACTGTGTAAAACCATTGATTTTTTTTTTAATCATGTGTTCAATCTTCAAACATTCTTATTGGGTTTTTATCAAGTACTAAACATATTTTTCTCAAGATGAAAAGGTTAGAAACAACTCTATGGTCTTCAAGATAGCATGTTTGTTACCAAAACCATAAAAACCAAGTTTGTTACAAAACCAACATGATATAAGGCTTTAAACTATTAAAACATAATTAAAACCCACCTATTTGAATCAAATATTAAAACATTGATAAATCATGATCATACCTTGATCAAAAACTCTTGCAAAAGCCTATATATACCTTCTAGAAAATCAGGAAGGGAGGAAAAAAGAAGGAAGAAATGGAAGGAAAGTGTTGATAAGAAAGATAAGTGTAAAGGTTTAATAGCCTAGCAGAAGGATTTCTTAAAGTTTAAGTATGACAAAGCTAAACTTTGAAAAAGAAAAGTACAAAAGGAAAAGAATTATTAGTAAAGCTGTAAAGGTATAATTCCTCTAACGTAGGTAGTGATGTTTATGAGGCATACCCTAGCTCTTTCTTATATGTTTTAATAATATTTTAGATTTATTTTGGTGTTATATTGTGTTAAGCTTGGATTTTGATTAATACATAAATGTGTGTGTGTTTAAAATAATTTTTTAAATTTAATTTTTATTAGATATTTAAGTTTTTAATCAAGACTTATTTTTTATTTTTTTTATAAAATATTTATAACAAAGTACACAACCTAATAAATATGTGCAACCATAACAAAAATTAAAGATATTTCTAAATTATTAAAATATAATTATTTTTGTAAAAATAATGTTAAAACATAGCAACCAATATATTCACAATATAAAATGCATAAGCAAACCATAGATTAAGACATCGTTCATTAATTTAATTATCATTACTTAAAAATCTCAATGAATTATAAAAATTAAATTATAAATAACTTTGACATCTACATTATATAAAAAACAAAAAAAAAACTTTGCTCATTTGCTATTTGTGTAATAAATCCTAAGATTTAATGAATAATTAATTTCATTTTGTTTCTACAAACTTCTTTATTTGCAATCTTAATCCTAAATATTGAGTTTTTATTGATTTATTTTTCAAATTTTATCATTAAATATTTAATTATTTTAAAATATTATTGAACTTAATAAAATTTACAATTTGAAACATGAATTTGAGGAATTGATTCAATATATCTCTATCTTTATATATATAAAAGTCATTTTATAATTTTTTATTTCAAAAAAATCTTGATATAGTATGGTGAGAGAAGTAATCTTTTCACACACAGATATCGCAGCAATCCATTAAAATTTTTATCCCTTATTAAAAAAAAAACAGAAATCTAGCATTTTGTTCTTTGCGGGAAAAGATCTTATTCAAGAAGTTCTCACATAATATTATGATCATTAAGAACCTAAATTGGTCAATATAGATTCTGTAGTATAAGACTGGTTACACAAAAAGAAAGATATTATCACCCTTTAAACGTCATACTTGAGGCATGTTGCATTGCTGATTTTGTCTTAAAATATTATATAATTTCTTCTTTTTTTTTATTCTTCCTTTCATGTTCCTGACTTTAGAGTCAATGAATAATTTTTATGAATATTTCCAACTCTAACATTAATAAATATTGCACAAAACCTAAAAAATATGATATTCCGACTCTAATATCAATAAACAAGTTTGCAAAGTTTTGAATTTTTATTGAAGAATAAACATTTTTTTTCTTTTTTTTCTTTCATTTCTTTGTTTTAGAGGCTAGACCTAATCCAGTCATACGAGTTGGGCTGGATCTAATAGCCCAAGCCGGTTACTAGCCTAAGCCAGTAACCCGGTTTGCTATTGCACTACGCAAGTATGCATTATAATTCATGTTTGCACAATAATAGCTTAGTTAAAAATGGAAAGATGGGGCAACAACTTACCTGACATTAGTGATGGCTAGAGCTACAGTTGGATGAGAAGCGAGGAAGCTGACTACGGTGGAGCAGAATCTTTTGATGATCTATGAACAAGTGGATGTTAGCTAGAGGAGCACATCGAGGAGAGAGGAGTGCCTGTTGGAGCTTATGACATGTTGTTGTTCACGGTTGGTGCAAAGGATAGGAGATCGCAACAACACTCTTCTACTAGCAATGAAAACCTCAACTGGATGCTGCTCTCTGTTGAAGATAGAATGTTGGATGCTTCTACTACTCATGATGGCAGCTTGCTGAGAAATTGATTTTTGTTACTCAAAGTGACAGTTTGTTGAGAGGAGCTGTCGGAGTTTATTATTGATACTTATGATTAGTACTTAAAAGTATATTTTTATCAAGGTTTTATATCATCATTTTCTACTTAAAGTATCAATAACTCTTTAACTAAAGTATGTTTTATAATAACAAGTCTGATAATATAAGATAACTATAATTTATGATAAATGCTCATTTTAAATGCAAACATATCTTACAATTTAAAGGATTGATTTATATGATTAACTATTGAAAGTGAAAAAACAAAGAGAGAGCTAAGTTTAGAAAAGAGATGCTAATTCAGTCCTAACTAAAACATTACTCAGTTATTTAGTCGTATTTAAAGTTGTAGAACTTTGATTTAGGTTTGCTCTATATGGATGGAAAGTTAAGATATAAGCCTAAAACTTTCATATGATAGTTTAAGATTAAAAAAGGTTGTTTTTAAATTCAAATTATAGCAACAATGAAGAAGTCAAAATTTGTCCTACAACCTAGATACTGTTCAATGTTCAACCCATATCTCGAGTTCTAAAAGTCTAAATGACCTTATTTTTGTTGTTGAAAAGTTGAAACAATTTTCTAAAACTTTCATAGACAATCTGTTCAAATTTTAATGTTAGCAATGATATTTTGTTTAAACAAGAAGATAAGGATTATCTCCAAGTCAAGATGTGGCTACTCACTCAACAATTAGTCAACAAATCAATAGTTCTAAAATTTTGGCTTATAAAAGAAGGTATTTGCCATGCATTTAGACATCTTAGTTTTTAGATCAAGTTCATATTTTCACTCTCTCTTTATATTTTTGTAATGCTTAAGTTTTACTTTCACTAATATCTTGTTTATGCCTTTCATTTCCTTTCCTTCACTTAGTTAACTTTTATCTTATTTGTGTTTTTATCTTGTTTATTTATGCTTTTATTTTTCATTATGTTTAGTTAAGTTTATTATGTCAAAATGAAAAGGTTATACTAATGGTGTAAAAATAAGTATAGTATAAACTCAACATGGACTTTAATGTTTAATACTAACATGTTTTGTATTTGTTATCTTATTCACTTTTAATACTTTGCTTATTAAATGGTTAATCTATATTTATGTTATATAACCCTTGGTATAACAAATACTTGACACTTTCATAGCCCAACTATATGGTATAATTGACACCTATGCTATGTAAAGAACTTGATTTATTGTTAATATAAGTTATAATCATGAATACCTGACAACATTTATTAGTGTTAGCATTATTTGAATAATATAACTAATGTAATCATGTTAAGAATTTATAATCCGATTGATATCTTTTTTATATATGGTTCCAGATGAGTAATAAAAAGAGTTTATACTATACTTGTTTGAAATACTATTAGTAGTTCATCTAACCTTGACAATTAATTTATTCTTATATCAATATCACATCTTAAAGTTCTTTTCAACTACTTTTATGTGATTATCCATTTCTTTATTTATAGTTTATATAGTTAATGATTAGTACTAAAAAGTGTATTTTTATCATGGTTTTATATCATCATTTTGCACTTAAAGTATCAATAACTCCTTAACTAAAGTACGTTTTATAATAATCTATCTAATAATATAAGATACCTTTAATTTGTGGTAAATGTTCATTTTAAATGTAGGCCTATCACATAAATGAAAGGATTGATTGATGACTTTAAGAACTTCAATTGCAAAGGCAAAGAGATGATCAAACTTAGAAAAGAGATGTCGGTGCAATCCAAACTGGAACACTGCTCGGTAATTGGGTCATATCTGGAGCTATAGATCTCAGATTTAGGTCTACTTTGTATGTATGGAAAGGTAAGACATAGGCCTACAACTTTCATATGGAGCCCAAGATCTAAAAAGGCCATTTTCAAGTCCAAATTGTTATAACAACAAAGAAGCCTGAATCTGTCCTCCAGCCTGAGCACTATTCAGTATTTTGGCTATATCTGGAGTTTTAGAAGTTGAAATGAGCTAAAGTTTTTACACAAGAAAGCTGAGACAATTTCCTAGAACTTTCATGTTTTCAAGTGGCTCTAATTTTGACGTCATCAATGACGTTTTGGGCAGACAAGAGAAGATAAGGATTGTCACCAAGTCAAGGGTTGGCCATCTACTCATCAATTAGTCATCAAATCAATAGTTCCCAATTTTGGCCTATAAAAGGAGGCATTTGCCATGCATTTAGGCATCTTGGTGTCCAGATCAAGATCATGCTCTTGTTTTCTCTCTTTGTATTCTTTATGCTTTGTTTTCATTAATATCAAGTTTATGCCTTTCATTTCCTTTCCTTTCTTTAGTTAACTTTTATGTTCTTATTTTGTTTATCTATTTTTCTTTCTTTCATTATGTCTAGCTAAGTTAATTATGTCAAGGTGAAAAGGTTACACTAATGGTGTAAGAATAAGTATGGTATAAACTTAATATGGACTTTAATGTTTAATACTAACATGTTTTATATTTGTTATCTTGTTCACTCTTTAATACTTTGCTTGTTAAATGATTAATCTTGATTTATGTTGTATAACAATTGGTACAACAAATGCTTGGCACTTTCATAGCCCATACTGTATGGTATAACCGACACCTGAGCTATGAAAGGAACTTGATTTGTTGTTAACATAAGTTATAATCATGAATGCTTGACGAAATTTACAAGTATTAGCATTAATTGAATAAGATGACTAATGTAATCATGTTAACAATTTATAAGCAGATTGGAACCTCCTTTGTGTGTGGCTTCCAATTAAATAATAAAAGTTTATACTATACTTGTTTGACATACCATTAGTGGATCCTTTAACCTTGACATTGTTTGTTATCATTGTTTAATCCTTACGTTAATATTTCATCTCAAAGTTCTCATTATCTTCTTCTTCTTTATTATTGTTATTGTTATTATTATTATTATTGTTGTTGTTGTTGTTGCTGTTATTACTATCATTGTTGTTATTGTTATTATTGTTGTTGTTATATTATTGTTATTTATAATTTATACAATAACCTCCATGTGGTTCGACCCCGATCTTGCCGGGTTATTTATTACTTCGACACTCCTGCACTTGGGAGAAGACATCAATCTTTTCGTCATGTCAGTTAACTTCTCTATGGTTAAACCCTAGTTTTGGTAGGTTATTTATTATTTTGACACTCTTACACTTGGAAGAAGACATTAAGTTTTTGATCGTGTTAATTTGCAAATAAAGATGATGGTGGTGGAGGGTTGACCTACTAAAATTGCTTTCTTCTCCTCTATATTTTTTTTCTCTTTTCCCTTAGTTTTCTTTCCATGCTCTCCTTGTATGTATTGTGTTGTTTTTGGGTTTCCTTTATCGTTTCTTTTCTTTCATTTCTTTTCTTTTATTTTAGTTCATGTCTTTGCTTGTCCTTGTCTTTTATTTCTATTTGTCAGAGTTGCCTTCCTTTTTATATGTTTTTCTCTTTTGGTCTAAAATGAAAAAGAGAGGGGAAAGAAAATAATGAAAGTGTGCCCCTTTTTATATAATAGAGAAGAGAAGATGAAGTAGTGGTTAGTGGTTTTTTTTTCATAGTAAAGAAGAGGTGGTCAGGGTCCGGATGATCCTAGTAGTTCCAGACTAGAAAGAGGGGAAAAAGGGATGGCAAGATGGCAAAGCTTCTTCTCTATCTAGGTTTATGTAGGTTCAGGAGTTGCTGAAAATGGTAGCGAGATGGTTGAAACTAGTTCAGTGCCCATGCCGAAAAATAAGTTAAAAAAAGAAGAAGCTGAAGAGGGTTGTAGCTAGTATATGGTTCGCCGCCCCTCCTTTGTTTTTTCTCTCTTTTTTTAATGATGTGTTTTTTTTTTCTTTTAATGTTTTTCTTCTAGGGTTTCTTCGTTTTTATTTATGCATACACTAAGATTTGTATTTATAGTGCAAGAATCTCATCGCTTGTAGAAATAAAGTTTCAATCAAATTTATTATCTTATTTGAAGTTTTAATTTAATTAAAAATTAAATTTAAAAGCAGACTACAATTAAGAATTATCTTAAAAATAAATAAGAATAAAATAATAAAAACATAATGTATTCTTTAATTTTTACATAAACAAACAAATTATATTTTTTATTAAAATAAATATTTAGCATCTTAATTTTATATTTTAAATTCTATAAAATAAAATTAAAACCCAAAACAACTCCCACCAACACATAAAAAAACAGCATTAAATTTTTCCACGGACAATTTTCAGATGTAACACCCGACCTGTAAGTAAATGACAGCATCATATTACAACAAAACCCTTCTTCTCCAAAATGGACCAACAATATCCAATCCAGTAATGACAGATGGGCATAGAAAATGCAATGGTCAAACCTTAATTTAGAAAGGGTAGTGATGCACGGTATTTGACCCAGACCAGCGGTTTCGGACTTCTATTCTCTCCCTGCTTGTGTTATCCTTCCCCTCGGGGCTAGGAACCAGTCAACAAGCATGACGACCTCAGGTCCCACCACCGGTTCATTGACTTTTCATTTGCGATACATGCCGGCTCCTTCTATTCACACTCCGTTTAGTGGGGACCAAAGCCAGAGCCTAGATATAAACACGCGTTTATTTTTACATGCTGAACTTAAAAATAACTTAAAGTTAAAATTGATTGACTGGAAATTAACTCTTTTTTTTTTTTCATGAGATTATTTATACCTCCCACATAAAGCATGCTAATTAGGCGTTAAAGCTTCCCATTTACCAAATCTATCACTTTTCTTCCAATTTCAATTACTAGCAAAATAATAATAAAATCTGTTTGAATATATTTAGTGTTAATTGACATGAAAATTGGCTTAAAAATACCTTTAAAAAGACCAAAATTGTAAAAATAACTTTGTTTGCTAAACTCCCAAATCATCCAATATAGTGCAAGATTCATCTACCATAGTCTATGAACGCTTCATAGTTATCAGAAAATAAAAATTCATAGTCTATCTTTTATTCTCAAAGTGTATTATTATGACTTTTTTTTCATGGAAATATTGAATTTTTATTTTATTATTTGAAAATATAAGACCACTTTGTCATTGCAATTTAACTACATTTTGAAATTTTGAAATTTTTTAACTTTATTTTTTTATATCATTTTGGTGTTCTAGTATCAAAAATAAATTTTAAAAAATAAAAAATATTTTAAAAAATAATTTTTACAACACTTTCAATCAAATCCCATAACAAAATATTGCTTGTATTTTTTTTAGGGTTAATTCCTTTTTATCTACTAAAAGAACATATTGTCCAAATCTTAATGATACTTTTTTTAATAATAATAATATTAATAATAATATATTCGTTAAAATACTATCATTTTAATATTTGACCATGTTTTTTTCTTCTTCTTCATCTAGAAATGTAGGAAAAAATACGGCTTAATGGGAAACCAAAAGTTGATCCCGAAGGCAAAAGGCTGGCTGACCCACCAAAGGGAAGCAATGGTTAGAACCATACCCCACCACCACCAACGCCAACACCAACACCAACACCAACACCAACACCAACACCAACAAAACAATCTCTCCTCTCCCTCACAAAACTTCATTTCTCGCTTGCACTCCATCACAAAATTGTTACCTTTCTTACATTTCTTATTCTCTCTCTACCACTCTGTCTTTTGACAGGTATGCTTCAAGATCTTCTCCCTCCTCCCTATAGCTTCTCTTCTGTTTCTGACATCTTGTCTTTTTTGTTTTTCTTGCTTTTTATTAGGTGGGGTTTTCGCATTTTCTCTTTTATTGTCTTAAATTTGGATAATCAGGGCTTGTTTTTAATGATTCTTACTGTTCTCTTGTTGGGTTTTGACTTTGATATGTGGGGTTTAATACACCTGTATACAATTCAGTTCTTGTTGGTTCCTTTTGCTTTAATCCATTTGGGTCGAATTTGTTTTTGTTTAATGATTTTTATACACTATGAATATGATCTTGTTGAAGTTGCTGTGAGATTTTTTGTATTCTCTTCGAATTTTAATGGGTTTTGATGGAGAATCAAGTCTTAGCTGCTCTATTGGTGATAATTTGCTTTTTCCTATTTGATCATGAGTTTATCCATGTTCCAAGTCATTTGTATCACTTCAATTTTGTACAGTTTCAAGATTGGATTTTGCAATTGATCACGTGGCTGATTATTTTTCTTTGTAGGATAATAAGGGATACCGAGCTTAAACTAAGGAACCAACTTGTGATTCTCTATAATCATGGCTAATACTGCTGCGGCTTGTGCGGAGAGGGCAACGAGTGATATGTTAATTGGCCCAGACTGGGCTGTAAACATTGAGCTATGTGATATCATCAACATGGATCCTAGGTATATGCGATTTTCTTTTCTTTTCTAATTTCTCGTTTTGGTAAAGTTCGTGTGCAAACTGTTTGCTTTGAGCAGTGCTTATTTTGCATTTCGAGTATGTACTATTGTTGGTATTGTTCAGTACTACATTTAAATAGAATTTTTAGGTAGTGTGTGTCGTGGGGTTGGTCAGAGCTGTATGAATATATTAATTTTGCCAAAGATCTTTATGTTAGAGCACTGAAATTTATCCGTAAGTCTGTTCATTTTGATTTCTGCTCTTAAATTATGCTGATCTTGATTTTTCTCTGAATTGGATTTGTCTTGCAGGCAAGCAAAGGATGCCTTAAAAATACTCAAGAAGCGACTAGGCAGCAAAAATCCTAAAATCCAACTCCTAGCTCTTTTCGTTAGTATTTTCAAACTTTCTAGACTTGGCTCATGCTTTTTATAATTTTATATCACAAGCTGCAAACATTACAATTGTTATACATAATTGCTCCATCTTTCTTTAAATTTTGTTCAGGTATGTTGAACATTTCTGAAATTGTTGTTGTGCATGGATTTTGAACTGAATGTCTTTGGGCCTCTCTTTATATGATGAATGATACAGGCATTGGAGACTCTCAGCAAAAATTGTGGTGACAGTGTGTTTCAGCAAATCATTGAACGTGATATCTTACATGATATGGTTAAAATAGTAAAAAAGAAGGTACTGCATTCTATTTTTTCCAGTGCTTTGAATCTCTCTTCTCCTGTTCCCTATCTCAATTTTTCTTGTTGTGAAATTGAGCAGCCAGATTTGAATGTGCGAGAAAAGATACTTATTCTGATAGATACATGGCAAGAAGCTTTTGGGGGACAAAGAGGAAGGTATCCTCAATATTATGCTGCATATAATGAACTAAGGGTAATTGGTTTCTCCACCTATTTTCGTTCATATCAATTTCCTTTTATTTTGGAGCCAGCAGTTCTACTGAGAATTGTTGTACATGGCATTCCATGAGTCTTGTACCTGTTGGTTCATGTTTCCTTCTTAGATCAATACGTGTCAGTTGATGATTTTAGAGAGATGGTTATAACTTGCAGTCTATTGACTGGAAAAGTTAAAGGATCATTCTCAATTTCCATTATGTGTCAATGTCTGAGTAATTTCATTATTGTTACTTGTAATTCCATAAGTCACAGTGTGTGAGATTTGCCATCGATTTTAAACTCTATTCCTTTTGAAGCTGATCAGCTTTAGGTGGCTCCTTTAATATCAGAAATCACATTATTGATCTTTTCTTTCATTATGTGTTCATGAAGCCCTATGTCATCAGATTAAATGTTGGATAACTGACAGGCTTCAGGAGTTGAATTTCCGCCACAAGCAGAGAACAGCGTACCATTCTTTACTCCTCCCCAAACACAGCCTATAGCTGATGCACCTTCAGCATATGAAGATGCTGCTATTCAAGCCTCTCTGCAGGCTGATGCTTCTGGCCTCAGGTAATACTTGGACTGCTCTGGCTTTTGTTTGTTCAATTCATTCCCCAGCTTAGGGTTATATAGGTATACTACAAAGAGGTACTTATGTTTTCCATTTATTTGTTCCATAAATAGGTGTGCGAAGTACATTAGTATTCTTGCATGATGTTGATTGACTACTGCATCAGCTATCATATTCTTTCCCAATCTACCTTTCTAGCTTGTTCATGTATTCCTAGTTTTAAATGAAAATACTATAACTCAGTTGGAATTTACTTTGTAATCAATCTTGTATGTAGCTAGAATAGATTGTATGTGTGCTTGCATGACCAATACATCAGCCATAGATACAACAGGCAGTAATCATAAAAGAACTAATTAAAAATGCTTTGTATTAGGGTGCTTCTGATTATGCAATTCAATACTAATAATAAAAGTCTTATTTTGTCATCAGCATTTTGCTTTTCTATCTTTCATTGTTCTAACTGGTCTTTCTTGTGCTGGGGATTAATGATTGATTACTGCTAGATCTTTTTACATTAGAAATTTGTTTATTTTGCAGCTTGCATGAGATTCAAAGTGCTCATGGAATAGCAGATGTGTTAATGGAAATCCTTAGTGCCTTGGATTGTAAGAACCCTGAGGTAAAATTTGGTTTTTTTCCCGTGGAAATTTTCTTGCATTGTTCTATCAAAGCATGTGGCTAAGATCAGCAGTTATGTGCTTGTGAAAATTTCCCTGATTCATATCATAAGCGGGATCTCTGTGCCATGTCAGCTCTTCATGGATAGATATATTAGACCTTATTGCTCACTACTATATATGGAGTTCTGGATTGAAAGAAAGGGGATGGAAAAAAGAAAAGAAAAGAAAAGAAAAGAAAACTATATAATTATCAACATAGGAAGAACACACTTTCAAGACTCAATAAACAATAGCAAAGTATAAGAATAATTCAAGGTCCCCATGGTATAGAAATTTGGTAAAATCAAAACCCTTTCCCTCCAATTTATCAATGACTGTAACCCTTTGCTGATTTATATGTTTGCACATAGCAACATGTGGCTGTCATCTAATAGGCATGAGTTGGATGAGGCTTTATTCGTTGTAAATTGAAAGTTGTTTATCTCGACCATACATAAAATAGAGGGTTGATTTGACCAAATGTTGAAATATGAGTGTCCGTGCATGGTTTTAATTTAACTTTCAAAGCTGCAATCAAATGGAGTATGCAACACATAAAACATTAATAAAATCCCAAAGCAAATGTGGTTGGGGATTTAGAAGTAGGTTAGGACACAAAACTACATTGTTAACAAGAGTTACTTTTGACAACTAAACTAATAGGATAAATCCAAATTTTTAAAATAATAAAATTAAATTAAATGCTGATCAATCAAATAAAAGTAAATAATCGAACAATAGACATAGGAAGTCTTGTCCTGTTCAGTTCTCTGTTTGAGGCAGAACTTGCACATATCAAGGCTGCAACTTCTTGTCTGGATAGCATTCAAGAAGAAAATGTAATCTGTGCAATGTACTTATATTATTGGATTCCATGGCAGGGTGTTAAGCAAGAAGTGATTGTTGACCTTGTTGACCAATGCCGTTCCTACCAAAAGCGTGTCAGGCTTCTTGTTAACAATACAGTGTAAGAATTAGACCTCTCATATATTTTTCCAATTTCTGCTATTGACATATCTGACAAATATAGTGCTCTTTCAGAGATGAGGAGCTTCTATGTCAGGGATTAGCATTGAATGATAACCTGCAGCATGTACTTCGTCAGCATGATGATATTGCGAAAGGAAGCCCTATTGTGGGAGAAAGGGAAATGGAAATGGAAACATCACTTGTGCCTCTTGCTAATATTAACCATGAAGATGATGAGTTAGAAGATGATTTTTCCCAGCTGGCGCACAGGTAACCATACTAAAGACTTTTGCAATAGTTTTCCCCTCTCTCCCTTGCATTTACTGTGTTCAGTTATGCTCATTGTTCTGTGGGGTGTGACGGGGGATTCTTACTGGATTTACCCATGGAGCATGCATTAGCAAATTTAAGGTGCAAGTCCTCGCTATTGGATGGTCAAAACATTTCAGCGAGGGAATGTTCTAGTGAAACAAAAAGTTGTGGGGATGCACCTTTTCATATGGGAATGCCAACTCCTCGAACCTTTTTTCTTCTCATATATGCCACTGCCTTGCTTTATTCTGCAATTAAAAAGCTTTGGAAAACTGACTATCATGTTGTTTCGTGATGTATTTGATCTTCCTCATTTTGGTTGGGAACTTTATTTGGGGATAGTTGGCATAAATCATATAATTGAGCCATCAGTTTTCTGATCTTAAAACATAGTACTTTCAAAAGAAAGGAGGGAAAAGACCCATTCTCACTAGGTTTAATCATGCTATCACAGGTCATCAAGAGATAATTCACAAGGACTAAACCGGAAACCAGTCAGTGTTAGGACTCAACCAGGACGAGTTAGCCCATTTATTCCTCCTCCTCCCTCATCAAAGAAGTCAGTTAGCGCGGACTCAGGCATGATTGATTATCTCAGTGGTGATTTGTACAAGTCAGAAGGACCCCCCCAAACATCAGAACCCACATCCTTGAAAGCCCCAAATGTTGTCTCTTCACCACCATATTCTCCAACACTACCAGCCTCTTCCCCTCCCTCCAATGCCATGAACTCCTCTCCTGTGCTTACTGGACTGCCCGTGTATGACGAACCAGCTCCATTAAGCCAATCTGGTGATCGGCTGCCCCCAGCACCTTGGGACATGCAGTCTCCTGGATTTCTTCCACCACCGCCTTCCAGGTATAATCAAAGACAGCAGTTCTTTGGCCAGCATCACAATGTACCAGGCAGTGCTTCTAATTCAAGCAGCGGCTCTGGTTCTTCTTATGACAGCTTAGTTGGTCAAACCCAAAGTCTTTCCCTTAATCCGTCCACTCCTCCCAAACAAGCAAGAAAAGAAGATGCACTCTTCAAAGATCTGGTTGATTTTGCAAGATCCAAGTCATCGTCACCTTCCAAACCCAACAACAGGTCTTTTTGAGGGACTGAGTAGTTGGTGTAGTTCATCCGTTTTGGTACAGCTTCTTATTCCTTGTAGGTTATCAGGTTTTGCATCAGACCATGGGATTGATTGCCTGTTACTGAATAAAAGTCGGTTTAAATGTTGGGTGTCATCTATGCTGTTTAGCAGAGGCTTATGTCGAAAGGAGATCATGAACTACTAATTGAATTGATTTCAGTACATAAATATTTAGAATGTGGTTGTATGATATTGTTGCGCTCACATCCCAGCAGCTTGTGGTTTTTTTTTTTTTAATTATTATTATTATTTTTCAAAAATTACCCCAATGTAATATTTCCTTTTCTTTTCTCTTCTATTCTGAGTTTTAGCCCGTATACTTCTCACGTAATATTAGCACTCGGCGGTTTTCCGTTTACAGCATTTTTGAAATCAATCCGCCGGGGCGGCGGGTGGTCCTGTGCGGTGGTTGCTTTGACTGGAGCCGTAGGCAACAGCGTTCTTTCAGTATTTCGAGAGCCATGCTCCTGGCCTTTTATACCTCACACAAATGAGCCAGAAGTCAGCAAGCAGTGCAGCGCCCCATTCTGACATTGCTTGGCTGCTTTTCGTTCTCTGTCTGTCTCTTATTCTGGTGTTCGTGACATTTCTTTTTTTTTTTTTTGGGTTTTGAACTGTAATCATACACTGTATACTAATAATTAGTTGCTTGTTGAAGATTTTTCATAAGATACCATCACCGAGCTTTTCATTGCTTATCCATATAAATCGCCCTTTAACTCTCCTAATAGGCAGTAGAATTCAGACAATAGAACTGAAACTATGCAAGCCACCAAGAAGCCTTGAGCCTCTCCAGCATTTATGTTTCCTTTTCTCAACAGGTTTCTCGTTTTGTGTTTGGTCAAGCATTCGATATATGCTTTTACTAGAGTGTTTTACCTATCAAAACCATTAAAAAGTACGAGAAAAAAAATTAAATTAATTAAATTGATGCTTCTTCTACCCAAAAACATTTGCATACCATAACAATGAAAACGCGTGTCACCAAAACAAGCTAGCCTCTCCCTTACTTAAACAAAATTTACTTGGGTGCATTCATCAACTTAACAATATAGGACAAGGGTACAAGAGAGTAACCTCGCTGCTGTAAAAATTAGAATAGGAAAAATTGTTATTGTTCGATAAATTATTCATATATTTTACATTAAATTCATATAGAGTTATATAATTATATAATAAGAAATATAAAAAAATAGAATAAAAAAATTATATAAAATATTTGATCAAGTATACTTATGTTGATTATTTCTTTAACACATCTTCCGTACTTTTTAAGTTTTATGAATTTGACATGAATTAAGATCATTTTTATAGCCACCTCATCTGTTAATAAAACTGATCATTATCAATAAAGGATCTTAATTGATTAATAATTAGGTTGAATTTATCATATGCTTACAGCCATGAAAAAATAATGTGAAACAATCATCATGGTGGATTAAATTCCAAGTCAAACATTCATGTTTATTAATTAGATATAACAATAAAAAAAGAGTAAATACTAAAAAAAATCATAAAAGGCTGATGATGTCTTCATAACATTATCTATAAGAGTTTGACCTATTTGAACAATAAATATTTAAAGAAAGATGAATTGATATACCATTGAGAAAGATAGTAAATAAAATATTTGATAGTTAAAAAATCATTTTAATATAAAAACTTAAACTATTAGATAAAAATTTAATATATAATTTATATTATTTTCTTATATATATTTCTCAAGTGAATTAGAATTGAGTAATGAAATTCAAACTTGTAGCCAGTAATCAAGATTCTGCATGTATAAATTTAAAATAAAAAAGAATGACATTATTCGATAAACAACTTATATGTTTTACATTCAACTCATTTAAAGTTTATATACTCATGCAACAAGACATATAAGGAAATAAAATAAACAAAATTATATGAAATATTTGATCATCTTTTTTTATTAGATGATAAAAATAATTTCTTGATTGTCTTGATTTATTCAATTCCTTGATTTCTCTCCTTTTATCAATTAGAAAATAAAGAATATTTATCTTGATTATTTTCTTAACAATTGCACCAAATTAGGTTCAAGTGATATCAAATAATCATCTCAATCTAAAAACTTAAGTTGTTAGGTGAGATTTTAAAATATAATTTATATTATTTTTTAACATTTTCTTTAAGTAAAAGTTTTTTAAACTTGAAACTTATACATGGAAACTACTTTGTGCTATTAATTATTCTTTATTTAGATATTTATTTTAATTATTTTTTGAACATATTTAAACTATTAGGTGAGATTTTAAGATATAATTTATATTATTATCAAATAAACTCTCTCAAGTGAAAGCTATTTGGATTTAAAACTTTTACAGATCTACTACCTTGTGCTATTAATTATATTTTGAATCATCTCAGTATAAAATTTTAGTTATTAGATAAGAATATAATTTATATTATTTTTTAATATACCTTTTCATTTTTAGGTAAAAAAAAATTCAATTTGAACTCTGTATGTGCTATTATTAATTTTTTGCTATTAATTATATTTGTTTGATCATTAAAATTTTGATATTTTATTAAACAATTTTAATCTAAATATTTAAATTATTAAATAAAACTTGAAAAATATAATGTATATTATTCTTGTGTACATAACAAAGCAAACCTGCAGATTGGATTGGAAAGTATTGCTATCATTTCTTACATGGACAGACATATCATACGAAAACACTGCCGGGGCCTTTTCCCTTTCCCGGTGTCTCTTTGAACTCTTTGCTCATGAATATGTCGTGCTTGTTGACCAACTCTCCAATCGAAAGAGAACTGTTACGATAGTTCCAACTTAACCTGCAAGGGCAAAAGGTACAACGTAGATTGGCAAGAAACCTTAGATTTAAAATATACATATACGGGCACATATTTGTAGATTTATGTCAAATACATTTATGGGATTATATGAGTGCAATATCCAAATTAAAACAATTAATTAAGCAATCAAGGACTAGCTGCTGATCAAATTAATAATTCAACATATCTATATAAGATCATATATATTTTAACTAACTTATTTTCTTTATAGTTTTCCTTCATTTATAGATAAACACTTCAATCTTTGTCTCTAGTTCATGGTCATATATATCGATCGAGACGTGCGTTAATTAAATTCATCCACAGAAATATTATCACAAATTAAAGGACAAATTTTAGGTTTTGTTATGTTATTTTTCTCCCTTTGGCATGTAGGTTGGTGTTGATTAATTAGGAGGGTTTTCGTCCATGTTGGTGTTGATTAATTAGGAGGGTTTTCGTCCATGATGATGAAGGTTACTTTCTTGGTTCATTATCACCCAGATCAATAAATCTTCCTTTGCTCATGCATGAAAAGGAAAAATAAATCAGCTGGGAAGGTCTGTATATAGATTTCTTTGATGGAATGTAGAATCATACCACTATAATACCAGCAGCAGAAAGAAAGATTTTTGGAGTTAATAAGAACAAATCTCCCAATTGAGGTCTCCACAGAAATCTAGGCGACCTCCCTTCATGATACATGCTCAAACATAAGCATAAACGTGTGAGCTTCAGTTATTGATGTAATTAGATGGGGCTTCATTTCTTGGAGTAGTAAGAAACTCAGAGATTCATCAAGTTAATGTTTTAAAGGAAGAAATTAATTAAAGTAATGGACTCGATCCTTCTCTTAATTAATCATTCATCCACTACATACTGAAATTGATCACAAAACCCTTCGTTTTCTCATCATAATTTCACCGAGGAAGAAACAATAAATATCAAGATTTTTAAGAAAAGAAAAATGAAACATTACGGAAATGAAAGATGCATGGCTAACTCTGGCTGCAGGTCTTGATCAGAAGATAAGGTAGAGGCATTATGGCCAGCAAGCTTCAGTTTTTTGTAAACAAGGCTAAAAATCTTGCGTTTAATGCTTCCTCTGGCCGGCGGCAAGTGGATCCTCTTCTTGTCATTCCTTCTCATGGCAACAACTGTTCTTTGGGATAGATTTTGTAATCCCACGATATCATTTATTATGATCCTTTTATCCATTATTTTGAGAGGGAGGGAGGGAAAGGAAGAGGTTGCATGAGCTACTCAGTGTTCCTCACAGCCTTGGGAGGCAATATGCAACCCGTTAAATGCTAGCTTTAGTAGGAACCTTCCTGCCTCTTTCACACTCTAACTTCATAAACAGTTTAAAACACTGTTTTGTGATTATTATTTGGTACGGATGATGTGCCTAATTTTAAGGCTGCAAGGGAAGCTTGGATGCGATTCTCATATTGGCAGATGTCGATCGGTCTTGTAGTATGGTCTCGTGCATTTGGTAAGTGCACTTCTCAAGCCCCACGAACAAAATCGATTTTAGGACCACGTATCCATCCAAACCATGCATGGTCTGATACAAGCAATGAGGTTTCGTAAAACTTCTGGTAAACATTCTTTTAACCAGGAGTAATTATTATTTTTATTATTCTAATTATAATTATTATTAGTTAAGTTTAGTTTTTATATAAAAAAAAATTAGTTTAAACTAATCAATTTTAGTTTAATTCAATTATTAAAAAAAACAGTTTAAACCAGTTTGATTCGGTTTTTTTCTAGTTTTGGTAAGTTTTTTTCCAATTTAAATTTTAATTTTTCAGCTTTAAACTTATAAAACTGAACCGAATCAGTTGATTTTTTAAAATTTTAATTGGTTTTTTTCACTGTTCAATTTTTTTATTGATTTAATTATTTTTTTGATTTTTTTTCTCGCTACTATTTCTAATTTCCATCACTTATCTCTTACTTTGAAGTTGTTTCTCTTTGTTCAAAATATGGGCAACAAATTAATTAAGCATACACGCGAATCATAAGATAAAAGGAAAATTAAGCTAATTTTATTTATATATGAACACCGAGAGCAGGGGCTCACGCAAACATATAGGAATGTACTTTAGGTAATTCGAAAGGACTGTATATTTGGATATACAATTCCATAAACAACAAGGATTGATGAATAGGTGGAGAGGAGATTAGAAGCTTGCTAAATCCTTTTTATAGTAATATGGAGTTGGACAATTCTAAGGCATATGTCACTAAGCCAAAACCAAACTTGTTTTGCAAGGAACTTAGAGGCTCTGTTATGCGTCATGCTGCCATCATAGATTCATAACGACTAGCAAGAACCCTATCCAAAATATTTACAAACAAGACGACGACTTATCTCTCTTGCTGCAACTTTAAGGCCATGAAAGAGACTTCTAAAAATCTTCCGCTTTACGCGTCCTCTTGCAGGTGGGAGTAGGACCCTGTTTCTCTCTGTGTCACTCCCTCTGGCTCTGAGCTCTACGTTAACAATATTGCACTCTAGCATCGTGTTATGTATCTCTCCGGTTCAGTTTTTGATATATGGGTGCCAAACGTGACTGTAAAACAGATATGCCGGGGACGACTAGAGTTGGAGGAGCATTCCCGCATTTATATTGTCTTCGTATAATGTCTTATTTCTTGTATTTTTGATGTTTTTCTGCCTATTGTATATATTTAATGAATATAAGTTGTTAATGGAGGAGGTCTCCATCAATGTCATGACGCGTGCATATCATAAGGATTAGTTTTAAGTTTTAAATATGATTGCAATTTATTTGATTATTATATATAAAAAGAATTGTTCAAGGAGATTCGATACAAATGGAACGGGAAGAGACTAGTAATGCAAAACCCAATAATAATCTTGCTAATGAAGAAAACAAGAAAAATATAGTAGACATTGCTTTTCCTTCCTTCCTTCTTCCTTCTATCAAAGAATTTTATGATATTTATGGAATAACATGGAAAATATATTTGTCAATGCATTGTTTGGTTTGGACTTTAATAGCCCATTAGTTTGCGCATGAACAAAACCATCTCTGCTTCTGCCACCTTTCCCTCTGAACGATTCTCAAATAAATCATGTGTAAAGTAACACAATGTCAGTTTTATTAATCATCAATATATTCTTCAATAAAGTTTATTTCATTTGAGCTTTAGATGATAGAGATCACTTATTCATACTTAAATTGGTGTATCATGGAAAGAAATCACAATTTTTATTACTTTCAGGCGTCTAAAATCATCCCCTAGCACCATCCTTTTCATTGATTTCATGGATTTTGGCCCTCCCATGACCCAGAAAAAAAGATTAAAAAGGAAAAAAGCCGGCAACATAAATGTTCTCAATCACTGACCATATTACTATGATATATTTTATTGATTCTCGCTATAGATCCACCTTCCAACTTTGGTTTCACCAAATTCGTGTGACTTCACATCAGAACAACATTCCAAAACATTAATCTATTTCGCCGAGGGGAACACTACAAAATCGTACATCCTTTTCTTTCCATCTAAATTGATTTTGGATGCACCGATCAGTTAAAATTAATCGGAAAAGAATTAACAGTATGATAGCAAGAAAGAAAGACGGAAAGCGAGTTAATGCAGATAATATATACTGTTTGTTCCGGGATCCGTAGGGTCACAATCTCAGCCGGCGACACCATTTCCGTTATTCCATTTTTCATCCATGCACGTACAATCAAAACAAATTAACAACAAAATGGCTTTTGTTTACTTGATGTTCGTTGATAGGTGTCCTTCAAGGAATTTTGTTTTTTAACCTTATGGTTTCGGTTAATACTTCAAAATTAATTAATGACCAGCTGGCAATTCCCAACATCTACAAGGAATTTCGTGGAAAAAACATGAACAGTGATGCTAGCTGACCACTAGAATGGATTTAATCAGTTTTCATCATCCCTGCCAACCAAATTTATGATCAGACAACTGTGTTTAATGCCGGATACCTGTTGAAATCATGATTCATATCTCGTTTTGAATTGAAGTTGTGGTTTTCCTACATAGGTTGATGTTGCAAAGTAACCTTATCCCCAAATAAAGCCTCAGACAATATTTAAGATTGTATTAATAATTATTTTTTAAAATATTTTTTATATAGAAATAGGTTAAAATAATATATATTTTTTAAAAAAACTATTTTTGATATTAATACATTAAAATAATTTGAAAATATTAAAACACAAAAAAATAAAAAAAATATTTAAAAAAAAACCCAAAAACAAACTAGTTTTGACAGGCTATAACCCAGGTCAAAGTTTTCATAAAATTATTCATATTGCCTTAGTTTTGGTTTTAAGGCTCATTTTCAAATAGCTACTCAAAATTTCATGAATTTTTAATGTATTTTTAGAAAAAGTACCCACAAATCTATCTTATTTTGGTTTCGTCCCCCTCCTTTTATTTTGGTTTTCATGTATATCTCACATCTCATATTAAGTTGATCCCTCAAGGACTTTATTATAGGTAAATTCAGTTACAAGAAATTTACTAGAAGAGTGAGACAAACAAAAAGAAAAAATGATTGTTACCTTCAAAATGAATTGTGTGAAGTTAGTGTTTCCTTTACTTAAACACACCGTTTCAATAAATTATAATTCTCATTATTAAGAAGGTTGTCAAAGCTAGCATCATCTTTAGCTTTACCTTTATTTACTAGCGATTGTAATAAAATGACATGTAAAATTGAATGATCACAATTGTTAATTCTTTCTATATAGAGATTTCTTTCTCTCTTTTTCTCTCTCACCTTAATCAACTCTTTTTTTTCTAATTTCTTCTTCTGCTTAGTAAATCAAATACTAGAGAAATCACTCCATTAGGTTTAATACAAATTGAAAGATTCTTAATTGGGTTGTTACCTATAGATAATGATCATATTCCTGCTTCAGGTGGCATCAAAGCTTCTTATCTTTAAATCAAAACAACGATTCTTAACATCAGGTCTCAAGATCTAAAAAAACTAGAAGATAT
The DNA here is from genome assembly GCA_015708895.1 of Populus ilicifolia. Lineage (NCBI taxonomy): Eukaryota > Viridiplantae > Streptophyta > Magnoliopsida > Malpighiales > Salicaceae > Populus > Populus ilicifolia. Next base: position 1,014,040 of record SRLM01000085.1, on the reverse strand, counting down.
GATGGAAACCTCTAACAAGGAGTAGACATAGTGGAATGATAAGATGACGGGGTTATTGGAATAGCAAAGGCAATAACAGTTAGCTAGCAACACAAGACTAACGAGGCTGGAGTTAATCATTGGCCTTTCCCATCAACAAAATACCTTGCTGCAAAAGCTACAGGTATCTATAAGGGAGTTAAGTAATAACCGATAATAACTACACATCTCTTAGGAAGGGCTGACCATGAAGAGTGATTGAAATTATGGATGGCATTACAAATTTCATAAATCTAAAAGTGACTTTCCATCTTTTGAAGGGGAAAACATTCACAAATGGTTGTATAAATACAACTAATAGTTTGAAATGTATGAGGTTTAGGATCCATAAAAACATAAGCTAGGATTTTATTATTTAGATGGTATGACACTTTATTGGCATCAAAACTTCTTGTGAAGTAATAGTTGTAGAGTGGTCACATGGAATGAATATGTAAAAGCTATGAAAGGTTTGGTGGTCAAAAGGATCTCTTTAAATGGCTGAAGGATTTGAAACAATGAGACAACCTAGAAACTTATATTAAGAAACTTAATATACTATGGAATCTTGTAGAGATAGATGAAAAGTATGCCTTGATTTTCTTTTCAGGTAGGCTAGAGATATAGATAATGTATTTGGTTAAGATGTTTGAACCAAAATCTCTTAAACAAGCCTATAACTTGTCTTGCTTACAAGAAAATACTAGACTACATAAAAGATCTCATAAACACCATAACAAACACTAAGTTAAGCCTGTAAACAACATCAACTAACACAAAACACCCCAACATCAACCCTATAACTCCCTAAATCTTTCCATATATACTTCTAAACTATTAGGCTTATGACCTACACCCCAACCTTATTTCTTTGTCAAACCTAATATGAGACCCATAAGAACTATCAGAAGCATATAAATGAAAAAGAGTAGGGTTAGGGGTTTATGTTTTTAGTGTGATGACAAATTCACTCCGGGTCATAAATACATAACAAAACAATTATACTCTATATTTATAGTGGAAGATGAAGAGGAGAATAACGAAGTTGAATAAATATTATAAGGGAAAGGAATAATCTAGAAACCATTAACCCTTACATCTCTATGAATGTATTGAAAGAAGTAGCTAACTGCCTCAAGGTGATTAGATGAGTGGATAAGCCACATATCTTCATCATGATTAATTCTGGTAGAACATGCAACTTCATGAACATATATTAGTAGCTAATAAGTGACAATGTGTACTAACACCCATTAACCTTATAATAGTTAATGTTGTTAATGGAGGGGAAATGCTACTCACTTTAATTTGTAAGGATTTTAGGTGGAAAATACAACGAATATACTTCATAGCTAATGTATTTATGATGAAATTAGATGCTTGTGATGTGGTCTTAGGCATTCATTGGTTGACCACCTTAGGGGACATTATATATAATTATGGGAATATATGGATGAGTTTTGACTATCAAGGATAGAGTAACATTAAGAAGGGAAGAACTTGTAAAGTTGCAATCAATTCAGTTTGGACAGATGTTTGGTTATTGGATAGAAAGTGAGGCTTATAAGATATCAACCTATAAAGCTTAATGATGATTCCTAATATAGGTGTTGATATGAATGCATTACCAGTGGAAATCAAACCTAAAAGAAAAGGAAAAAGAAGTTCTTCACATCTACCATGATATGTTCACCCTTTTAATAGGTTTACCCCTTTCTAGATTTAAAGGCCATACTATTCCCTTAAAAAAGGGAGCTCAACTTGTTAATCTTAGGCCATATAGGTATTATAGTTTATAGAATGATACAATGAAAAAAATAATCTCTAAAATGCTTGATTCCGATATAGTTCAACCAATTCACAACTCATTCGCCTTACTAATGGTAATAATAAAGAAAAAAAACCTTTACTAAAGTTTGTGTGTTGATTATAGGGCATTCAATAAATTGACAATTAAAAACAAGTTTTTATACCCTTAGAGATAAGCTATTAAAAACGTTAGGAGAGGTAGCTGTATTCTCAAAAATTAATTTAAGATCTAGTTATCACCAGATTAGGATAAACCCTATGATGTTTATAGGACAACGTTTGAAACACACAATGGACACTATGAATTTATAATGATGCCATTTGATCTCACCAATGCTCCAGCTACTTTTCAAAGCTTAATTAGTAAGGTTTTCAAAGCATAATTAAGGAGGTTTGTTTTAGTGTGTTTTAAGACATTTTGATTTACAATAGAAGCTTCAAGAAGCAACTAGAGCATTTATAGGTTGTTTTGGAATTATTTAGGTTAAACAAATTGGTGGCTAAGAAAAGTAAATGTGTCTTCACTAATGACAAGATTGAGTGATTGGACCATGTTATCTCCAACGTAAGGGTGGCTATAAATGATAAAAAAAGATACAAGTTATAAAGGATTGGCCATTACTAAATATCAATCAATTACGTGGGTTTTTAGGACTCTCAAATTACTTAAGGAAGTTTGTGAGGAGCTATAGGACTATATACAAACCTCTAACTAAACTCCTAAAAAATGATGCATTTAGTTGGGACCAAAATGCTACTTATATATTTGAATCACTTAATAAGGTAATGGTTAATCCTCTAACCCTGTCCTAACCTAGTCTAAACAAATCATTCATAGTTGAGACTAACAAGTCAGGTTCTGGCATTAATGCAAAGTTAATGTAAGGGAGACATCTTATAGCCTACATCAACAAAGCTTTAAGGCCTAAGTAGCAAGTACTATCCACTTATAAGAAAAAGATGTTGGTTATCCTATAAGGAATAACCAAGTGGAGATAGTATTTATAAGGAAGATGTTTTAATAATAAAATCAACTATGTCAGCCTTAAATACTTATTGGATCAGAAAATGACCTCCCTTTTCCAATACTTATGGCTAATTAAACTATTAGGCTTTAATTACAAAATTGAATTTTATAAGGGGAAGAAGAATATAATAGCTAATGTAATGCTCTCTCTAAAATAGCCAACAATGGACTTAATGCATTAGCTTTATTCATAGTTTTCACTAGCTCATTATTAAACATCAGGAGATCTTAAGAGGTTGATAACAAGGTTAAGTCAATCATTTATTTAATTAAAGACCTTACTATACATCTTTATTACAAATGGAGTGATGATTATCTTTTCAGAAAGGAAAAACTAATGGTGAGAAATGACATGACGTTATAGAATCGTTTAATAGGCATCTATAACAATACAAGCTTAGGGGAACACTCTGGTTTTATAGTTATAGTAGCGAGGATTGATAGTGTATTTTCTTAAAAGAAGCAATAAAAGCAAGTTAGAAAATACATGAGAGAATGCCCTACATGTCAAAGATATAAGCTAGAAAATGTGGCTAGCCCAAGATTATTGCAACCTTTGCCTATTCTAACAGCAGTCTTTGTAGACATTAGTATGAACTTCATAATAGGTTTGTCTAAATCTAAAGGAAAATAAGTGATATTCATAATGGTGGATAAGTTTATCAAGTAAACACACTTTGTGACATTTTCACACCTCTATATTGCTAGATCAGTAGCGAAAACCTTCATCGGCTCAGTCTATAAATTACATGGTCTTCTGATCACCATAGTTAATGATTGAGACTTTGTTTTTCAAAGTCAATTTTAGAGCTAATTATCTAATCTGTAAAGAGTTAACCTACACCACCCGATTACTTATCATCCTTAATTAAAAGGGCAAACTACAATCGTTAATAAATATCTAGAGAACTATCTCAGGTGCATGACAAGAGATAACCCTTTCATAGTGGTGTAAATAGATGTTATTAAAGGAATAGTGGTATAATACAAACTTTCATACAACTAGTAAATCAAAAATAAATGTTATTGGAGAAGTGGTGGTATAATACAAACTTTCACGCAACCACTAAATCAACTCCCTACAAAATATTATACGGTATTTTCTACCTATTTACATTTTATACTTTCAACTCCCTACAAAATATTATACGGTATTTTCTACCTATTTACATTTTATACTTTCCCTAAAGACTCCCCATTTGGCCAGTTGACCATTACCTCAATAAAAAGGAGCATATGCTACAAATAATTAGACAGAATTAGATCAAGTCATGGAGCAGAATGAGATAGCCAGCCAACAAGAGAAGAAGTGACAGAGTTCTTAAAGTAGGTGATTCGGTTCACTTAAAACTACAGCCTTACAAGTAGAAATCAGTACGTCATTGCCGCCACCACAAGCTAGCAGTCAAATACTATTATCCTTATACTGTGATTGAGAAGATTGGAGAAGTTTCCTACGAGCTAAATCTTCCCGCCTTTTCAACAATCCATCATGTTTTCCATGTCTCCAAGCTAAAAAGGAGTGTGAGGAACAAATGGTGCGCAATGGTTTACTTGATGGACCCACAGAACCTACGCTACAACCCCAAGTAATCCAAGATCGAAGGCTAATCAAAAGTTGTCAGCAAGCTGCAACACATGTCTTAGTCTACTAGCAAGGGTTGTCTCCAGCTGAAGCAACAAGGGAATTCATTGACGAAGTGAAACTCAAATTTCCCTCACCGAACCTTGAGGACAAGGTGGTTTTGAAGGGGGGAGATTCATTACAGGTAAATTCAGTTATGAAGAATTTATCAGAGGAGGGAGACAAACAGAAAAAAGAAATGACCGTTACCATCAAAACACACCATGTTAAGCTAGGGTCTTGCCTTTACTTATACACACCGTTTCAATAAATTGTAATTCTCATTACCGAGAACGTTGTAGAAGCAAACACCATCATCATCACCATCTTCTGTCCTGCCTACATATATTGGTTGTTGTAAGAGAATGACAATTGTTAATTTCTTCTGTGGATTCCTTTTTTCTCTCCTCCTTTCTCTAGCTCTCTCTCTCGCTACAATCAGCCCCTCTTTCCCAATTTCTTCTTCTGCTCAGTAAACCAGATTCTCGAGGAATCACTCCACTGGGTTCAATACAGATTGGAGGATTCTTACTCGGGTTGTCAGCTATAGATAGTGATCTCATACATGCTTCAGACTCGGGGCTGAAGATGTAATTAACTATGCAGCTGTCTATTTTAATCACACAAAGGGGTGATTGTTAGGTTGGTTGCCATTAATGTGCAACAACCATTTGGTATTGCACCAAACATGTGCATTCATACAAGATGTCAAAGGTTGGCAGCCACCATTGTTGAAGAAGAGTTGGAGTTGGCAGCCACCTTTGTTGAAGAAAAGCCTCCATGAATGCCTATAAATAGAGGCATATGTTAGAGAGCAAAATGAGAGAAGAGAATTGTGAGAATGTGAAGAGAGTAGAGAGGAAGAGAGAGCTGCAATGGCAGCAGCCTTGCTGCCATTGCAGCAGCTGCAAGTGCAGCAAAGAGAGGTGAGAGTTGAGTATGAGAGGGTGTAATCCTCCTCCTCCATGTATTTGTTTTGTATTCTTTCTCTATCTCTAAATATATTGACTTCTCCCGTGGATGTAGGCGGTTTTGCCGAACCACGTTAAATATTGTGTCAGTGTGCTTGGCCTCCTATGAGCAAATATCAGTACATCACCGGTCGGATTCCCCAACAATTGGTATCAGAGCACATGGTTTTAACGTGATGTTTGATTTTGCTCAAAAATGAAAGTTGTCAAAATTGTGTTTTGACCATACCATTGTGTAGAGGAGGAAGAGACGAAGCCACTGGTGAAAACCGCGTCGAAATCGGACGTCGGAAACCGCCGCACGCGCCGGCGGGGTGACTGTCCACGTCATCAGCCACGTCAGCAGTTCTGTACAGTCATCAGACACGTCACCTGACATATCAGCACTCTGACTAGTCAAACTGCCACGTCATTAAGCACGTCAGCAGTTCTACACAGTCATCAGACACGTCACCTGACACATCAGCACTCTGACCAGTCAAACTGCCACGTCAGATTTGGCTGACCTATATGTCTTACGTGGATGACACGTCATTACAGCCACGTCAGCTCCCTGGATTTTGATCCTGTGTGGCGGAGTCTATGTGCAACCGGTTCTGAGATTGAATCTGGGTCGTTAAACAGGCCAAAATTGTTTTGATCAACTCTTAGCCGTCGGAAGTGCGATTTGGACGATTTCAGACCTGTTTCCAGCTAATTTGATCGTTCCGGATGCAATGGTACGGTCCGATCGTTGAGATTGAGATCAGAAATGGCAGTGATGAATTATTAAAGAGAGATTGCCCGATCAGGAGGCATATGATGGTCATCATGGTGGTCGATGGAGCTGAAGAAGAAGAAATCACACATGTTTGCCCAATTACATGCGGTGAACTATTACGTAGGGAATTTTAATTGCCTTAAGGGAAGGTAAAATTGGAACACTCTAAACACCCGATCATGTGGACAATTTGAGGTGGAGAGTGAAATTTGATGAAGACCAATCTTGACAAATCTGAGCACTGGTAGTCTCACCAGCTGTTGAGAAATTAGGTATAAAACAAGGATACCCCAGATCACTTGTAAAGAAATGCCGCGACAAGGCTAGCAAATGGTTGTATATAC